>NW_024121754.1:4208868-4460150 GCF_016745375.1 Pimephales promelas
TCTCCTGATGACAAAAAAAATCCATTAATTAGATGAATTAATTATTTACAGTATCAGTTAATGTTGTCTAATACAAATCTACCATGTAGTTTTAAGTTGGTATGCTGTCTTATCATTGCATCCTAAAATGGCTTACGTGAGCCTGGTCCACCTTGGTTGGTCTCCTTGTTTTGGTGCAAGGCTCTATAATGCCTCAGCATTGATGAGGTGTTGTTGTTGTTGTATCCAAGTTCTTTGGAACACAACAGACACTTCACCTTTTAAAATACCAGAAATAAGAAGAAAGACATTAGAACAAGGGATACCTTGTGTTACCGGCCGCATTTATTTATATTACACTAGTTATTATTACAATGTAAATACCTTATTCGGTGAGATCAGCTCAAAGTGTTCCCAGACAGGGGAAAATCTCCTTTTTCTTGCAGATTCCATGGAGAAAAAAATAAGCTTGAATATATAACAAAGTCCCAAGTCCACAAAATGTGAGGGGGAATCCATTGCATTTTGCTGCCCCTTATATTTCAAATAGACCGCCAAATCGCGAACCACTTCGTGGTACAGCCGGCTCGCGAGGCTTCAAACGTCACCACATACGTCACCGACACAAGCCTCGGAACGCGCTTCGCAGAAATCATCCCGGATTACTCGACACACGCTTCGAAGCCTCGATACGGGAGGACACATCACTACTTCCTAGCTCGTTTTCTCATGGGTGAGCCAAATTCTCTGGGCGGGAAAAGCAGAGAAAGGGGAGGTAACCTGAGGAGATTCAAGATCAGCGCGTCTGAGCTGCAGAGAAGAGAAAAATAGCCAAAGCTCGTTTTACACCGATTGAAAATCCTAGACATGAGGGGACCAAATACAGGCTAGGCGCAGGGGTTCTCAAACTCGCTGTCCTGCAGACATCAAACATGCCTACCTGTGAGTTTCTACTGATCCTGAAGACCTTGATTATCTTGCTCAGGTGTGTTTGATCAGGGTTGGAGCTAAACTCTGCATGACAGTGGCCCTCCAGGATCGAGTTTGAGAACCCCTGGGCCTCAAAGTGAAAATTTCATGTCAGGGGACCTTTAACATTTCTGTTTGTGCTTTCCTTCTGCAACATTATTGTTCCTTGATTAGAACGCATACTGGTAAATTCCTCATTTATTTGTTTGCCTATACTTTATAAGAGAACTTTAATTGAATGTGATGCTAAGAGCTGATGAATAAACCTTGTAACTTCAGTGCATCCTCAAACACAGCCACTGCTACTTTATTACAAGAGTTCCTTGAACTACAGGGGTTGGACAATGAAATTGAAACACCTGGTCTTACAACACAATAACTTGTTAGAATGGTGAGGGCCTCATTTTGCATCCAAATACAGCACCAATTGACAGATAGAAGTCCTTCACAGTGACCAGAGGGATTATGAGCCGTTCCTCTTCCAGAACAGTGTCCAGGTCACTATATGATGCTGGTGGACTCGCTCCTCCAAAACACCTCAATAATATTCAGATCTGGTGACTGTGCAGACCATGGGAGATGTTCAACGTCACTTTCATCTTCATCAAACCCTTCTGTCACAAGTCTTGCTGTGTGTGTTGGTGCATGATCATGAGCATCAGGTGCTCATGATCCTCCAGAAGGGTTTGGTAGTCCTCGGCAGTGTCGTGTCCATCAAATACAATCAGGATTGTCATTATATTGGAGCTCAAACCATCACTGATCCACCCGTGCTTCACTCTGAAGATTGGCCGCCAGGCATATAGATGTGAAACCTCCAACATTGGCCAGTGTTTCAGTTTCATTGTCCAACCCCTGTAGTAGGGTGCACTAATTGGGTTTACTCACTTTTGTTGCCATATATTTTGACAATAATGGCTGTATGTTGAGTTATCGATAACTAATAGCTGCAGAGGTATTTAAACTTTTGGGCATAAAAAAGTGTATAAAGGTATGTATAAATTTGTTTGTTTGTTTGTTTTGCAGATACCAAATTTAGGAAAATTGTGAGAAGGCACTGGAGCCCAAATGAAGTGAATGCTGTCATGAAACATTTCAAAAACCACATTTCAAAGGGACACCTCGCAACATCGGCAGAGTGTGCGCGCTGCAAGACTGCAGAGAGCACTGTCCTGAGAGAAAGAACGATCCAGAATATCAGGGATTTCGTGAGGAACCGTGGTTTGAGGTTGAAAAATAAATGTTATTAGAGAGATCAGTGTTGCCTTTTGATGTCTGTGGCGTTTGTTCTGTAAAATTCTCTAAAGTCTTCTTAAGCAGAAGAGGCTGACTCAGGACATTACTTGGTGTCAAAGACCACTTTTTATTTGCTTTTTTTGGTTAAAACATTGTTTTTATAGAAATTTGCTGGTTTAGTGGCAGCAAAAAAGATGCACAATCATTTGTGAATTCACTCTTCGATGTAGATGCGCTGATTTGGTTTAGGATGGTTAACTCGAATACAGGTACTCCTATGGAGTAAATATAGAGTGATGTCCAGTTCAACCCAGATTGTCCTCATAAGCGTAAGCCGGGTGCACACTGTGCGATTTATAATAGTTATTTATGATTATTGCTTGTCAGAGGAACATGATCACCGCTGTAAGCCATGTTACACGGTAAGATCTCAGTTTTCATTAATGTCAGACTGTACAACAGTAAAGACGCGTTAAAAGCAGACACGCAAGAACTTGTCCGGAGTTTACATCATCAATCAATGACACGTACGTTCACAGTGAGCACGCGGGATTGAAATGGTGGCTAAGAAGAAATCTCGAACGCTAATTTTGGTCATGGCTTGTCTTGAAAAACGAAGGCAATTTTTGATGGTCGTCAGGAGAAGACGCTGCAGGACTGAGAGTCAAATCTTCCTGAATTTCGTTGGAGGCAAAATTTTATCAGAGGATACTTTCAGGATTTGCTTAATTCAGACTGCCAAATCGTGGCCAAAATCGCACAGTGTGCGCCAGGCTTTAGTTTGTGTGTTTGTGATGTCCAGTTAAACCCATTGATCAACATTTACTAGATACTAAATACCAAGTCTTGAACAATCATACAATTTTTAGGCAAAACTACTTAATGTAATTAATAAATTAAGACAGCGACGCGTTCAATTATGAAAAATACTTAATTTATGTAACTTAATCTCACTGCTCAGTACCGGTTTGGGACTGCATTAGTGATGGTTAACTAGTAAAATCTGCCATATTTCACTTCTCCTCTTCTCTCTTTGGTCTTCGCTCACATTACAAACTCGGGTTTGTTTTCTGAAATGGTTTTGAAACAAACTTAAGAGATCTGGTACACTCATGTGTAAAGTTAAACAACTATGATGCTCGTGTTTAATGATTTCTGTGCTAGTAGGTGATCTCCAGCTAAATCAGGGTAACCTGTCCTCATAAAAAAATAATTTAAATCAGGAATTTAATTGTGCAGTCAGTTTTTTTTTACCCCACACCATAAAGAGCAGTTTAATATTTCTTTTTAATCTGTACGACAAAGGGAAAGCTGTGAAAAGTCGTTATAAACCACCTGTGTGTGTGTGTGTGTGTGTGTGTGTAGATGTTTTTCTATGCCGGTGGGGACTTCAACCTGAATATATTAGAATTTACAGTTTGTACAGTATAAAAACCATTACGCCTATGGAGAGTCCCCACAAAGATAGCGAACCTGACGTGATTATGTGTATGACATATTATTACCTTACTTGTAACTTGTTCAATTTAAAATAATTGTCTGAGTGGTGCCCATTTAAACTTTATCGGAAAATCTGGGATTGTTTCTGTACTGTGTCTGCAAATGCAATGTAAATGAATGACCTGAAGACGGACGCACAACAGTGTCACTGCTTTAAAAATAAAAAGCATAATGGAAAGGAAAAATAGCAATTTAAAAGATGTAGTTATTTCTTAATGCTTGAATGGAGGTTCTGCGTCAGATGATGGGAACTAAGTTGGAGTGTTTCTTTTTTTTTCCACTCTTTTTTCAGCATTTGGCAATTTTAGGGATGATGTCATAAGTCCTCCCTCCATTCCACCAGAACCCATGTTTTGTTCATTTTCTAAGATATGAATAAATAATAGAACATACAATTGTATGTCAAAAATCACTTTTATATACTAATTCAATATATATATATATATATATATATATATTAAACCAAAGATCTACAAAACATCTTATGGTCTCATCATTCACATTCATCTGTTACAAAATAATGTTTTTTCATAACACATAAAGCTTTCTTAAAACAATTTTTGACATACAGTATATATATGGATATGAATATACAGTATATGTATTTGTATTTATATGTATTTGACATACAATATATATATATATATATATATATATATATATGAATATATATATACACACGCTCACCTAAAGTATTATTAGGAACACTTGTTCAATTTCTCATTAATGCAGTTATTTAATCAACCAATCACATGGCAGTTGCTTCAATGCATTTAGGGGTGTGGTCCTGGTCAAGACAATCTCCTGACCTCCAAACTGAATGTCAGAATGGGAAAGAAAGGTGATTTAAGCAATTTTGAGCGTGGCATGGTTATTGGTGCCAGGCGGGCCTGTGTGAGTATTTAACAATCTGCTCAGTTACTGCGATTTTCACGCACAACCATTTCTAGGGTTACAACCATTACAAACAATATCATGTTATGTTTAGGCCTATCTGTGTTTGCTTGGCGCTCAGTGCTCCATTGAATCCATGTTTTTTCAGTTTTATTCAAATTGAGGATTTGAACAAATTTTGTTTTAAGATTTTAAAAGTTTTTAGGGTGATGGCATCATACAAAGGCACATACTTAAAGTGCACTAAGTATACATCTTGAAATTATGCTTTACTACAATTAAATTACAAAAAATATGCTTTGTATCAAATTGATTGTTTCAAAATACCCAACTTTAAGTAAAATAATAATCAACACACTTGAAGTATACTGAAAAGTATCCCAACATTGAAATACTTAGCATAGTTATTTCTTACCAGGGCAAACTTGGTACACAGCTTCATCACTCTTAAGCCTTCAGGAACTGAAGAATGTTTTATACAGTGTTTAGAAACATCTGCAAACAATACTGTTTGGCATTTGAGACAAAATCGTAATGATCAAGAATACAACTTTGAATACCTCGGACATCTGTTTTATTGTTTTATGTATTAAAAAAAATGTAATTGCTCTCTTTTGAGTTTAGATAGCGGCGTGTGAACGGGACTTTTATTTTGGTTGTAAGTATGACGCCATAAGGCCGCGCCGCGCTGCTGTGTTTTGATCATAGATTGTCAAAGAAGGTTGTGCATCGGCTGCAGAAAGGTTTGTGGTTTTAATAATTTAGATAGTTGAAATCAGTGTAAAAAAATTCCAAATTTTTTATATAATTTTACAAGAACTGTGAACTGAATTAATTAGTATTGAAAGTACCATTCTAATGCTTCAACTGACATTGATGAATGTTATTTTTGTGTGTAAAGTGCAAAGGTGGGTCACATTTCGCTCCCTATCGTGAATAATACTAATAAAAAAAAAAAACGAATTCGGTCCCTGGCAAATAGTTGTTGAGAGAAATGGGAGTTTTGAAACTACACCTCATTTGAATCAATTGCTTCCTAAAATTATTCAGTGATTCGTAAAGCTCGAACACATGGCGGTCAAATTGGTGTAAACACAACAGGAGCACTAACAGTTACATAAGTGTGAATAATGACACTGACGTTTTAAACGAGATCTACAAATCATTTAATAACAAATATAACTCACAAGTAACTAAGTATGAGGTGTTTGTATAATGTCCTTTATTGCTAGTTTGGCTAATCAAGCCATTAATTAGCTATCACTCTTTTTACCAGTTACCTGAACTAGAGCCGAGTGAGACGCACCCAGATATTTAGTTTGGATTTATTTTACTTTAATTTAAATTAATTATTCTCATCTTAATCATGACAATTTGTCCAAACACACAGAAAAACTCCTCACTCGACTGAGATCCATGTGACACTAATATAAAGATGGCGTTTATTAAGGAGGAGAGTGCAGAAATAAGGATTGAAGAAACATTCAGCATAAAACAAGAGGACACTGAGGAACAAACAGGTTGGTTTCATTCTCAAAGCTGAACTCTGTCATTTGATGCTTAATAAAACATCAAACTCTATAGAAATGAATGACGTGTCGCATTGAATATTTAAATTAAACATAATATTAGAATATGATACGACTTTTGCATTATGAACGTAAAATTAAATGGGCTCAATGAAAATGTCAAAATTTTGTTTAATATTGTATTCTCTTATACAAGTCATGGGTTAAATAAGGGTACTTCCAGCTAGTTGTTATACCAAACATAAATCCGACAGGGTAATGAGGACATCAAATATGAATTGGAAAAAATTGCACAAATTCAAGACTTCTACAAAGAAAAATCTTAATAATAAAGCCAGTGGGGATGTTGATGTTTTTGTTGGTTCAGCTGAAGCATCTCCTCCTCTAGACTTTTCAGATAAAACACTAATGTCCAGTTTCACAGACAAGGCAAGCCTGGACTAATCCAGACTTAAATTTACACAGACCTAATCCAGATAAAGTGCATGTTTGAGCTGTTTTACCTGAAAGCAACTTGCTCTGGCAAATCTATGAACTTGTTTTGTCTCAAGATGCGCACCAGTAATATCAAACCCTACTGAAACGTCCTAATTTAACTCAAGCTGAGCTCAGACTACAGGACTTTCAGGTTGATTTCCCCCTCCCGACATTAGAAGCTTTGAACACAGCGCAAGAGTGAAGAAAGTTTCTACCGCACTACTGTAAACGGATTAAAATGGGCTTTATGCACAGCTGCACTACTTCCTGAACTTAAAGGGTTAGTTCACCCAAAAATTAAAATTAAGTCATAAATTACTCACCCCCATGCTGTTCCAACCCCGTAAGACCTTCGTTCATCTTCGGAACACAAATAAAGATATTTTTGATTGAATCTGAGAGCTAGATCAGTCTTCCATTGGCTTCCTAAGGGACTGGCTCTTGACGGCCCATAAAGTCATTAAAGAAAAGGTTTAAATATTCCATGTGCCTGCAGCGGCTCAATTATAACTTTATCAAGCGACGAGAATACTTTTTGTGCGAAAAAAACATAAATAACGACTTTATTCCACTATTCCATTACTTCCTTATGGGCGCATCCGCGAGAACTGAGACGAGGACGTTCTCATTCGTCTACTTCTTGTTACCGGCTGCTCACCGCTTAGGAGTATTACCGCCACCTACGAAGGTCTTACGGGGTTGGTACAGCATGGGGGTTACTTCTTAGTTATTTTTCTTGAACCTTAATTAATAGATAATTAGTAGTAGTTCGTCAGGAGGTATGACAGAATTCATTAGTTATTGATTTAACTAACTGATACTTAACACAATCATAAAATTATATTACATACTGATTAGTTAACACATCTTCCTTAGTAGTTAACAGTAGGGAAGAAGTAGTTAATGAAGAATTGCCTATTAGTTCGTCAATAATTCCTTATTAATTATTTAGTAAGTAAGATACAGTATTCTAAAGTGTTACCGCCTAGACTTGTTGTTTAACTACTGCACTCTGTTACTGGTAGGCGTGGCCTCCTAGGGCAGTGAAGCAAGTGCATTCTGGGAGTTGTTGTCTGTCATCCACATAAGCCAAAAATACATTTTCTGGCTTTTCTCAGTCCAGAAAGCTCCAAATTCAAAAAAATATTTTACATTTCTTCTACATAAATTACCCATTTTAAATACACATTCATCTTTCCAGAGGTGAAGTATCCCTTTAAAATATCTGCTAAAACTAGCACTCATGGCCATATTATTAGCAATCAGATAAGTCTGGCCAACTCACGACCAATTCGTACCTCACTCGTACGATTTGTCTAAACCCATGTGATGGGTAAGCTTAGGGGTGGGGTCAGGGGTCTGTCATCTGTACGAATTCATACGAATTGGGTAACTTGTAAAAGATGTACGAATTAGCAAAAATCGTACGAATTTGTACAAGTGAGGTCGTATGAATTCATATGAATAAGCCACCTCGTAAAATTGGTACGAATTGCCGTGAGATCGGGTTGGTCTGAAATACAAAGTTCTGTAATGAAACACTAGATGGCGGAGTTGTCATGACAGAACTGCTGTATTAAATGTCCGTTGCATCTATGAGATCTTCTACTTCAAACGTGTCGTAATCCGTCGGCATCTTTTTTCTCGACTCCTCGAATCCTTGAGAAGCGTCATTGCCCATGATGTAGCTTTTTGTGTTAGTTTCGTAGCAGTCGTCCTGTGTTTTAATTTGTCTCATTCAGCTCTTTGTGTCTCGTAGTTGTAGAGTTGAGTTTAAACTTTTGACTTTTGTTGACTTTTTAAATGGATAGTTCACCCAAAAATGAAAATTGTCATCATTTACTCACCTTCATGCCGTTCCAGACTCATAAGACTTTCCTTCATCTTGGGAACACAAATTAAGTTTTTTTTTGATGAAATCAGAGAGATTTCTCCTTTGACGGCAACACATCTACTTTGACGTCAAAAAGTTCATAAAAAAGATTGTAAACCTAATACGGATGAATTTACGGAGGCGTATTGCATTCACTTGAAGAAAAAAAATCTACTCTGTTTTTCTGAATTAATGAGTTAATTTTTCATGAGAAAAAAAAAATTGCTCTGTTTTTCTGAATTAATGAGTTAATTTTTCATGAGAAAAAATGTTTTTCTCTGTTTTTCTGAATTAATGAGTTAATTTTTCATGAGAAAAAATTTTTTGCTCTGTTTTTCTGAATTAACGAGTTAATTTTTCATGAGAAATTTTTTTTTTGCTCTGTTTTTCTGAATTAATGAGTTAATTTTTCATGAGAAAAAAATTTTTTCTCTGTTTTTCTGAATTAATGAGTTAATTTTTCATGAGAAAAAAAGTTTTTCTCTGTTTTTTCTGAATTAACGAGTTAATTTTTCATGAGAAATTTTTTTTTTGCTCTGTTTTCTGAATTAATGAGTTAATTTTTCATGAGAAAAAAAGTTTTTCTCTGTTTTTTCTGAATTAATGAGTTAATTTTTCATGAGAAAATATTTTTTTCTCTGTTTTTCTGAATTAATGAGTTAATTTTTCGTGAGAAAAAAAGTTTTTGCTCTGTTTTTCTGAATTAACTCGTTAATTCAGAAAAACAGAGCAAAAAAAATTTCTCATGAAAAATTAACACGTTAATTCAGAAAAACAGAGCAAAAAAAATTTTTTCTCATGAAAAATTAACTCATTAATTCAGAAAAACAGAGCAAAAAAAATTTTTTCTCATGAAAATTAACTCATTAATTCAGAAAAACAGAGAAAAAAATTTTTTTCTCATGAAAAATTAACTCATTAATTCAGAAAAACAGAGCAAATTTTTTTTCTCATGAAAAATTAACTCGTTAATTCAGAAAAACAGAGTAGATTTTTTTTCTTCAAGTGAATGCAATACGCCTCCGTATGAATTAGCTCTTTAGTCCACATTTTCTGAAGAGACTCGACCCCTTTTTCTTCATTTTTTTTAGTATTTGGGGCATGTCCTAAAGAAATATAGGATCTAGCTTTTCATTATGTCTCTTGCTTTGTGCCATTTAAACACTGGTTAACTGGTATTTGTCTATTTCTGCCTTAGACCTGAGGCTGCTGAAAGAGGAGTGTCAAGAACTGAATGATTTGGAAGAAAAATTTAACCCGGGAGAGAGCCTTTACACCTGCCAACAGTGTGGAAAAAGTTTCAATCAAAAGGCAAATCTAAACAGGCACATGAGAATTCACAGCAGAAAGAAGATTCACAGTTGCCCTCAGTGTGCAAAGAGTTTTACACAGAACAAATACCTTAATGCCCACATGAGAACTCACACTGGAGAGAAGCCTTTCACGTGTCTTCAGTGTGAGAAGAGTTTCTCGCTAAAGGGAAATCTTAAGACTCACATGAGAATACACAATGGAGAGAAACCATTCAAATGCCCTCATTGTGTAAAGAGTTTCACACACAAAAAAAACCTTAATACCCATATGAGACATCACACTGGAGTGAGTCCCTACTTATGCGATCTCTGTGGCAAGAGCTTCTCACGAAAAGAAAGTTTTAAGACTCACATGACTATTCACACCGGAGAGAAACCGTTCGTATGTCAGTGTGGAAAGAGTTTCAGATGTAAAGATAACCTTAATCAGCACTCAAGTATTCACTCGAGGGAGAAATGTTGTGTATGTCATCAATGTGGAAAAGGTTTCACAGACAGAAAGCGACTTAGGAGGCATGTAAAAGCTCACATCAGAGGGAAGCCTTTCATGTGCCATCACTGTGGAAAGTGTTTCGCAAAGAAAGCAAACCGCGAGGACCATGTGAGAATTCACACCGGAGAGAAGCCTTTCACCTGCTCTCACTGTGGAAAGAGTTTCACAGTTAAAGGAAACCTTAACATTCACATGAGAGTTCACACTCGAGAGAGGCCTTTCAAGTGTCTTCAGTGTGAAAAGAGTTTCACATATCACACAATCCTGAAACGTCATTTGCAAACTCACTCCATAAAGAAAATGCAGTGTTCCTTGGTGTGACGAGGTTCAGTCAATTCAGACAATTCAATTGTGATCAGTGTAATAAAAACTTTGTTTTGCCATTAGGGATGGGACGGTATGAAAATTTCATATCACGATTATAGTGTCCACAATTATCGCGATTATCAATATTATCACGGTTTTCTTAAATTTAGATATAAAGTGTTCAAAATATATAGTGTAAAAATATAAAATATAAATATAAAGTGTTCAAAAAGAACTGATGCTCACACTGAAAACATTTCAACAAGTTTTATGAATGAAAATCAACAAACAACAAATAAACAAGCAGCTCTATGCAGTTTTTTTTTTAAGCAAGATTCTATTCTATGGCATTTCCTTCTTTATAATGCCCGTCGTTAATAGCAACGCATTATTACACACACCGCGCACATCAATATCACAGCGGACACGCGCTCGTTTAATTCAAATACAACTTGCCGGCCGTCTTGCGTCTCCAGTTTTTGATTGTTGTGAAAATGAAATCAGAGTTGATTTATTGTTTACAGAGTTTGATAATATTGGTGTGTGATCATCTTGTCTGGACGATTGTTTTACTAAATGAATTTATAAACGGGTAAGATTTAAAACATTAGCTGAACTCATTATCAAGTCAATATGTCCCCGTAATTATGTGGTAAAAATAAAATCGGTGTAATACGTTATGCATCTATACATTGCTATCCCTTAAAACGTCACTCTTAATAATAATCTTATTTGAAGACGATCGTTCGCCGGCTCAAAGACACTTGCTGCAAAATTTTCTTCGTGGAAGCTTCACATCTATTTCAAGTGAGTGACATAAAATGTTTATTTAAACTCAAAACAACATTTCGTGGCCAATTGTTTCCCAGACCTAGTTTCGGTATTGAAGTCAAAGTTAACTTGCCTTGTGTTCACTATACAACAGCGGGTGATGGTTACACAAGAAGACGACTCGGCAGATTTTAAGTGTTTCTTTTGGACTGTGACTTTTTGGTCTGCAGACAGGGTGACTATCCTCGATAAAGTTTCCCTCAGGACTTTTGTAAAAGCCTAACTATGACCACACTCCAGATTTGGTCCTCTTAAAAGGCTGAATCACGGTCACTGCCTTCCGCCATTCCTTCTCGAATAGTAAACATTGCGTGCAGTTATTATATTATTATTAATCGCGATAATCAAACACGGTTTTAATGATAATTACATTTTAAACGATAATACTAACCGTCAGTATATTTTATCGTGGTTTATCGCGAAACCGGTTATCGTCCCATCCCTATTTGCCATTCACACTTACGCCGGTTTCACTCTGTGTGTATGGAGAGTGGGAGCAGCACACGCCCATTTATCGATACCTGAATTATATTTATTATTATATATGAACTGCATAGTTTTACATATTAGCACTTATCTCCATTAAAGGGTTTTACAAAAGAGAAAAACAAATCCTTTGGATTGTTGAAATACGTGATACACGTCTAATTTACAGTGCAGTGTGAAACCGGCGTTACAGCCACATATGCAAATGTGACATCCTGTTAGTATTATTTGTTAAAACGCGTATCTGTGTCAAATTGAGCGCAGCTGAATGTGGGCCATGTCTGTTTGTCTACCTTCATGACCACTTATATTATTTGCATCCTTCAACTCTTTTTATTTTATGATGTGCATGTGTAATCCTCTGGCCCCACCTGACCGTCATCTTTGCTATAGTTTCGAATATTGAGCGTTTGCGGTAGACGTCCTATAATTTCAACTATGTTGAGGCATCACTCAATTCTAGGGGTTTAACAATATATCGTGTCACGATATATCGCAATACAAAAATGCAACAATATGTATCGTGGATGGTTCACCCAAAATAATCATAACTGTGATAAAAAAATTCAAGTTTTCAGAGTTTTAGTGTCGGTACTACATTAAACTGCTGTATATAATGTTGATTATAATGTATAATAATGATATGAGGGAATATTTGTGGGTCCTGATAATGCCAAATGTCTAAAAAGTGGCCGACATTATATTAAATATATCTAGTCAGTGTCAGAGGGCAAGCATATTCGTCTAAATTATTCTGTATTTTCAGTTTGAGAATCATGATTATTGTTATTCTGGTGTCACCATTGTCCTGTGCATTGGGTTACCCGCACCAAGTCCAAGCCTATTAATTTACACCCACAAATTTTATATAAATTTTGCATTTTTTTTGATAATCTTTTATCATATGTTTAGGCAGTATCGCAATAATATCGTATCGTGAGTTCAGTATCGTGATATGTATCGAATCGTAACATGAAGGTATTGTTACACTCAATTCCATATATTGATGCCTCTGAATCAAAATATAGTTGAACTTCTGTCCTGCCGTGATGTAACCGAGATCATAAATAAAGTGTTTCTTGACCCTGCTCCTTTCTCCCGATTCAGTTCATGAGGAACTACCAGGACCTGTCAGACAGAGGACACTTTCAAAATATGTTGTGCTTCCTCATGGACCAGGGTTAAGAAATGAACATTGCATTCATTGTTTCTTGGTTATTTAGTCAAGTCATTTTTTTTATTTATTGTTGTCGTATCTGAACTTCCTGACATTATTTTTTAATTTTAAAATAGTGGTCAAGATTAGGTTTTTTTTTATCAGCACAGTTGATTCTTTGTTGATTCCTTATGTTTCCTTTAAAATGAATTTGGTGCAATAAACAATCCAAAGCAGTTTGTCTTGTGGCCTCTCCTTGCTAAATAAACTGTAGAGCAGTGGTTCTTAACTGGTTTGGCCATGTGACCAACATTTTTATGTGGTCATTAAAATATGGCACATTTATTGCTCAAAAATGGTTCACACACACTTTGCCTTAGGCCCCGTCCACACTACTGCGTTTTCGTTTAAAAACGGAGACCTTTTGCTACGTTTGCACCTCCCGTCCACACTAAAACGGGAAAAACAAAGACCTAAAACGGAGAAGTTTAGAGACGCTGCAGCTGCGTTTTGCGTTTTGAATCTCCGGAGGGCGTTGTAGTGTGTACGAGACAAAATGGAGGAGTTTACAAACGATGACGCAGAGGCTCACACTCGGCTCTATGATTGGGTGTCATCAGTCATGACGTATCTTTCCCTGATTCGCCAACCACTGTTTACACTGGCGCGCGCATGCCCAGTGTTGGTGAATGGTCACGTGATCCACGTTTTCAGTCGTTTTAGTGTGGATGGAGATAAATTCTAATACGCAGGTAAAACGCTAGTGTGGACGGAGATCGTTTTCGTTTTAATTCTCCGTTTTTAAACGAAAACGCAGTAGTGTGGACGGGGCCTTAGATACACATAAATTGTAAGAATATCATTAACACTGATAAATAAACAGTGTAGGTTAAGGCCATTACATAGCAGTCGCAAACTTTTTTTGCTATTGCAATTAATTTAGTGAAAACCTAAAAAAAAAAAAATTACAAAAAAATTCTCGGGCCAGCAGCATTTGTCCAAATTTCAATCTTAACCGTTCTATTTAATAAGAAACGATCTTAAAACAGGACTTTAAGTGTAACTTGTCCTTTAACCACTTAAGGTTTAATATAATAGTTTGATATAATGCAACTTTTACTCTCTGCCCACGGACCTCAAGTCAGTTGTAAAACGTTTGTGCACTTCTGCTCTGAGGGCTTAATTCTGGGAAAAACTAAATGCTATTGAGGTACATATTGGCACTGTATACTATATATACACAATGTTAGATATTTATAATCCGCATATTAGTTATTAATTTGATTTGATGTATGAAATTGAGGATGATATATAATACATAGGATGATATATATATACAAATGAGCGTAGACAAATTAACCATCACTAAATCTATCTGTATCTGTCAAACTGTCAGCAGTGTTTTTCTAGGCTCTATTTTCAACAGAAAATGTTTGGGAAAAGTTCTGTCTAGAGTGTTTGCATCTTTATTATATATCAATAAATAAATAATACGATTTCAGATATGTTTATTTCTGATATGGTCATTTATTTTGGGATAGTTTTCAGCTCCTTGTCTAGAAGTTCTACATGAAGAATCTCCCTTAAGACTCCTGTGAAGTCCAATTAAAATGTGATTTATTTATTTTTTGAGAAAACTGAAGGTTTCTGTTGTTCAGCAGGCGAAAATCTTGTCAGAGTTCACTCATTAGTGAGTGATTTGAATCATCCTACATAGGCAGCAACTTATACAACTGACCCTTGATCAAAAATATATGAAATACTCAATAATAATTTGAATACAACTTTTTATCAATATTTTTTGGTATCGACTGAATTACATTTATAGATGGTATTTTAATAGCCTCTTTAATTTATCTTCTACAGATATTTTTGAAGATCCTTTTTTTTTTGTTAACATTTTATATCTATTTTCAGATATTTTTTTGACTCAAATGAACTTTACATATCCACATTTTTAATATTACAACAAAAAAAAAACATTTTAATACTGTTATATCTGGTATAAATGTTTTCTCCAACCAAACATACAGTTTTGTCTTTTAGACAGAAAATCACTTTCATTTGTTAAAGGTGCAAAACTCAAGTATCTGAGTTTTTGCGGAACTACGCCCCCTCTGGCGACAAGCGAAACTGCGAGCGCATTAATGGAACACACACACATACACGCACGTTTGCACTAGCTGTTCATATCCAAAGGAGCATTAGCCGCACACTGTGCGGCACACATCTTCAGTCATAATGTGTCGCTTGCGTTGTCTTCTCTGAATTCTGTGTTCACTTCATTGGACAAAATTTATTCATTCGGGTGAAATGTCATCAAACACTGATGACACTTTAATTATATTAATATACAGTATTTAACACATTAATGAGTTTTTATATATGTTATATTTATAAACTATAAATGTATTATTATTTAGTATAAGTTGTCATATTTGAAAGTGCTAGATTGAATAATAAATGTATGTTGTGATATTCAATATGAAAATAAATGTGATTTGGTTATAATAGTCGTGTGTTGCTCACGTTATACCCATGAACACAGTGCATACATTATGGAGGATTCCAGGATCTGTGGTGGCTCATTTTTTCCTGTTACTGTCAATTTTAATTTTGTGTTATTGTTTTTCCGTGTTCTCGAACTCTGTTTTTCTGTAAATAAAACAATGCATTTTAACAAAGACTTAATTTTGTTTCATTTAATATATTTCTAAAAAAATCACTCAAGTAGAGAGAAGAGTCTGTCTAATCCCCTCCCTGCTCTCTTCTTTCTCTGTCTCTCTCTGAAACCACATGTCTTCTTCTCCGATTAACTCCATCAGTTCATTTTGTCTGTGGCCCTAATAATGGTTTTAATTTATTACAAAAACATTGTTTTTATATAACAATTATAGTTTTTGCTATGGCAGTTTAGAAAAATGCATCTAAACATCAATTTTAATATGTCTTGTCACTGAAAAAGAAGTTACCAACCCCTGGTAAAAATTGTTTCTGCACCTAAACATGACTTATTTTGCATCTTACATATGAGACGTGATACAAACTCGTTTAGTGCACTAGACAACATGTATTTTCATTTCTTAAGGATTGAATAATATAAATACCTTATTTCTTATTTTTTTTACTATGTGTGTGTTTTGCATGTACTTTTCTTTGAATTTTGATATTTTAGACAGCAACGTGTGAACGGGACTTCTATTTTGGGTCTGACTGTGTGATGTCATAAGTCTGCGCCGCAAGCGTTGTGATCATCCCTCTGAAGAAAGGTTTGTGTTTTTAAGGATTTCACGTGTTTGAATCGATACAATTCGTTCAGTCGATTTTTATAATTATTACAAACGATCTTAAATGATGTATTCTGCATTAAATGTACCATCGCATTGTTTATCTGTAATTAATTAACGTTTATTTGGTGAGTTAAGTGCATCCACACATGAGTAATAAAAAAAGCGCCGTATATCGTGAATCAAATTATCGTAAAACAAATTCGTTCAATGGAGAAAGTTATCACGGGATAATGGATCTTTTTGATACTCCGAGTCAATTGAATCATATTCAATACGAAACGAATCATTGATTCAAATAGCTCGAATCACCGCATGCTGACCGGTAGATACAGTAAGTAGGTCTAACTATAATATAATCGTACCAAGTTTAAACTTTTATGTATAATTTGTGTTCTATTATTACAGTTTTTACAATCTCTTTGCTATGTTTTCTGAACCTTAATGTCATTTTTCAAAACTCAAACGGTTATCACTTGTAACACAGGCTGTCTAATGTTCAAAACATTGTATTGTGCATTCACATCTTTAAAGAAATCTTGCACAAGCACAATCATTGGTTCAAAAAAACGAATTTACTGTGAAACACCATTGAAACATAACTATACCAACACACAAGCAACCGATAGTTTCACTGAGTCATTGTTTGTACTATCATTAAATATTGTAGAACAAAATAGATGATACAAGTTTCATTATGGTACTACATGTGCAGTAATACATCTCTGTAAAAGTACTGCAGTAGTAGAGAGAATACACAGAGGAATCATTGAACAAAGTGTATATTGATGCAAAACACTACAGTACAAACACAACAGAGGTTTATTGGATTCAAAGCAAAAATATATAATACTGTAATCATTTGTACTGCTGGGGGTAATCCCTCTGATCGAGACCCAGAGATTTAGTTTGGATTAATTTTTCTTGCTGTTAATTATTCTCATCTCAAACAGGACAAATTGAAGTGACACAGATCCACAAGATACACTATTATAAATATGGCATTTGTTAAAGAGGAGAGTGCAGAAATCAAGATTGAACAAGTGTGCAGTGTGAACCCAGAAGAAACTGAGGAACAAACCAGGATGACATTCATTAAAGTGGAGAGTGAAGAAATGAACATAGAAGCATTCATTGTGAAACAAGAAGACACCGAGGATCAGACAAAGATGGGGTTTATTAAAGAGGAGAGTGAAGAAACGAAGATAGAAGCATTCACTGTGAAACAAGAAGAAACTAAAGAACAAACATTTACTAAAGAGGAAAGTGAAGACATGATGATTGAAGATGCATTCACTCTGGGACAAACAGGTTGGTTTCATTCTCAAAGCTGAACTCGGTAATTTGAACCTCATTAAAATATCCTCCTCTAAAAATAAAATAAATAATACCTTTTTAAGAGTGTCATATGAGTGTGCTAGTTAAAGTGTTTTTATTTTGATATTGAGCGGGTCCCTCATGTGGACAGACATTGAGATCTCATGATCAGTCAAATACTAATGCTTCAGAATTGAACATAGCCTACATATTATGACATGGAGTCAGACATCAATTTAGGAAAGAATAATACAGAAGAAGCTTAAAACAAATATTTTGAGTAACATTAGAAGTTTCGACATTTTTTCGAATGCGTGCGAAACAGCAGCACCTGCCATTTTAAAAAAAGCTGTGGAAACAGTATTATATATATTGACTCCAATAATTAACTCTGCGTCTGCGAACATGGAAAACTGTGACAGATGGGCCTCTTAATATGGAAGCTTGTTTCCGCCAGAGAATGAAAAATAAAAAAGTTAATTGCGACTTTTTATCTTGCAATTCAGACTTTTTTTCTCACAATTGCAAGATGTAAAGTCAGAATTGCGTGATATAAAGTCACAATTGCATGATATAAAGTCAGAATTGTGAGATTTTAACTATTCTAAGGGGAAAAAAGTTAGTATTTTTTCCCCTTAGAATTGGCCTGATAACTCGCAATTGCGCGTTTATCTCACAATTCTGAGAAAAGATGTCAGAATTTCTACATATAAACTCACAATTATGTGTTATAAAGTCAGGATTGCGAGATGTAAACTCGCAATTAGCTTTATGCACAGCTCTACTTCCTGAACTTAAGCCAGCTCCTTTGTTTCCTGTCTGCCATTATTGGCCAAACTTGATTAATTCAGGTGTGTCTGATTATTGTTGCCGTGACTAATGAGGTCAGGCACACCTGAATTAATCAATTTGCCCAATAATGGCAGACAGGAAACAGGAGCTGGCTTAAGTTCAGGAAGTAGTTCAGCTGTGCATAAAGCCCATTGTGTGGAAAAAAAAGTCAGAATTGTGAGATAAAAAGTCGCGCTTCTGTCTTTTTTTTCTCCGAATTGTGACTTTATATCTTGCAATTCTGACTTTATATCTCGCAATTCTGACTTTATATCTTGCAATTCTGGCTTTATATCACGCAATTCTGATTTTATGTCACCCAATTCTGACTTTATATCAATATATCTTTATATCAATTCTGACTTTATAACCCAATTGTGACTTTATATCTTGCAATTCTGACTTTATATCTTGCAATTCTGACTTTATATCTTGCAATTCTGACTTTATATCTAGCAATTCTGACTTTATATCTCGCAATTCTGACTTTATATTTCGCAATTCTGACTTTATATCTCGCAATTCTGACTTTATATCTCGCAATTCTGACTTTATATCACCCAATTCTGACTTTATATCTCGCAATTCTGACTTTATATCACCCAATTCTGACTTTATATCTCGCAATTCTGACTTTATATCACCCAATTCTGACTTTATATCACCCAATTCTGACTTTATATCTCGCAATTCTGACTTTATATCACCCAATTCTGACTTTATATCTCGCAATTATGACTTTATATCACCCAATTCTGACTTTATATCTCGCAATTCTGACTTTATATCACCCAATTCTGACTTTATATCACCCAATTCTGACTTTATATCTCGCAATTCTGACTTTATATCTCGCAATTCTGACTTTATATCACCCAATTCTGACTTTATATCACCCAATTCTGACTTTATATCACCCAATTCTGATTTTATGTCACCCAATTCTGACTTTATATCTCGCAATTCTGACTTTATATCTCGCAATTCTGACTTTATATCTCGCAATTCTGACTTTATATCTCACAATTCTGACTTTATATCACCCAATTCTGACTTTATATCTCTATATCAATATATATCTTTATATCAATTCTGACTTTATAACCCAATTCTGACTTTATATCACCCAATTCTGATTTTATATCACCCAATTCTGACTTTATATCTTGCAATTCTGACTTTATATCTCACAATTCTGACTTTATATCTCGCAATTCTGACTTTATATCTCGCAATTCTGACTTTATATCTCGCAATTCTGACTTTATATCACCCAATTCTGACTTTATATCACCCAATTCTGGCTTTATATCTCGCAATTCTGGCTTTATATCTCGCAATTCTGACTTTATATCTTGCAATTCTGACTTTATATCACCCAATTCTGACTTTATATCTCGCAATTCTGACTTTATATCTCGCAATTCTGACTTTATATCACCCAATTCTGACTTTACATCACCCAATTCTGGCTTTATATCACCCAATTCTGACTTTATATCTTGCAATTCTCACTTTATATCACCCAATTCTGACTTTATATCACCCAATTCTGGCTTTATATCTTGCAATTCTCACTTTATATCACCCAATTCTGACTTTATATCTCGCAATTCTGACTTTATATCACCCAATTCTGATTTTATGTCACCCAATTCTGACTTTATATCTCGCAATTCTGACTTTATATCTTGCAATTCTGACTTTATATCACCCAATTCTGACTTTATATCTCGCAATTCTGACTTTATATCACCCAATTCTGACTTTATATCACCCAATTCTGGCTTTATATCTCGCAATTCTGACTTTATATCTCGCAATTCTGACTTTATATCTCACAATTCTGGCTTTATATCTCACAATTCTGACTTTATATCTCTATATCAATATATATCTTTATATCAATTCTGACTTTATATCACCCAATTCTGACTTTATATCACCCAATTCTGATTTTATATCACCCAATTCTGACTTTATATCTTGCAATTCTGACTTTATATCTCACAATTCTGACTTTATATCTTGCAATTCTGACTTTATATCTCACAATTCTGACTTTATATCGCGCAATTCTGACTTTATATCTCGCAATTCTGACTTTATATCTCGCAATTCTGACTTTATATCTTGCAATTCTGACTTTATATCTCTATATCAATATATATCTTTATATCAATTCTGACTTTATAACCCAATTCTGACTTTATATCTCGCAATTCTGACTTTATATCTCGCAATTCTGGCTTTATATCTCGCAATTCTGACTTTATATCTCGCAATTCTGACTTTATATCTCACAATTCTGGCTTTATATCTCGCAATTCTGACTTTATATCTTGCAATTCTGACTTTATATCACCCAATTCTGACTTTATATCACCCAATTCTGGCTTTATATCTCGCAATTCTGACTTTATATCTCGCAATTCTGACTTTATATCTTGCAATTCTCACTTTATATCACCCAATTCTGATTTTATGTCACCCAATTCTGACTTTATATCACCCAATTCTGACTTTATATCACCCAATTCTGACTTTATATCACCCAATTCTGACTTTATATCATCCAATTCTGATTTTATGTCACCCAATTCTGACTTTATATCTTGCAATTCTGACTTTATATCACCCAATTCTGACTTTATATCTCGCAATTCTGGCTTTATATCTCGCAATTGTGAGATAAAATGTCGCAATTATTTTTTATTCAGTGGCGGAAACAAGCTTCCATATCTTAACCTATACACTGAGTAGAAAATCCAACATGACTTTGAGGGAACCAAGAGAAACATGATTATGTATTTCTGCTTTCAAATTATCACAGCTATCATCCCTGGATATCAACAAGGCATGCGCTAATACCTTATCATATACGGTCTACTTTCTATGTATAACAGCGCTATCAAATAACCTGGCGGTGTGAATGCAACCAGGAAAACGTTCCTAAGGGAACCATTAGTTCTTGAGGATGCACCCTGGTGGCTAGTTCCTAGAACTACCCGGTGCGAAAGCCCCTATACTGTACATTATTGTAGCTCCTCTTTCTAAAATGCACTGACTTCTACAAAGCCTCTCCTTCCAAAAAGCGCAGTGTGCTCTGATTGGCCAGCTGATTCAGTTCGTAATGCCCCCTTTCCATAATTGTGTGCTTTAGCTTACAAAGCAATTATAATGACAATTATACTAATACATTAATACTTATGTCATCAGTATTTAAACCATATCAGTTTGAGCCTGAGTCGGATCCTGATGCTGATGACCAACAGGATGAATCGGAACCTTTCCTAGCGCGACTTCAGCAGAACGTTTCACAGTGGTAAGTTATCACTTACCTTTTTTGATTTATTATTATAACTGTTTAATTTATCTTCTTTACTGCAACGACTTCATGTCCTACATCTATATGAAATCTTAAGTCCAACTCTAAATTGTAAGGAATTTATATATTTGATTTCATAGTAACACTTTACTATAAGGTTAATTTGTGTATTATCCATTTAAACTAACCATGAGCAACACATTTGTTAATCTTATTTAATAATAATACAACTGTTAATTGTTTGTTCATGTTATGTCAGTCAGTGCATTAACTAATGTTATCAATGTTTTGAGTAAATGCTGAAATTAATTTTAACTAAGATTAATAAATGGGGTAGACGCACAGTTCATGTTAACAAACTGAATCAATGAAACCTTATTGTAAAGTGTTACTGATTTCATGATAGCTAACACTTTTATGCACAAAACATACATTTTTCAACATCACCAAAAATATTCTTGAAAATGAAAACTTGATTCTCACTGTTTTGTTTGGTAAAGTAAATAATATTTGGCAATATTATCATTGTATCCCTATTTTCGTTTGATGTGTTATGCATTCTTCTTGTATCAACATCTTTTCCTAAAATGCCAAGGAATGAAAGAAAGGATAGAAAAAGGAACTCTTCTTTTTTTGTTGTTGCCCTTTTTGGTCCTTCCTGCCCCTGAGGAGGGCTGTGCACGCCACTGCCTGAAGAGATAACATAAAATACAGTTTAAAAACAAATGGTTTATTTAGGTGCAGATGTGAAAACTGTAATCGGATGCCCATTGGAGTTGAAAATGTCTGCTGCGTGGAAATACCAAAGGTACTGCAATAAATTAATTACTACATAAAAACAAATGTGTGTGTATGTGTATACAGTATATATATATATATATATATGTGTGTGTGTGTATTTATCCATTGTTGTTTACTATGTCCCTTTCTTCGCGTGAAAATGACGTCGATCGTTTCTTTCCGGCAAACACCACGCCTATCATGTAAGGGTACTGTTGGCTGTGGAAACGCAAGCCGGATCATGGTTTACCGACCCGTACTGTACTGTACTCAGTGGAAACGAGCCATTAAATGGATAGAGAAGGACTTTTTTTAAGTCACAAAAGTTGTGTAATAACTCCCAATAACACTTCAGGTTTTAAATTTTTTCTAAAAATGATTAATGAACAGTATTTTGAAAATGTATTCACACCAAAAGCAAAGGGTATATTCGCATCGCGTTAATTGCTCTAGATGTACTCAAGGGATGATCTACTCGTGGGATGTTCAGATTGTTGTTCGCGTCACTCGCTCGAATGAAAACATGGGATTAAATATTGCCATTTTAATAGGAACATTTTTGTCCTTAAAGAGATAGTTGACTTTGAAATTAATTTTTGGTATGTTTTATCTTACCTCAAGGGCATCCAAGATGTAGGTGTCTTTGTTTCCACAGTATTTTCAATTTTGATATTTTTCTGTCAAACCGTTGTTGTCTGTCAGTCATATAATGCAGGGTATGGGGGTCCACCTCAAAGAGCATGCACAGAGAAGTCAAACTTAAACATGATTTAATGACTCGTAAATGTAAGTACACATTGATGGCCTAAGACACGAAACGAGCGGTTTGTGTGAGAAAATCAACAGTATTTATATAGTTTTTACCTCTTGTTAACAGCTGTCGAACTGATCTGAATCAGAAGTCCAACTGAACCGAACTGCGTGACGTAGAGAGAGATCACTTCCGGCGTAATGTTGGAGACGTTCAGTTCGGTTCAGTTGGACAACTGATTCAGATCAGTTAGAGGTAAGCTAAAACATATCAAAAATTAATTTCAAAGTGAAGTATCCCTTTAAAGGATTAGTTCACTTTTGAAAAAACTTTTGCTGATAATTTACTCACCCCCATGTCATCCAAGATGTCCATGTCTTTCTTTCCTCAGTCGAAAAGAAATTAAGGTTTTTGATGAAAACATTCCAGGATTTTTCTCCATATAATGGACTTCCATGGGAACCAGACGGTCCAAGGTCCAAACGACAGTTAATAACTGTTTCAGATGCAGCTTCAAATGTCTTTAAACGATATCAGACGATGAATAAGGGTCTTATCATGCGAAACGATCGGTTATTTCAAAACTTATTCCAAAAATGTAACTTTTCTAAGGACAAATGCTAGCCTTGCTCTATTCTGTGAGACGCGTTTGCAACGTCACGTAATACGTAATTACGTTAAAAAGGTCACGGGCGACGTAGCCGGAAGTACAGAATCAAAATCGTCCGACATCGTTGTTTTACCTTTTAATTCCTTTTTTGTA
Source organism: Pimephales promelas (assembly GCF_016745375.1). Next base: position 4,232,968 of record NW_024121754.1, read on the forward strand.
AACGGCGTTTGAGTTAGTTTGCACGTTCAACCTATGCGTTCAACTTGTAAACACTGACTCTGTACTTCTGGTTACGTCGCCCGTGACCTTTTGAACGTAATTACGTATTACGTGACGTTACAAACGCCCCTCACAGAATGGAGCAATGCTAGCATTTGTCCTTAGAAAAGTTACATTTTTGGAATAAGTTTTGAAATAACCGATCGTTTCGCATGATAAGACCCTTATTCATTGTCTGGTGTCGTTTAAAGACATTTGAAGCTGCATCTGAAACTGTTATTAACACTATCTTTTGGACCTTGGACCGTCTGGTTCCCATTGAAGTCCATTATATGGAGAAAAATCCTGGAATGTTTTCATCAAAAACCTTAATTTCTTTTCGACTGAGGAAAGAAAGACATGGACTTCTTGGATGACATGGGGGTGAGTAAATTATCAGCAAAAGTTTTTTCAAAAGTGAACTACTCCTTTAAGGTCCTGGGTGTACCTAGTGCAAAAGTTGTGCACAGGCAAAATGTTCACTAAACTAAAAAAGAAACAAATGTCCATAACGATGCACAAGGGTTAAAGAAAGATGTCATTTGATGAGTTGAAATGAGTTGCTTTTACTCTTGTAATTTTGACAGTATTATAAATAGTTTATGGCTTGTCTTCCTTAGGTTTTAAGACGAATGAATCAGGTTTCAGGGCCTCTGAAATGCATCACACACCACCCAGGCTTCGAACCGAACTGTTTGAATCCTTACACCCTGCAGAACATTTTAAACATTTACAAAGCTGATTATGGAAATTTGAAGCGTAGAACAGAAGAAGCGTAAGTCTTTTTATACAATTTTATTACTTTATTTTGTAAACCAATATAAATTTAATTTCATGACACCACTGCAAAAAAACTAATTAAGACATGAATGCTTTTCTTCAAAATATTAGAAAAAATTAATTGTATCTCAAATAATTTAATATATGTACATATTTTTTACTGTTTTATCTTGCATGTTAATTGTGTCCACCACTCTCTTTACAGGCGGTACCGTTCTGTCGCCCAACGAAGCTTCGTCAGCTGGTGCTGGGGCTATTTAGGACGGAAAATCAGGGTTGTTCTTCCATCCTGTGTTGTGCTCCGGATTCAGCAGGAGTTTCCTGATCCGGATGGACAGTTTGTTGGATTTCGACCACCCCTTGACTAAAGCTTGAGACATGGTGGACAATATCTTCCTCCGTTAAAGGTTTTTCAAACTGAGTTCCTGCAAATGGTGTGGGTTCTGCAAACACCTGTTCAAAGACGAGCTTTATCAGTTCATTCACATTTTCTGTAAAGCATAGCATACAGAAGAAATTGATATTATATTCATTCATTTTGATATACAACCTGCCCCTTTAGAACATCTCAAATGTGTCACTATGTGTAAAGTGTATTTGTAGATGTGTTTAAATAAAATTCATTTTATAACATACCATCTAAAGGTGCTGTTTAAAGTGGCAGTGTATTCACCCTTGACTTTGGGAAATCGACCCTGTACATAGCTTGTCCTGCTGATGTTGTTGCCTGCTAATGGTCTGCATTTTCATTGTAATGTATGACTGCAAGGTACAACCTAAAGTAAATGAATAAGATCAAATGTAAGTAAAAGAAATTATATACAGTGTGTATATATATATATATACGTATATATATCTCATGGTCTGCATTTTCATTGTAATGCATGACTGCAAGGTACAACCTAAAGTAAATGAATAAGATCAAATGTTAGCCTACTTAATTCCAAATACGTATATATATATACACAGTGGAGTGAATAAGTTTTGACCCCCATGCTAAAGTTGCCTAAAAAGAGGAATAAAAAAATCATCTTTTGGATGTTGATCTTAATGCCTTAATTAGAAAAATGAGGAAAACTCCAACCTTTAAGGACACCAATTTTCTTTGTGAATGAATAATATATCATAAATAAATAAATGTTTTTCCTTAAAATACAGGGTGCATAAGTCAGGGCACCCCTATGTTAAATTCCCATAGAGTCAGGCAGATTTTTATTTTTAAAAGCCAGTTATTTCATGGATCCAGGATAATATGCATCCTGATAAAGTTCCCTAGGCCTTTGGGATTAAAATATCCCCACATCATCACACACCATTCACCACACCTAGAGATTGGCATGGTTTTACTTCAGTTAGCCTAATAGCTGGTTTGATTTGCATTGAAAGATGATCTTATGGAAAGTACCCCATGCCAATCTCTAGGTGTGGTGAATGGTCTGTGAAGATGTGGGGATATTTTAATCCCAAAGGCCTAGGGAACTTTATCAGGATGCATATTATCCTGGATCCATGAAATAACTGGCTTTTAAAAATAAAAATCTGCCCGACTCTATGGGAATTTAACATAGGGGGGCAATGACTTATGAACCCTGTATTTTAAGGAAAAACATTTATTTATTTATGATACATTATTCATTCACAAAGAAAATTTGTGTCCTAAAAGGTTGGAGTTTTCCTCAAAAAATATATGTGTCTGTGTAATGAGAAGTTAAAGGATTTCAGAGTTCTTTGTTTAGTTTTTGTCTCAAATTCTTTGTGAAGTAAAGTCACATTTATTTATACAGTGCTTTTTACAATAAAAATGATGCAACAAAGTTTGTTTCCAGAAGAAAATAATGTCAGAGTCCAGCTTAAGTAAGTTCAATGATGTTTCATTTTGTTGTAAAACTAGTTCATTACATCATATACATCATATAGATAGACGCCCTATCGACCGATTCCTATTGGCATGGACGAGCCATTGGGGCCGCCATCTTAAACCGGTCATTCGCTCTGCTCAGTGTAATCTGTATAGCAGGTGATATGAGCTGTCAGCACATTTAATGAATCATCTCACTGAATACCGGACTGATTTTCATGCAATTTTACCAATTGTAAGGTAATGTTAAATGTTAAATCATCATAATCAATTAATTCAAAAAGGCAGATCGATATTATTCTTGAAAATTAAATTAAATGTTAAATTAATTTTCTTTGTGAAATACATGTTTCACAAGAGGAAGTCAGGAAGGACCTAAGTAAAACTTAATTACACGTTATTACAAAATGCATTTTTAAAAAGTGCATGTAAGAGTGTTTAGAAAAATTGTCATTAAAAGTACTTACTTTAAGTTAAGCTTAATTAGATATTATTACAATGTGAATTTGTAAAAAGTGCACTTAAGCGTGTTAAGAAATATTGTCATTAAAGTGCATTCCCTTTAAGTACACTTAAGTGCCCTTTAATTTGAATTATATTATCTCCAAGTGCGCTTTTCAAAAAGTATATTTTTACGAGTCGAAGCACACAAAAGGTATGCTTTCAATACAATTAAGCACATGTTTTTCACAAGGGAAGTTTTTCTGATAAAAATCACATTTTACTTCGTGGTAATTATTTACAATGAACAACATACAATGAACTAAGATTTATCTTGAGGTGACTTAAATGTTTGAAAAGCGGTTGGGTCTTGATAAGTTTGCCATAATGAACATTGAATTTATATGTAGTTTACTGTAAAATAATTTTTTGTGTGTTCTCCAAATAGTATGTTTACTTTCCAACAAAGGCACATCAATAGATTTATTAATCCACTTCAAAAACATTCTTGACAACTATATGTATGATTGGACGTGTAAAGAAAACATAATATGTTGTTTCAATACCATTACTGCACAATTATTTGGTTCAAATTAAGTGAGCCTTAGAAAGTCAAGATACAAGATAAATGTCATTTAAAATATTTAAATAAATCTCTTTTGCTATAGGTGTTTGTGTGTGTGTGAACCTTTTGTCTGTGATGCTCTTGCTCTTGCTCTTTTGCCACATTCATTTAATTCAGTGCTCATCGTTCATGATCATCAACACCTGATTTAAGTGTGAACGCAAAACCTGAAGGTGTGACTTTCCCTAATCTCTGATAATGAGTGCTATAGTCATGCTGATTGGATTATTAGAGCAGTATGCTTATGCTTTGCATACTTTAAGCCTCCTAAAATGACTATAAAACTCCCAAGTTCCACTGCTTTAGTCAGACTTGATGACTGCAGGGTGACAGTACTATCTCAATGAAGAATCCTGCTGAAGATTCACTGAGTCGCTGATCTTCACTTCACTCTGAGTTTTGTAGGTATGTTATTATTGTTTCTAGTAAACTGGTTGAATCTTCTGGAAACTGAACACCATTCACTCTTAATAAGGATGGATGAGGAGTAACAACTAAATATGCAATATCATATTTTATTAAAAAAAACTGATTAAACTGAACAGGTTTTAATTAGTGAACATTATTTCTTTATACTGCAAAAAAAAAATAATGTTAAAAATTGCTTTTATAAAAGAATATTACCAATAAGATAAAAAAACAGACCATATGTTCATTTCCATCAAATCCTTATAGAAGACAGATTTGTTACTTTTTAGTTTTTATCTATTATTACAGAGACTACAATTATGTTTGTTTCTATCAGAAAAGTACATTTGCACGTTTAATATAAAACTTATTTATATTAGTCACATTTCAACACAACACTAAGTTTAATGAAGATAATCTGAGGAAAGTTAAAAAGTTAAACAGATTTCACGACCATTTACAAGAAATTATTAATTTAACCATTTTCATTTAAGTGTTCATTTCAGACTTTTTTAATCCCTCAAATGTATAATTTTGATCTACAAATTACTCAAAAGGTCTTTCTAATCCTTTGTAATATGTAGAACATGATCCTTGACAGAGAATATTACAAATGCTCTGTAGTTGGTGGTATTATTAATTAAGAGCAGGTAATTAATCTTTTAAAAATGCTCAGCGTTATCGATTTATTTTGGGATCTGTGAAATGGTTTTGATGTTTTTAATATTATTTTAAAGTGTTTTCTATATTATTTCTATGTGGTTTCTATATGAAAATGTTTATGATTTTAGTGTGTGGAAATGACTTTTATTTTGGTCTGATGATATGACATCATAAGGCTGCGCCACGCTCCCGTGTATCAATTCGGCTAAGGAAAGGTTTGTACTTAAAGTGTCTAATGCTGCCTTCATGTGTTATTGAAATTATAAAAAACTTGACATGCAGTAGTGGTTCTAGGCACAGGCGAACCGGGGAGTCGCCCGGGGCGGCATTTCTTCATGTCACATGGGGGGCGGCACGAGCAGTTAAAAAAATCCTCTGTGCCGCGAAGTTTTTCTATTTTTTATCATTTCGATTCAATTATTGGCAATGGCGCCCTGCTTGCTGAGAAGGTGCCGTGCGCAGAAGCGAGGGGATCAAGGGGATCTCCTGATTAGTTCACGTATCGCGTCTTTTGCGCGCTCGTGGTCGTTATTTCAAATCCTCTATGTTTCAAATAGGTGCACGGGAAGCGCGCTCATAAACTTTTCAGTATGGGAGTGCACGTGCACCCAAACACTTGGGTGTTTTTCTCTTCTCCGTAAATAAATCTTTTAGCATAGCTACAGCAAGCGTTTTTCTGTGGTGGAAATACATTAGCTACTAAAACTTCTTTGTCGTTGGAGATCACAGTGCATGGTTCTATAGCAACGACAGCCATGGGAAAATTGGTACGAATTTTACTATTAATAATAAAAGATAAGCTGTGCATTATAAATGTCAGGAATGTATCTTTATTGACTCATTCTTTTTATAGAGATGATTTAAATGCTGAAATATGAGGTTTATCTTTATATAAAACCTTTTTTATGTTAACCTTTTTTAAAGTTTAGTAGGTAAGATGAAAGACACTCCTTTAAAACAAATCTTTAATGTTATTAACTTGGTGAATTGACACTGTGTATTAGGCTTTTTGAACACGATTCTGTGATCATTTTGGTCAATATATTCTATATTATTTAATACTTTTCATAATGATCAACTAAAATCAACTTTAATTATGAGTTTTTACAGTAGCCTATAATATGCAAAGTATTTTTTTTTCAGGGGGGCGCTCGAAGGGGGTCTCGCCCTGGGTGTAATTCAAAGTAGAACCGCCACTGTTGACATGAACACTCTTCTCAAGACAAAATTTGAATGCAATGAGCTTGTAATCACAACTTAAAAAATTAAGGCAGCATAGTATTGTTCCGAATATAAGACAACTCTGAATATATGAATAAAAGATGACACTCTTTTTTTAAGATACCTTTTGCAAAATGATTTTTGAAGACCAAATCTGTTCTTTTAAAGAAAATACTTTATTTGAAAATAATTTTCGTTTCATATTTAGCATATTTTCATATTGAAATTTTAAATGTTTGTATTTAAAGTATGGTGAATACCGGTGAAACTTATCAACAACAATCACATTCAGAAATAAAAAACTTTATTGCATAGCTACCATAAAATTAACCCAAAGTTCTCATTTAGTAGATTTCACTGTGACAGTTTGCACACCTCTATTATGTACAGTGACATGTAGGCATGTAAAAAAAATACCCACAAGTGTTTGATCCGCATTGCTAATCTGATCCAAGGGATATTAATGTTTTTTCCTTCGATCTCATAGCGCTGAAAAGACAGCAGTTTCTCCCTGAAGTCGTAGGGTAAGCGCTAATTTTTACGGTGCATCAAATCAGCTTCGAGGATATTGACAGGCAAGTGTGTCAGTAAGTAGCCATGTTCAGCTCTGTGGCGATATCCAGTGGCTTCAGCTCATGTCTCTTATTTTCCCTCATTTCTTTTTTTTTTTTTTTCCCGGCAACGTACTGACTAACTTGCCAGTGAGTTTCTTTGAAGCGGCCGCTTTTAGGTCCGCGGTAAGCTTTTCTTTGACTGTCTTTTGACTTTTTAAGACTGTCTTTTTGGGCATGCCATCTTCTAACATTAAACTCTGACACAATTGTAATTCATAGCTGCTTAATGAATTGTTTGATGACTCCATTGCGTTTATCACTTCTGGGTAGAAACACTCGTTTTACTCGTATTAGGCACTCCCTATTGCTTCGGGTGTATTATTAAAGTAAAAGTTTAAAGGGTTAGTTCACCCAAAAATGAAAATTCTGTCAGTATTTACTCACCCTCATGTTGTTTCAACCCCGTAAGACCTTCGTTCATCTTCGCAACACAAATTAAGATATTTAAGATATTAAGATCGCTCCTGCATACAGTCCATAGGCTTCTTGAGGGACTGGCTCTTGCTGTCCTCGAAAAGTCATTAAAGACATCGTTAAAATAGTCCAAGTGACTACAGGGGCTCAATCTTAAGTTTATCAAACGACGAGAACACTTTTGTGAGCAAAAAAACAACAAAAATAACGACTTTATTTCAACTATTCGTTTATTTCTCCCTCTGCGCGAGTCAGGTTACTAGTTTAATAGCGTAAGCTTCTGTTATTGTACGTCACACGCATCACACACACATGACCAGCGTCGGCCAATAGTGAGCCTACGTGTGACGTAGCGCTACGCAATCACACTACGTTAACTGACTTACAGGCTCATGGAGAAGGAAGTGAATAGTTGAAATAAAGTCATTATTTTTGTTGTTTTTTTGCGCACAAAAGTGTTCTCGTCGTTTGATAAACTTAAGATTGAGCCCCTGTAGTCACTTGGACTATTTTAACGATGTCTTTAATGACTTTTCGGGGACAGCAAGAGCCAGTCCCTCAAGAAGCCGGACTGTATGCAGGAGCGATCTTAATATCTTAAATATCTTAATTTGTGTTCCGAAGATGAACGAAGGTCTTACGGGGTTGGAACAACATGAGGGTGAGTAAATACTGACAGAATTTTCATTTTTGGGTGAACTAACCCTTTAAACCCCAACTATAAGACAACCCCATTTTTTAGATGTATTTCCAAGAAGAAGAAAAAAAACCCATCATCTTATATTCGGGACAATACTTTAACTGTTCAGACAATATAGAGAACTGTGACATTATTGAATTATTATTGAATGTAATGATGTAATGCTGTACATAATAACATTAATGATGGTCAGTGTTTGTCAGTAAAGCACATCCATAAACGAGTAATAGCCTTTTGTTTGTCATATTTTGCTCCCTATATCGTGAATCAGTTTATCATGAAATTGATCAAATTTGGTCTCTGGGATGTAGTGATGAGAGAAACTTAATCAAGTTAAATGAATCAAATCCTTTAAATATTAATTATAAGCAACTAAATATGAAATATCTTTACAATTTGCTTTTTTTTTTTAAATAATATGCTATTTCTTTAGAGCTAATCAGGTTTAGGCCACTTAAAACTCTCACTCTTACTGACAAACAGGTGAACTGAACTACTGAACAAGAGCTGATTGAGACACGCAGATATTAAGTGTGGATTTATTTTTCTTTCTGGTAATTATTCTCATTTTATTGTCCAAACACACAGAAAAACTGGTGAAGCAGCTGAGATCCTTGTGACACTATTATAAAGATGGCGTTTATTAAAGAGGAGAGTGAAGAAATTAAGATTAAAGACACATTCAGAGTGAAACAAGAAGATACAGAGGAACAAACAAAGATGGCGCTTATTAAAGAGGAGAGGGAAGACATGAAGATTGAAGAAATATTCAGAGTGAAACAAGAAGATACTGAGGATCAAACAAAGATGGCGCTTATTAAAGAGGAGAGTGAAGACATGAAGATTGAAGAAAGATTCAGAGTGAAACAAGAAGATACTGAGGATCAAACAAAGATGGCGCTTATTAAAGAGGAGAGTGAAGACATGAAGATTGAAGAAAGATTCAGAGTGAAACAAGAAGATGCTGAGGAACAAACAAAGATGGAGTTTATGGGCTCGGTGCACAAGATGGCATACATAAAGTTCCCGGACGCAAGTGTGTGCATGCTTACTTCTGATCGCAATAACACTGTGAGGGAAGAGGAGCAGAGAGCGAATATGACTGGGTTAAATGTAAAAAAGAACAAACTAATCTATCAGCGACAGCAGAGAAGATCATCGCTACATTGCTGTGTACCCCAGTGTGCTAATTCATCTCGTTATAACGCTGTGATAAGCTTTCATGCATTCCCGATTGACTCAGAAGTTCGGGCTCAGTGGGTAGCCAGCATTCGCAGGGACAACTTCACTCCTACAAAAAACACTAGAGTGTGTAGTGTACATTTCCAACGAGATGATTTTGTTTTGACTACTAGGACACTAAGAAAACTTAAAAAGGGAACTGTCCCTTCTCGTTTTGTGTGGAATGACTATACACTACCCACACAGAGAGAAAATGTTTGAGACCATCGACCAAGATGCCCAGTACCCCAGACATCCCCATCTGACTTCAAGATGAGTGAAACCAAAGTCTTTATTTGTCAGCAAAGCTCCACATAGTGTCATCCGGCAGGGTTTTGCTGACAAATAAACAGGCTCAGTACAACTGAAATGGAGAAAGATTATCATTGTTCATTTACATATATTGTCGACATTCTAACAATGCAAAGCTAGTTGAAAATCAGCAAACTTGTCCTTTAAATTAAAGCAGGGGTGTTCAGCCCTGCTCCTGGAGTGCGACTGTCATGCAGACAACAGTTCCAACCCCAAGCAAGCACACTAAACACCATAATTTGGTGGTTTGCTGGTTGAGGTTTGTTTGTTTGTTTGAGGTTACAGCTAAACTCTGTGGGACAGTAGCTCTCCTGTAGCAGGTATGAACACCCCTGAATTTAAAGAGACAGTTTACCTTTTACTCAACCTGTGTAGACGTTTGTAAAGTGTAAAATGCCTTAAATGATCTTGTAACTTTGTAACAAATTTTATTTTACAACAATCACTCCCAAGGTATTTACATATAGAGTTAACAATTAAAACGTTACTATAAAACTAGACTGTAATGCCTCTACGTCTGCTTACATCTAAAAATAGAAACAGAAGTAATCTCCTTTCTCTCCAATTATTCAGGCCACTCCATTGTCTCTGTATATTCACTGAATTACCATGTCGTCAACAAAACCACACCGCTACATTCCTGTAATCAAGAGCTAGTCTTAGACCTGCCAGTATTTTAGTTCCATGGTGTGCAGTTTTAGATAGCTACAATCAACATAGCTTTTTAAATTCAGGCATTTTATTTCAAGCAGGCCATTTTATTGCACAAGGCGGTCTTTCAGTTCGGTCAAACACCACCCAGACAGCAAACTGACATTGAATCAACGTGGAAACGACGTCTCTCATGACATTGAAACAACGTTGATTTTGCTCATCGAATTAACGTTGAACCAACGTCAGACGCGGCATTCTTCAAAGCTAAATGAAAATCGAAAATTGGTTTGCTTTCATAACGTTGAGACAACGCGTTGATTTCAAGTTGATTTTCCGTTAGTTTTGAAAGAATGACGCGTCTGACGTTGGTTCAACGTTAATTCGATGAGCAAAACAATGTCAGATCAACGTTGTTTCGATGTCATATTTCCACGTTGATTCAATGTCAGTTTGCTATCTGGGCACATCATTAGGTGACGACCCTGACCCGGGGGCATCAAGGTGTATGACAAGCCCACAAGGCAAGAAGTTAGTCTCTATTGTGCTGCAATACTCCAGAATGGCTACAGGGTCCAATGATTCTTATTCTTTGATTGAAGATGTAATTTCTGTTGGTGACTTCATACAAACTGGCAGCTGGTAGGCTCAAGCCTTTACCTATCTAAGGGTAGACGTGATGGAGGAGGAGCATCTGTGTGGAAAATTACTGGCAGACGATTCTGGAAGGAGATAGGATTGCCTTCTTAAGTTGCTTGCACACCAAGTCCGAAAGCATTTTTTTTTTTTGAATTTGTCATCCTAAAAATCCAACACAGTCTCATGAAGATGCGTATCTATACCACGAGTGTCATTTCTCGTGGCATTTCTACGCCAAAAGTGTTTTTTTCGTGTATATGGTACGCACTAAAAAACCCTGGGTTAGGTTTAGGGGGGAGGGGGGTGGGGAGTTCGTGCGTATTATACGCAAAAAAGTGCGTATCATATGTACGCGAAAATCTGTTTTTGGCGTATAAATGCCACGAGAAATGACATTCGTGCCATAGATACGAACTTTCATGAGATCGGGCTGTAAAAATCACGCACCGAAACCTTGCACACTGAGTCTGATGCGTATTAGTTAATCTGTTGCGAAAAAATCAAGTTAATACAAAATGGAGTCTTCAAGCAGTGAGGATTATTTTGTTGTCCTCTTCCTTCTTAAAAAGAGAAACAGAAATAGGAAATAATGGGTCCATCCAATCCTGAGATTGCATAGAGAGGAAGTAGAGTTCCACCTCCTTATCGAGAAGCTGCGGGATTATCCTGAGCGAAGTTTACTTTAGGATGTCAGTTGCTCAGTTTGATGCTTTGCTAGCGATACTGGAGCCACATATTAAAAAGAAGACCATAAATATCCGTGAACCAATCAATCCTGAGCAGGATTTTGGCGTTCGTTTGTGTCAAAACGCCTCTCAAAATGCTGAAAACGCTGAAAATTTAACCCGATCTCAATTTATGATGGACGGAAGTTTCCTAGGCAGTAAACATGATTAACACAACGCGAGGTTGTATTTATTTTTTTAACGTGAAAACGTTATGGGAGAATTTCAGACTGAGTGTGCAAGGACTTTTCGACTTTTCCAAGACTCATCCAGTGGGACTTTGCCGTTGCCATTGTGGTATGAGCAGTGCAATGTCTGTTGAGGAGTCTTATTAAAGCTCTGACACTTTAAGCACATCCTGATAAGGCAGCCCTCCTTGCACTGCTTGCATTGTTATGGCATAATAAAAGTAAAATGTTAATTGCTCTTTGTTTGCAAATAGAAAGTTGCAAATATGACATTTTTATTGTTCTAAAAAAATAACCAACATTAGTAAACCTCACACCCGTCTGAATCTGACAAATCTGTGTTTTTCTCACACAACCTCTGTCAATATTGCTGAAAAAAAAATACCTTTTTTGTCAGAACTCAACAGACCTCTAACAAATCTAATCTCGTCGGAATGCCAATGTCTGTGATTGCCGATAATATTTTTTCCACAACGCTTTTCCTTGTGTGTTTTGGACAACGTGCACTACTGCCGAAGCTCTGGCTAGTGTGTCCGTTTTCTGCTTGTTGAATGCCAATTATTCCCGGTGAAGAAAAAGACTTATGTTCAAAAGCAATTTCTCTGCCGGTAGGCTTTAGTGATCATAATTTAGTCTTAATTAACAGGAAAACTAAGGTTCCCAAATCAGGGCAGAAAATGATTGTTAAAAGGATATTTAAATATTTTAATGAAAATGAATATTGTGAAGAAGTAAGAAATGTGGATTGGTCAATGATATTAGTTGAAGATGATTCTAATAGAGCCTTAGAGGCTTTCACTAGTTCAATAATGCCAATCATGGATAAATATGCGCCTTTGAGACGAATTACTGTGAGAACTATTGCTGCTCCTTGGGTAGATATAGAACTCAAGGACCACATTAAGTTGAGAAATGAAGCAAAGACTGAAGCCATCGCATCAGGAAACAGCACCTTGTGGAATAAGTATAGAAAATTTAGAAATTTTGTTACCAAATTAAACAGATCAAAAAAAAAAGAAAGTATTATGAAAATAAGATTATAGAGGCTATATCTGATAGTAATAAAATTTGGAGTATGCTTAATACAATAATGGGAAGAAAAACTGAAATATTGCCATCTTTTATTGAAGTTGAAGGATCCTTTTTGACTAAACCCAGTGATATTGCAAATTATTTTGGTTCTTATATATATATATATATTTCAATCCAATCCTTTTAGAAATTTTAATAAAGAAAATCTGGAGAAATGTTCACCAAATTTCATAACCATTCAGAATGAATTATTTTAACCATTTTAATTTAAGTATTCCTCCAGGACAAAATCAGTTTTACCATCAATGTAATCCTTTGCAGTCACATACCTTTAATGTAATGCACTTTAATAAAAAAAATTGTGAAATTCTATTATATTTATCCCTATATATTCTGTGGAGAAACTAAGAGGAATAATATATAGTGATATGGTTTTAATTAATAAATTAAATAAGTAGATTTCCTTGAAACCACATATTTAATTTTGATTATATTTTTATGAGTTTAAATATTTAAAAGTTCTTTCCTACCCTTGTTAAATGATGAACAACATACTTAAATTTATCTGTGATTGATTGAGAATATCACAAATTGTATTTGTTTATTATAATTCCATTTCACACTTGCTTACATTTAGAAGCTTTTAAAAAAATGTCAAAGTTTTGGGAATCTGTGATTCGACTTTAAATGAATCATTTATCTTATCATTTAAATGCGTTAAATAGATACATTTTTAATGTGAATTTCTATTATTTTTAGCGTTTGATAAGGACTTTTATTTTGGTCTGGAGATGTGATGTCATAAGGCTGCGTCTGCGATTCGGCTACTGTCTATGCTAAAGAAAGGTTTGTGTTTTTAATTATTTACAGTGTTTAAAATCAATATAAACCGTACAGACGGTTTTATAGAGAGCTGTGAAATGCATTATTACTGAATGTAGCATTGTAATAATGTAATATAACATTAATGAACGTTTTGTGAGTAAAGTGCATCCATGCATTTGTAACAGTTGCGTTTCATTTCTTCCATCAATACTTGGCAGCAATGAATTATTATTATTATTCGTTGGAGAAACTGATTGGAATTGCAGCGCGCAATTGTGCGCTAATGACAACTTTACAAACCAACTGCAAATGTTGTTTAATCTATTAAATATAATCAACAGATCATTCAAAAATAAATATTAAAATAAATTTAAAGTGTTTGTAATATTTGTTCTTTTATTTGTTGTGCTTTTTGTTGTTGTTGTTTAGCTAATCATGAATTCTCAGAGGACTGACTCTCTTACCAGTGCACTGAGCTACTGAACTAGCCTAGAGCTGATTGAGACTACAGATATTTAGTTTGAATGTATTTTTCTTTCTGTTAATTATTCTAATTTTAATCATAACAGTGTCCAAGCGAAGCTACTTAAGATACCACGTGACACAATTATTATAAAGATGGCATTCATTAAAGAGGAGAGTGAAGACATGAAGATTGAAGAAACATTTAGAGTGAAACAAGAAGATACTGAGGAACAAAAAGGTTGGTTTCATTCTCAAAGCAAAACTCAGTCATTTAATTCTTATTAAAATGTCCATCTCTACGGAAATAATATATATATATTTTTTTGAAGAATGTAATATGAGTGTCTTAATTAAAGTGGTTTTATTTGACATGGAACTAGGGGTGGGCGATGTGGCAAAAATATATCACAATTTTTTTTTTTTTTCATGAAAATCACAATTCAGATTTGATCACAATTCTTTTTCATGTTGGTTTTACTATTTTGCAAGTGACTGAGAATTACAGCCAAACTAATGTCCCTGTTTTTAAGGGGCACTATGCAGGAATTCCATTTTTGTCAAACAGCAACCAATAGAGTCGCTGTGGTGTACTTGAATTTAACGTTACTGTCTTAAATACCACTCACACACAGCGTGACATGGCGTGTTACATAGAATACAATAATACATTGCGTTTAATTTGTTGTTTAATGAGATCTAATAGTGGTGTGTATCTATTTCGTCTGTAACAGTAGACTATGCATCTGTGCATTCGTTCTTTCACACACCCAGATAGTGGGTTTGCGTTGCGTTATCACTTTTTATTCTGCCCCAAAAATTACAGTCGCCGTGTAAACAAAAGGCACATCCGATAAAATATTTTTACGTTTTTACCTGCGAGCGTTCTCGTGTAAACAGGACCTAAGAGAACAGAAGACACAGTCGCTGTTTACATGCAACCAAATAATCCGTTAGTAATCATATTGACTGCTCAATCGGACTGAAAAGCCTTCATTTAAACACTTTAACCGATCTGATTGAGCTCGATCCAAATTAAATTTCGATTGGATTGAAAGGGGTGGTTTATTCCTTTTCTAATCCAATTCAGAGAACTTGTAAACACTTGATCGGATTGAAAATCGAAACTGAAAGGACTGATTTATGACATACAGATGTATGGACTGATGTATGACATACAGAAAGAGCTGTTCTTCCTGAACAGATGTCAGTCTGTTCACTGAGGTCAGATAAATCCCATCACATAGACTCTTTATACCTAGATATCATTATATAGAGACTGTGTTCCCCAATTATTAGGAAATACAAAAAACTCCCAAACCCATTTAAGGGTAAAAATGTAATTGATGTTCAACAAATAAAAAAAACAGATAGAACATAATGCAGATAAACATATGATAAAGCTCGGGTTGCTGAATATTCGATATCTTAAGCCTGGAACACACCAAGCCGACGGTTGGCGTCGGGCAGTTTTTGGACGTCGGCCGACTAAGTTTCCTCGGTGTGTTCCGCCCGGTTCCGTGCCGTCAGCTGAAAATAGTCCTCGTCGGCTTTGTTTCGCCCGATTCGACATGTTGAATCGCCGTCGGGCCGTCTGGGAAAGAGAGAACTCTGATTGGCTGTTCAGCTTAGTGAAAGAGTCAGTGCACCAGAATAAAAGCAAAACAGCGAGCAAAGAAGTAAAAATGAACAGGAATGCCAGGACTCTTTCTTGCTGATACAAAAGCTCATGAGAGTCCCCAAGAGTTTCAGTAATCTGATTAATTTAAAATACAATAGAGAGAAACAGTACAGGACAGGAATATTGTGCTCGACAGCTGAGCTTTCTCAGTTTATTATTTATTTTACCTAAATTATTCATTTAAAAAAATTTGTATTTCTTCAGGACCTACTCGTTGTCGTAATCATTCTCTAGATCTCATATTATCGCATGGAATAGATGTTGATACTGTTGAATTTCTGCAGTAGAGCGATGATATCTCGGATCTCATTCAGACTACAAAAGAAAACCTAAATAAACAAATTTTAAAGGTGCAATGTGTAAAAAAGTTGAGTATCTATTAACAGAAATGCAATATGACATCCATAACTATGTTTTCAGTGGTGTACAAAGAACTTACTTAATTAACCGTAATGTTTTTATTACCTTAGAATTTTTGGGGGATTGTTTCATGTAACTTAGTTCTCCCTCGCTGTGTTATGGGTTTGTAATGTGGGGATAGATGTGCTGTTACGTTCGTGAGACAGCTGATGATTAGTATTCATGTCATTGACCGTAAAACAATACGTTACAGGAATCACTAACCCGTCGATAGAGACTTTTAGATCACTAAAGTCGATCACGAAGAGTTTTCAAAATCAGAGAAAAAAGCCTATTGTGTGTAGTAAATAGTATCTATGGGATGCGGAGATGACATGATTGTAACAGCGCGCGCAGTTTGTGTATGACCTTTTCTATGAGTAGAAAAGTTTACATGTTGTATCAAGTTAAAACAATCCAGAATCTCCATCAAATTAGTAGTATGAGTACAACTAGGATTATCAACATAATTGTTCATATCTCCAATAAGAATCATAGATGGACAGAGGGGATTTACAAACGCAAGTAACTCAGTGAGTTCATCAAAGAACAGAGGGTTAGGTTTCGGTGGCCGATAGATAAAAAAAAAATCAAAACAGGAGAAACACCACTAACTTTAAAAACAATACTCTCAAATGATAAGACAGGAGGAACAGTAATGTCAGTGACGGAGACCTCAGAACTGTTTACAGCAGCAAGGCCACCCCCTTTTTCCAGTTGCTCTGGGTTTGTCAATATATCTAAATCCCGGTGGAGTACACAGATTAAGATTTAAAAAGTCATTCTGTTGGTGCCAAGTTTCTGAAAGACAGAAGACATCAAGTTTTTTGTCGAGGATGATGTCATGAAGTAGATCAGTCTTTTTGTTCAATGAACGTACATTAAGGTGCGCAAACCTGATGAAATCAGGTCGGATTTTGTGAGAGTATGTTATAGACACTTGTGGATAACATAAATTCGCAGGGCAAACACCACGAGAGATGTTTTTATTAATGTCAATACAAGTGGGTCGGGAACATAAGACCTTAATATCAGTCCCTGTGATGTTAAAATTCTGCTGTGATCCCCTATGGGCATATTTAGGCCGACGTAGCAGGTGAAGTGATCGTAAAGTTTCGCGGACATGTATGCTGAGCAACAACTGGTGTTTCAGTGAGAGCAGTTCAGGCAGAGAGTACCTTATCATCTCGTGGTCCAGGTGTTCGTGGATCAGCACTCCGCAGAACCCAGTCAATGCCAAAATACAAATCACAGCAAATAGTAGATGAATCCACATAGTAATGTCCAACTGAAGTCGAGGTGTTGTGATGAACCGAAGATCAGACACTGATACACAGGACACAGTTTACCAAAATGTCCTGCCAGTGTAGAGTTCAAAGTGTTGTAGTAAAACAAAACTTCTGATGGGGAGCACAAAGGAGTGAAAAATCCAGGCACACCGATAGGTTACACACACGCAGGATTTCACAGGCACAGCAGAGAGTTTGTCTGATCCCAGTCAGGAATGTAGAAGCACGACCAAGTAACAAGGAATCAAACTACAGCATATAATAATAAATAAATAAAAACAAAATTAAAAATACCGAGTGAAGAAGCGGCAACCAAACATGCCAGCGTTCTCTCCACCGGAAGTGGTTAACACTCTAGCCTGTACTTGGGGACGGGTGGGACACGTCCCCACCACTTTTTGCTAGGGTCGAAATTGTCCCCACCACTTTTGAAATCTTAGCTAACAGCATTCGTTTTGTAGTGAAGTTTTTCTTCCCCACAACAGACCAGGAGACTTTTGAGGTATCTTTCACGCAGAAGTTCTTTATTGCGTCGCTGTAGTCATCTCAAGGATAGTCTGATTTAAAAGAACCTTACATTCTAATTTTATACATTTCAAAGAGGGTGGGATTACATGAAGCTGGAGACACTGAGACAAAGTAAATGGTAATGCACATCCTGGAGCTCCAAGACAAATGGTAACCTAGCAGGTGTTCAAACTTCAAACAGACATTTTCACACGGTGAGACGACAAAAACAGGAAAGGCCTAGCTTTCCTGTGTGGTCACAGGACAATCAGGAGAGTCCCACTGGGAATTCCTACTGTTTTCAGACTTTCTCCATTTAAAACATTAAATTAAACATATTAATAAAATTTGTAATCTCACAGTTTCATTCATCTAGCGCTGAAATGTGTTGTCTTCAATCGGACGCACGCTGCAATCTGACTTCACTTACAAAAAAATAAATAATTAAATATAGCCTAACACAAACACAAAGTTATAGGCCTATAAAAATAAACCATTCATAAATTGTTTTATGATTAACATATTAGTTGACGACCATGCTATCTCGGGCCGCCGTGAATATCGGGTTAGAGTGGAACCCTCCGCCCTGCCCCGATCTCTCACGGATGGATAATTGGTTTTTGGGTCAGGCTGCCGCCGCAAGGCCACAGCAGACCCCAATACCTTTTTTCCCCAAGCTGCATGCAGAGCTGACGCGCACTTGGAAGGCTCCTTTGTCCTCCCGAGAGCGCGCTCCAGCCTCCCCCGCCTTTCCTCCCCTCGACGGTGGGGCCGCCCGTGGGTACACTGGGATGCCCCCGGTGGAGCGTTCTGTTGCGATGCACCTGTGTCCACAGAGCGCCTCCTCCCGTGGTCCTCCTAAGCACCCATCCAAAGCCTGTAGGTTCTCGTCTGCCATGGCGGCGCGTTCCTATAGAGCGGTGGGACAGGCGGCCTCCGCCCTGCATGCGATGAGCACTTTGCAGGTCTTCCAAGCCAAACTGCTCAGAGATCTGCACGAGGGGGGGACTGACCAAACGGCCTTTAATGAATTGCGAGCCGCCACCGACCTTGCCCTCCGGGCGACGAAGGTGGCCGCTCGCTCCGTTGGTCAGGTGATGGCCACTAGCGTGGTCCAGGAGCTCCATCTCTGGCTTAACCTGGCAGACACACGGGATGCCGAGCGGACTCGTCTGCTCGACACCCCGCTCTCCCAGGTTGGCCTTTTCGGCGGTGCAGTCGAGGACTTTGCCCAGCAGTTCTCGACTGCCCAGAAGCTGGCCGCGGGGCCCACGCAAGTATGCGTTTCCCCCAGTGAGCCTTCTTGCACGGGTGTTGTGCAAGATCAAGGAGGCAAGGAGGAGGTCTTGCTGGTAGCCCCCTATTGGCCCACCAAGACGTGGTTCTCCGAACTCATGCTCCTCGCGACAGCACCTCCTTGGCCTATTCCTCTGAGACAAGATCTACTCACTCAGAGACGGGGCACTCTGTGGCACCCTCGTCCCGATCTCTGGAGGCTACACGTGTGGCTCCTGGATGGGACGAGGCAGGTTTGAGTTCGCTGCCACCTGTCGTGGCGGCAACCATCACTTCCGCTAGAGGAGCGTCGTCCACGAGACACCTTTATGCATTGAAGTGGAACCTCTTCGTCAGCTGGTGCTCTTCTCGCGAAGACCCCTGGAGATGTTCGATCGGTGTCGTGCTTTCCTTCCTGCAAGAAGGGTTGGAGCGCAGGCTGTCGCCCTCCACCCTTGAGGTTTACGTCGCAGCCATTGCCGCGTCTCATGACGCAGTGGAAGGTAAGTCCTTAGGGAAGCATGACCTGGTCATCAGGTTCCTGAGGGGAGCGAGGAGGCTACATCCGCCTCGTCCTCCCCTCGTGCCCTCTTGGGACCTCTCAGTAGTTCTAAGTGCTCTGCAGAGGCCTCCCTTTGAGCCTTTGCAATCGGTAGAGTTAAAGTTTCTGTCCATGAAGACAGCACTCCTGGTTGCACTGGCCTCCATCAAGAGGGTAGGGGACCTGCACGCATTCTCCGTTGACGAAGCGTGCCTGGAGTTCGGGCCGGCTTACTCTCACGTGATCTTGAGACCCCGGCCTGGATACGTGCCCAAGGTTCCCACCACTCCCTTCCGGGACCAGGTGGTGAACCTGCAAGCGCTGCCCCTGGAGGAGGCAGACCCAGCCTTGGCACTGCTCTGTCCGGTACGTGCACTCCGCACCTACGTTGACCGAACGCGGTGTTTCAGGACCTCAGACCAGCTCTTTGTCTGTCATGGGGGGAGCCAGAAGTGAAGGGCTCTCTCAAAGCAACGGCTGTCTCACTGGATTGTCTTACCAGCAGCAAGGCCGACCGTGCCCCCTTGGTGTGACGGCCCACTCCACTCGGAGCGTGGCTTCCTCTTGGGCTCTAGCGCATGGCGCCTCGCTAACAGACATTTGCAGAGCTGCAGGCTGGGCGACACCAAACACCTTCGCGAGATTCTATAATCTGCGAATTGAGCCGGTGTCCTCTCACGTACTCGCTTCTGCCAGTACTGGACCCGCTTAGGTGTCTTCGCTTGCTCGCCATTCCACTCCTCGGACTGGATAAGTGCGATATTTCCTCAGTGTCTTCCGTTGAAGCCTTGAGTCCTCCAGCACCGACGATGCGGGCACCACTGCTGTTGCTCTGGATGCCGGCTAGGTGCCTCCATGTGCACGGTTCCCTATGGTAACTGTCTCATGTGTATTATCCACTGTAAGCCTCTCTGAGCATGTGTCTTCCCTTGGCAAGCCATCTGCCACCCCTGGAGTTAATTTCTAGTAGCCACCTGCGGTTGGTGCTCCAGTGATCCCTATGCGGCCATATGCGTATTTGTAAGTCCTCCTTCGGTAGGCATCTGGTAGCATGTCCCTCCCAGGATATGTTTCCCAGTGTACCTTGGTATTCCTGTGTCAAAGTAGGATCCCTGGTTATAAGCTATGTTCAGGGGTTCAGACTTTCGCAGGGCACTGGAAGACAGCTTGAAGATGGCGTGATGGCACTGACCCACATTCTCCGTCACTTATGACGTAACTCGAAGTGACTACGAAAGGGAACGTCTCGGTTACGGATGTAACCCTCGTTCCCTGAGTAGTGAACGGAGACGTTACGTCTCCCTGCCACTTCGGCTGTATCGCTGGGTAGACGCCGGAGTTCAGTCTTGGCTCCTCAGCGAAGACATACTGCGGTTGCGTTCACTTCCTCCTTTTATACCCACGGGGTGGGGCGGAGATACGCTATGCAAATTCCGCAGCCCCAAGGCATTTTCATGCCATTGGCTCGTTTTTAAATACTCGAAGAGGATTGGCTTTCTATGCGAAACCCCCATTCTCCGTCACTTCTGACGTGGGAATGAGGGTTACATCCGTAACCGAGACGTTTTCCTGAAAACTATTGAAATGGATTTATAGCGTTTTGGAAAAGAACTCTTTTTTTTTTTACGGAACTGCTTTTGAAATTACGAATGGTACTATTATAGATGTAAAGAAGTTATTCTGTTGGATACTATTTTGTACCTACCTTAGTGTAAAATGGAAATATATTTTTTTATATAAATACAAGAAAATAAAAAAAACTAAATGGTGTAACAGTTTTAGAACTAGACAAATCTTTCTGCATAAATACCTAAATATAAAATTTAACTACAGTTATCTATGTTAAATTGGGCTTCGAACCCATGTCATTATCATGTTCTAACCGTAAGTTCTACCACTCGGCCATGTGTTCACTTGCAGAGAAATGCCCAAACATATGTTTCTGCAGTGAGTATTCGCTCAAATGAGCAGGAAAACGTTTTATCGTTAACCTATTGTGAGTGTAAGCCTACTTTACACGAAAACGTACACCTTTTACAGTTTAAAAGATGATTTTATTTTAGCTGTTATGAGAAAAATAAATTCAAGTGAGCACCGCCGCGTTTGTTGAACACAATTATGCCAGAATAAAACCTGATTTTAGAATAGGCCTACACTGGGCGTGGTGTGTCAAAAAATACTCAATTATAAACTTCAATATTTCAATATTTCGTTCAAAACCACCTCAAAACAATTCGTGACATTTTAAAAAGCCACGAATCAATGTATTAAGGCCACTGAAACTGACATCTCTCAATACAGGATCAGAAGCCGCTGGTTCAGATTTTATTATTTGTTGTTTAAACATGCGTGTTGCATATTTTAAAAAAAAAATTAAAAAAAAAAAAATATATATATATATATAGGCTATATATATTTGATATGGTCTAGGCTAATTGTAGCATTGATTACTGTGGAGGGGGGATGTTTTTGTTTTAATTCTACATGGAACCCTGTTGTGGAAATTCTTGTATCAACATCTTAAACAACAGTTGAAGAACAAATGAAGATCTCGAAAGTTATAAGTGTTAGTATTTATTTCTTGCAAGAAAGGCAGTTCACACACAGACAGAGTCTGATATGAGAAGGGCAAATGTCTTCTCATTTTACAGAGTTTATATACCCAAAAGATCAACCTCCTAGGTGTACCTCCTCCTCGTCTTATCTTTTGACTAAGGCCCCTGAGTTCTATGCATCTCCACAGTCAGCACATATGTCACTTAAGAAGCAACACCTAACCAAACATGTCTTGTTCTTGATGCACTCAAAATTATCTATTGCTAAGAAAGACAGACCATTCTGTCTTTTTGTACTGTCCTATTGACCTCTTTGCAAAGCGGACACTATTGAACTATTTGCAAAGGAGATGATGATGCATCTTGCAACTTCACAAACCACTCAAGCAGATATATGTTTCAAGATATACAAAGAAAATAAATTTTCTATTACAACCCCATTACGTTTTATTTTCTATATTTTTTGCATAACTGCGTTTGAAGATGTAAATTCAGTCAATCTGTTGGAAGAGATTTGTTCATTAGTGTAAAATAGAAATGCATGGTCATTTTATTTTATAAATATAAGCAAAAAAACCTAAATGGTGTAACAGAGTCTTAGAACAAATCTTTCTGCATTAATAGCCTAAATATAAAATACAACTACAGTAATCCATGTTTGACCAAGCTTCGAACCCATGTCTTTGTAATGGTAGAACCGTAGGCCTATGATCTACCATTCAGCCATGTATTCGCTCTAAT
Source organism: Pimephales promelas (assembly GCF_016745375.1). The sequence goes on from NW_024121754.1 coordinate 4,255,774, forward strand.
GTGCAAGAAAAAGGTTTGTCGTTATGCCTATTGTGAATGTAGGCCTGGGCTACTTTAGGCTACATGAAAAAGGAGACCTCTTGCAGTTTTAAAATATGATTTTATTATAGATGTGATGAGAAAAATAAATTCAAGTGAGCACCACCGCGTTTGTCGAACAATATTAAGGCCACTGAAACTGAAACGCGCGCTGCATGTTATGTCTCAATACAAGCGCAGAAGCGCTGGTTCAGATTTTATTAGGCTATTTGTTGTTTAAACGTGCGTGTTGCATATTTAAATATATATATATATATATATATATATACACATATTTGATATTGTCTATTTAGGCGAATCATAGCATTGATTACTGTGGAGGGGGAAAAACCCCACCGGCAAATCGCAACTTGCTTAGCTTGGTTATGTTTTTTTTTTTTTTTTTTTTTTTTTTTTAAATCTTTTTTTTTAACATAACTGCTTTTGAAGATGTAAATTCAGTCAATCTGTTGGAAGAGATTTGTTCCTTAATGTAAAATAGAAATGCAAGGTAAATTTAATACATGTTTATGCGGGATTTGAAACAGTGTCATCAAAATGATTGTACCAAAGTTCTACCACTCGACCACGACTTTTCTCACTGACAAAAGCCCAGAAGTTCGGTTGTTCAGCAGTCAGTATGCGCACGCGAGAGAAGCGCTCTTCAGTCTTTCCATTCCTCAATAGCGTCATTGAAAGCAGCACTTTATTTTCGCTGACTGTGAAATAGGCCTATTTTAACTTTTGATTAATAAAATGTTCTCCTATAGCCTAAAAGTTTATATTCTAGTTAAAGCTATATTCTATTTAAAATGTAGGCTACTTTTACATAGTTATGTTTTGCTTTCGCTAAATGTCCCTTTGCGCCACCTGGTGGTCATTTCGCCACCGACCTTGAAATACGGCGGCACCTACCGCGGCGGTAAACGACATTCTGGTTGTCCACCTACTGTAATCGTACTTTTAACCGCAAATCTCCCTGTTGTACAGGTGATTCTTCGGAAGAGAGGGATAAAGGCTCAAATTTAAGCAAAGAAAAATGTTGAGCTCCTACCTTCGCCCCACTACCGGCACCCATCATATCATAACAGGATTGTCAGCGAGAGAACGCAGTGAGGTCGAAGAATGCAGTGCGAGTTGTTCCTCATCCATACCAGCTGCGACTGCTTCTGCTGATTCCGGATCATCCACCAACGAAGACAACACCCCAACATTAATTAAACCAGTTAACAAACAAGCTTTCACATCTTTCTTAAGCAACGTTTTAGAAACGGGTATTTCAAAGTGTCGAGCAATAAGGAACAAATCATCCTTTCTACAAGTTTCTAAAGCTGCAACGCTAGGTTGACTTACAAACTCCTTTAAATCAAACGTCGCCATAATCAATTGATGAGCAAAACCAACATAATAAATTAGTAGGCTACGAACGACTCTGGGCCTAAATCTACCTAACCAAGACTAACTACAACCTCTCTAGTCTTCAGAGGGTACCACTTAAGAGGCAAGACATGATGGATCATTTAGAACTTATAACCAACATTTTCTGCTTCCTCTCTGACAAAAATTGTGTTATCTTTTAATAAATCATTACATGGAATTACTGGTTGATGAGTTTTTGGTCTGATGGCTGAGCAGGGAGTTTGTTCTGTTTTCTTTTACCCCTTTAAAGTTATTCTGTTTTAAACCCTTGAAGATGTAGTAAATGGGAGATTGAGATGAGTCAAGAAGTTAGTAAAGTCATGAAGAAAGTGAAAAGTTAGTAATATTGAGAAGGAGTTCTAATAATACATGTAACATATTTCAGTAACTTAAAGGAGAACTCCGGCGACCAATGAACCTTTGGTCTAATAAAACATCGGTACCTAGTCAATCGTTCTCTGAGTTTTGTTTTCATGATAATCGAATGTAAAGAGTTTTATCTCTAAAAACTGTTTAGCGTATAATGCTAGTAATGGGGGCATTGAGTAAGTAAAAAGAAATCGCTAGTTGTTACCACTAACAAGGCTCAAAATAGCCCCACACTCACACAGTAATATAATGAGGCTCCATACATGCAAAACGAAGCATTGAGAACTTTGTAAGTGTACAGACCGTTTAATAAGAAGATACTTTATGAAGACAGTCCACTTCGCGTATACAGGCAGAAAAATAGTCTCGATTAGTCGATCCCCGAACGCCATTCATACAGTTCAGAAGTTCGTTGAACTTCATAGAGTTCAGATCACTCAGCACGACGTTCGTGGTTTGACTTATCGAGGCTATTTTTTAAGATGGCTCCTGTCTGTATACGCGAAGTGGACTGTCTTCATAAAGTATCTTCTTATTAAACGGTCTGTACACTTACAAAGTTCTCAATGCTTCGTTTTGCATGTATGGAGCCTCATTATATTACTGTGTGAGTGTGGGGCTATTTTGAGCCTTGTTAGTGGTAACAACTAGCGATTTCTTTTTACTTACTCAATGCCCCCATTACTAGCATTATACGCTAAACAGTTTTTAGAGATAAAACTCTTTACATTCGATTATCATGAAAACAAATCCCAGAGAACGGTTGACTTTGTACTGATGTTTTATTAGACCAAAGGTTCATTGTTCGCCGGAGTTCTCCTTTAATGGGTATAGGATCTAGTTGAATGTTGGTTTTGATGCTTTACATGTCTAAATGTTTGCCTATTGCTTTGTGCCATTAAACCAGGATTAACTTTGGTCTTTTTTCATATTAGACATGAAAGAAGAGAGTGAAGAACTGAAGAAAAATGAAGAAAAATATCAAGATGAGGATCATCATGATTTAATAACTCAAGTAAAATCTTTTAGTTTTGATAAACATGGGAAACTTAAAGTTCGCATAACAATTCACAAGGGAGAAAAACCTTACACATGCCCACAGTGTGGAAAAAGTTTTAATCTTAAAGCACACTTTGAAGAACACATGAGAATTCATACAGGAGAGAGCCCTTACCCCTGTCAACAGTGTGGAAACAAATTTACTCAAAAAGGAAGCCTTAAAAGGCACATGAGAATTCACACTGGAGAGAAGCCTTACACCTGCCAACAGTGTGGAAAGAGTTTCAGACAACATGGAAACCTTACAGACCACATGAAAGTTCACTCTGGAGAGAAGCCTTACACCTGCCATGAGTGTGGAAAAAGTTTCAATCGAAAAGGAAACCTTAATTGCCACATGAGAATTCACACTAAAAAGAGCCTTTTCACCTGCCAACAGTGTGGAATGAGTTTCACTATTAAAGGAAACCTTAACAGCCACATGAAAATTCACACTGGAGAAAAGCCTTACACATGCCTTCAATGTGGAAAGAGTTTTAATCAACATGAAAACCTTGACGTTCACATGGTGAGAGTTCACCCTGAAGAGAAGCTTTACACATGCCCTCAGTGTGAAAAGAGTTTCAATCAAAAAGGACACTTTGAAGTCCACATGAGAGCTCACTCTGAAGAGAAGCTTTACACATGCCCCCAGTGTGAAAAATGTTTCAATCAGAAAGGACACTTTGAAGACCACATAAGAATTCACACTGGAGAGAGGCCTTTTACCTGCCAACAGTGTGGGAAAGGTTTCAACCGAAAAGGAATCCTTAACAGGCACAAAAGAATTCACACTGGAGAGAAGCCGTTTATATGTGGGCACTGTGGAATGTGTTTCCAATATAAAGTAACTCTAAAATACCACATGAGGATTCACTTATGAGAGGACTGTTTTTTACTGTTTTATATTTTATCAGTGTGAAAGGAGTTTCACAGACAGGAAAAACCCATTAGGAATCATTTAATAACTCTGTCGTGTTCCATCACTGTGGAAAGGTGAACAAAGGAACAAGAAACATAGAAAACCTTGAGGCTTTTTTCTATTCCAATTTCTATTTTCTTCTCAAAACTCAGAATTACTCAGACTGTTACATGAAATGGATATATATATAAGACCAAACATTAAAAAAAATATTTATTTAGAACATTTTTTTAAAATGTATATAAATATTACGTGAATGTTGTGTAACAACTTATAACCACAACTAAAGTGAAGCCACAAAGTGTGGTCATGCTTCATTTCAAATCTGAGGATGATGTCTTTAAAACTATGCATTCTGTGAATAAATTCATAAGATCATGTTGTGAGTTTTTAGAGAAGGCTGATAAATGCTAATTAAATATGTTATTGCCCTGTGAACCCGCATTTGCAGTCTATGACTAAAGGCTAGCAAGGAGAACTGCTCCATTCATGCTCTATTGTTGTCAACCTTTCCTGTAGCTCAAGCAGTAGAGTGTTGGTGCTTACAACGCCAGGGTCATGGATTCCCAGGGAAAACAAGAATTGATTTGAATGTAAATGTGTACCTTGAAATGCAATATAAGTTTCTTTGGATAAAAGCGTCTGCCAAATGCATAAATGTAAATGTTATCGACAAACCTTTCACACCCCTGCCGGTATGAGACTTAATCTTCATTATTCTTTTCTCGTTATTCTTTTGTTTGTATTCAGCCATCATTAAGTCAAGTCAAGTCAAATATATTTAGATAGCGCTTTTCATAATACAGATTGTATCAAAGCTGCTTCACAATATCAATCAAAACAACTTAACAGTGTTTGTTTATTCATGGAAAAAAGACAATCAAGTTTGGTAGAGCTGATCAATGATGGGTCATTTAATTTGAATATCCTCAACTGAGCAAGCCAAAGGCAACAGTGGCAAGGAACCGAAAAACGGTTACGAACAATATCAGGAAGGCTATTCCAGAGCTTCGAAGCTAAATATGAAAATGCTCTCCCTCCTTTGGTGGATCTGGATATCCTAGGAATGGCCAGAAGACTCGAATTTAGTGATCTTAAAGAGCGCGATGGATTGTAGTGTGTTAGAAGATCCGTTAAATAGACTGGAGCCAAACCATTTAGAGCTCTATAAGTCAAAAGCAATACCTTGTAATTAATACGGAACTTTATAGGGTAACCAATGAAGTGATGATAGAATCGGTGTTATATGATCATATTTTCTTGATCTAGTAAGAACTCTAGCGGCTGCATTTTGGACTAACTGTAGCTTTCTTATTGAGGATGCAGGACAACCAGCTAATAAAGCATTACAGTAATCTAGTCTCGAGGTCATGAATGCATGAACTAACTTTTCTGCATCAGAGACAGATAGCATGTTACGTAGCTTTGCGATTTTTCTAAGGTGGAAAAAGGCTGTTTTTGTAACACATGAAATAAGCTTTTCAAAAGAAAGGTTGCAGTCTAATATAACACCCAGGTCTTTTACTGTAGCGGATAAAGTAACAGGGCATCCTAATATGTTAAAGTCGTGCTGCGAAAGGTTTTGTGGACGGTTTTTAGAACCGATAAGTATTACCTCTGTCTTGTCTGGATTTAATCAAAGAAAGTTATGCGTCATCCAATCTTTTATATGTTTACCACAATCTGTCAATTTGGATAATTTAGCGTATTCATCTGCCCATGATGGCATATTCATCTGGCATATATATTGAGAATAATAAAGGGCCTAACACAGATCCCTGCGGCCAGGGGCGCAACTACCCAGTTTCTTAGGACGGAAATGCACGCACAAATTTACCCTGCAACAATATTCGGGCTATATTCCTGTGCGTTGTGGAAGTTTTAGTTAAATGTGAAACAAGTCACCCTCCGCGGGCTGTGTGTCGAACCTGTGTGTCGAACCTTTAGTGTGCTATCAACTGCACCTGCCCCTTCATTTGGTTATCTATGTGACATATCATTATATTGATTGATATTAATTGTGTAGGCCTATATTAATTTAAAAAAAAGCATATTACATGTTTATGGTTTACAGTTTTTCTCAATTGCTAAAACACAGTTTCTGAAACCTTCCTCCGTTTTCTGAAAACATTAAACACAAAACCTCATCTTTAAGCACTATTTACAAAACCTCTGACTCCTCTTGCAAAATGAAACTTTCACCTCAAAACAGTTTTACCTGTGTTCAAATTCAAACACTGCTCTCAAGTCATAAACAAAGTGATCAAAATGCTATACGCCATCAAGCAGTCAGTAAACAATACACCAAAAAATTTAAAACACATTGTTCAAAACATATGCAGTTCTCAGGGAGAACTATATGTCAAAACAAATCTCAAAAAAAATTTCATATTTTTTTCATTGTACAGTCTACAGCAGTGCACTGTACTACAGTATGCGATACTCAAAGGGACACAAATGAAAGGAGTAAACGTGATCAATGTGCTTCTTGTCTTTGGCCTGGGTCAGGCAAAAGCACTTCGTCGACATGACAAGCACTATTGTCCCTTGCCCCCCTCCTCCTCCTCTTCTTCCTCTTCCTTGCCCCCCTCTTCCTCGTCCTCCTCCTCCTCTTCCTTGTCCTCTTCCTCCTCCTCTTTCTTGCCCTCCTCCTCCTCTTCCTTGTCCTCTTCCTCCTCCTCTTTCTTGCCCTCCTCCTCCTCTTCCTCTTTCTTGCCCTCCTCTTCCTCCTCCTCGTTCTTGCCCTCCTCCTCCTCTTCCTCCTCCTCGTTCTTGTTCATAAAGACATTAATGAACAACAATAAACAACTAACAATGTAGAAATAGAATAGACTATTCTGTTATATAAATGAAACAAACAAGACATAATAGAAAGATGGAGAAAAAAAGAACATAACTGTATTTACACATAGATATTTATTTACAGGGATTTACAAACGATATTTACTGGCTTAGAAGATGAAGAGTAAACAAGTAAGGGTATTTATATTTTTACAGATTGGTTACAGTAGATTCTAAAGTATAATGGTTTACTTGCACATATTTATTTACACTAATGGCTGAACAGGACTAGGTTGGTAAAAAGGTAAGAGTATTTACATTTTAACATTAATTTGTTGCAGCTGAGAAAAGTATCATGATTTATTTACATGTTTACATATTTACAGTCTAGTATTTACAAGATTATTTTTATTATGGAGGTGGCTGTCCAGGTTTTTTTTTTTTTTTTTTTTTTTTTGCTGGCGCTGTTTTACCAGCCACTCCTCTAAAGATTTGACACCAGAGACACTGGGGCAAAACGTGGCACTGCCAAAGCGGCTGTGGCCAGACTCCTTGGTTTTAGGCTTGCCACACTTAGAACATTTTAGTAGGGAGGTTAAGCCCAAAAAAATAGGCCTTTGACTTCAAGTCATGATGCAAAGGTGTCCTTTGGTATGGAAGTACCTTACGGTCATACAAATAAATTTATCCTAAGACACAAGTGAGATCCCACTTTGTATCAGAAATGAACATGTTTTATCAAAAATGGCCGCCAATGCACCAAAAATACTCTAGAGCCCATATCTTTCCTTCTGTTATCACTATAATGACAAATTTAGTGTCAAAGTGTACATTTTTGGGGTCAAGGAATCCAATGAAATTGGTTTCAAGTTTTAAAAAAATAATAATTTCCCCCATACCATGACAATTGGGGGTAAATATGCACATTTCACATTAAAATTATGTCATCAGTGTGACTTTACATATCTTTTCATTCAAAATTTTTAATTTTGTATTTAAGCAGTGCCGCTACATCTGTACATTACATTTGTCCTAAGTAGCATGAGATTTCGACCAGTCAGGAGTAGCCTATAGCAAATCAGTTCCTGCAACAACACATCCCATCTTCACCAGGAGCTGTGACAGCTGTTGAAGGTCAGAGGTAAACTTTCACTCTCCACCGGTGATCACTCCCCAACCCACCTCATCTAAATCGGTGTCATTCGTTTGTGCTCGATTTGTGCCGGCTTGTGCCATTGAAAGAAACATTGCAACTACGATCCCCTCTTAAACTTTAAAAAAAAACGTTTTAAGTACAGTTACATAACTGTCCATCCCATGGTCCAAATCGTTGCCGATCAATTTGTGCCTTTACAATGAACACAATGTTTTCCCCCTAGAAATAACACATTGGATTCGGGACAGTGACGTCCCTCTCCATCCCATGCCATCCAAATCGTTCCAAAGCCGTGCTTTTTTTTTCAGAACCATCATAAATTATTCCATTCTTTATAGTCATCACAAAATCTTTGGAGGAGTTGTGACGTCACGCAAGCAGGGACGTCCATCCATCTTGTCTTCACCACTCACAATCCATCTCGTCTTCAAACCTGTCTGGTTCGTTTGTGCTCGCACAGGGCCGCTGGTGACATCGTTCTTTTCTTTAGATATGGGAATGTTTTATTTTAGATTTGCTCTAGATATTGACATTTGGTCTTTATATAATCACCAATGCACTATGATATGTGAATGTACTATCACTCCTCTGGCTGTATTGGCTTTAATTTTGTCCAATTAAAAAATTGTGTAGTGTCTTAAGTTTTCTGAATTATTTGAACATACAGACTTGTAAAGTCTCTCTGCCCCCTTAAAGACTTTTGTTTACCCTTAGCACTGCATAGTGGGAAAACAAAACAGGAAAGGGCATATGGCTGTGAAAAAGGTAAGCATGTGCTTTGAGACAAAATACTAAAAAAGTACTAAAATCATATATGCGTGCCGGTCAATACAATTTACAGGATCATTTAAACAAATAAGAAATTGATTACACTGGTTTGGAGCGATTTGAAAGAAATGGGGTGGAGTGAGGAGGTGCTTGTAACTGCAGTTTCAGAGTAGCTACCCCAACACTGAAAATAACTACATTAAAACTATGTTCAGTCGACTGTTCAATTATTGAACCTAAACACATTAGGCTACATGCTTTATAAATCTTTCTTTAATTATCTTAAAATATAAAAACTGGCTTTACATAAAAAAAATATTTATGTAGTATTGTAGTATTATACAAATGATGATCATTTGACAACTGTTGTATTTCACCACGAATTCAACTTCGAACATAATTTTATTTGTGCGCTTTTGGATGTAAATTTCAGGACTTTTATTTTGAGCTGTCAATATGACGACATATTTCTGCGCCGCACTCCCGCATCTGTTGTGATCGGATGAACAGAGGTTGGTGCATTTTAGCGTTTAAAGTGTTTTAATCGATACTGACCGTTCAATCTACGTGTTTTATGTGATTCAATTGAATTAATTATTAATGAATGTAACATCTTACTGCTTTATCTAACATTAATGAACGTTATATTTGTTAATAAAGCGCATCCACACATGAGTAACGTTTATAGAAAAGGTGCGTCTCATTTCGCTCCAATATTGTGAATAAGTTTATCATAAACACGAATTCAGTCACTGGCAAGTAATGATGAGATAAAGTAAACTTTTTGAAACTGCGAGTCAACTGAATCAAATGCTTAACAAATTGATTCCCTTACGAAAATGTACTATGTTTTAGGACAGTAGCCATGGTTTCACTTTGAATTTTGTTGTAAATTCACAATACAGAAATGGTTTTACTATTGAATTAGCAATGAACTATAGTAACTACAAAATTAAGTTTTACTACAGCACCTTAACTATGGGTTTGAAGTATGATTTTTCTGATGTCTATGAAGTTATGTAATTATTCCAGTCCTCATTCAAAATATTGAACACATGTTGGTACTCCACCTCAAAGTCATAATAAACATCATTTCTAGACAAAAGTGCACTTTTCATATTTTTGAACACATCCTGTATTTTAAGGCGTAATCATGAGTGTCACTGAGTTTGAGCAGTCCTTCTACTGACTATTACGTTAAGTAACTTTGCAGGTGCATGTCAATGTATTCTAACCCCTCATTCTACAAACCTTACTCCTTAAAGTCTACTAATACTCAACTAATATTCTAATGAGAGTAAGTTGACATGTAGGCGCAAATGTAGGTTAAAATAAAGTGTAACCAAAATGTTTTCTATTGTCTGAAATCAAACAAATGATTATCAAGCTCAGCAATAAGATATGATTTATACCATCCCCTTTTTAGGAGGCACATGCATGGTCAGTTTAATAAATATTTTGATAATTATGTATCCAGCTATATTAATATCTCATCATGTTATTTTCTCAACTGCCAACATGCAAACTTAAAGAGATAGTTTTCCCTAAATGAATAATAATTTGCAGTACTTCAATATTTTTTTGTAAAATTGTAGTTCATTGTTCTGAATAATTTTGTAGAGTAAGAAAATATTCTTAGTTTATACTCTCTTTCAAATGATGAAACTGCTGTAAAAAAAAGTCTGTATCATGAGCCCCTTTCACACAGAGATTCCGGAAAATACACGGATAATGTGACCCGCCATTTGTGCCGGGATTGTTTGATTTCGGTTCATTCACACTGCCATGGTTTGCACCAAAAAACCATGGTTACTACAATTGTAGTTACTGCAATTTTTATTCATTATAAATGATTATTCATTTTTAGCACTAGATTTGAGTCTAATCAGGTGATTTAACTCCATTAATTCTCACTCTGACTCTCTTACCAGTGACCTGACTACTGAACTAGAGCTGATTGAGACGCACAGAGATTTAGTTTGGATTTATATTTATTTTTGTTAATTATTCAATTGTCCAAACACACAGAAAACTCCTGGTGAAGCGACTGAAATTCACAAGTCACTATTATAAAGATGACGTTTATTAAAGAGGAGAGTGAAGACATGAAGATTGAAGAAGCATTCAGAGTGAAAAAAGAAGATGCTGAGGAACAAACAGGTTGGTTTCATTCTCAAAGCTGAACTCTGTCATTTGATCCTTATTAAAATGTCCATCTCTACAGAAATTAATGATATTTTTGAAGAGTGTCATATTCACTGTCCTAATTAAAATGGTTCTATTTGACACTGAGCGGGTCGCCTCATGTGGAAAGACATATTAAGATTACATGACCAGACAAATACTAACGCTGCCTTCAAGTGAACTTGCAAACTGATCTCATGAAGTAGCGTGTGTATGCCACGCCAATTCGTATTTCCATTTTTGGCGTGCTATCAAGACGCATAATCGCCTTTCAGCGTGTTTATGAACGCCGTTGACTTAACGTTATATAAATATATGACTTACCTCAACCCCGTCCCTAAACCTAACCGTCACTGGGGTTAATGGCATTTATGACTGGAGATTTGACTGCGTGTACGGACACGCGGAATGACGCTGACGTTAATGGCGTAGACATACACGCGGATAGGTCAAAATGCGTAGAATTAACACGCCACCTGACTCGAAAGTGGCGTGTATGTTTACGCAAAAGTCATGTTGGAACCTGAGAAGATCCCACTTCCATGCTACTTTTTGTGCAATTAACGTTGTCATATGTCTTGCACACACCCAATCTATTTCTTTATTAGAAATATAAAGTAGCATAATTTGACAACCGTTTTAGTCGTAGTCTGGAGCCCTGTGTTTATATCCGATTTGTGTTTCCCATGGCACTCTTTAGTTTTCTGTAATATCTGCACTGTTTTCTATGGTAATGATGTTCTGTAGGTAGGCATACCCCAAAAACAACAGCAGCAACATGGATGGGGTTGGCAATAGAGATGTTTTTGTCTTACAGTATTGTTCCAAATATAAGACAATGTTTTTTTTTTTCTTGGAAATACAATTTTTCATGAAAAATACATGTTTTAAAAATGTAAGATTTCCCTTCTACTGTTAATAATATTGTTGTTGGCTACATGGTTTGCACTATGAGATGGATAGCCTAATTGTTATATAATTCAGATGGGCTATAAGTTATTTTTATGGTATGCCAAAAAGTGTTTATTTTTAAATGTGATCGGTGGTAAAATGGTTGATATGTTTTAATTAAATTTAATAGAGTTAAACTTTCAAAATAAAATGGCAAATTACTTACACACATTCTCTTTTTTGAGGAACAAATCTAAAATGTCTGGTTTTAATTCATTTTGAGAGAATATTTGGGGGATAACTGCAAAAATGTCAATGTGGTGTAACCATTAAAACTTTGAACCAAATAAATGATCTTCTTTAAAACACCATGTCAGCTAGTTTGGCTCAATCTTACATTATAACTATTTAACAGTAAATAAAAGTAAATGGAACAATATTTACCTGAATATTAAAATTAATTTGGGGAATCATGTGAGTCAAGTCAAATTCCTGAAGTGTCAAGGTGGTGCAACCATCATCCAAAGAGTCATTTTGTTAATATTGTGTAAAAAGACGATAGGGCAGGAAATTATATCACAGAGAAGGACCCCTGGTGACACTATCTCTTTAAAATGTGAGATAATTTGACATATTTAGGGTATGGTCTGGTATTCTGAAGTATATGTCAAATTGTTTGACCCCAGGAATACGTTGATAATTCATCATTATTATTAAAATGAGCATTACCTTTAAAAATTACATTTAAATATTTTTTTTTTATTTAACCTTTGTTTAACCAGGTAAAATCAGTTGAGAACAATTTCTCATTTACAACTGCGACCTGGCCAAGACAAAGCGAAACAGTGCAACGAAAAACAACACAGAGGTAGACATAAAAACAAATAAAACATACAAAAAAATCCATATAGAAAATCATAATATAGTACAAAATACAATTAATTGTAAATATGAATAACAAACATGCAATCAGTAAACCAATCCATATGTAAAAGCAAAATAGAATTTAAAAATAAGCACTATAAACAAGTGCAGTGATCAACAAACAGCTTTGACAGTTGATGTTTAAAATTGGTATGGGAAATAGGAACCTCTAATTTCAGGGATTTTTGCAATTCATTCCAGTCATAGGCAGCAGAGAACTGGAAGGAATGGCGACCAAAAGAAGTATAAGCCTTGGGGACAGCGAGTAAAATATACCTATTAGAGCGCATACTACGGGTGGATGCTGCTATGGTTACCAGGGAGCTGAGATAGGGCGGGGATATGCCTAATAAGGACTTATAGATGAGTTGAAGCCAATGTATTCGGCGGCGAGTATAGACCATTTCACAAGATGTAAACAAGACTGGTCCAGAAGCACTTCCTGTTTCAGTTTATTTCACATGTAAAGAAAACATCTTAAAGATGTTTGTTTAACTTTTTGATTCAGTTTTAAATGTTCTGTTGGTTGTATTTTATCCCAGCTTTTTTGTAGTGTTAAAAAACTGAAACAGGAAGTGCTTCTGGACCAGTGTTGTTTACATCTTGTGAAATGGTCTATATAGTGAAGGCCAGCCAATAAGTGAGTAAAGATTACTGTGATGAGTAGTGTATGGAGCTTTGGTAACAAAACGGATAGCACTGTGATAAATTACATCCAGTTTACCAAGTAGAGTTTTAGAGGCCATTTTGTAAATAACATCGCCAAAATCAAAGATTGGTAAGATGGTAAGTTTTACAAAAGGGAATATTTGGCAGCATAGGTAAAAGATGCTTTATGACGAAATAGAAAGCCGATTCTAGATTTAATTTTGGATTGAAGATAATTGATGTGAATACAAGGGTGTAGATTACGCGGGGGACGTGTCTGGCGGCGCGTGAACTGAAGCTCGTCTCAGAAATAAACCGAAAGTCAGCGTATAAGGTATCCTACTTGCCTCACAGACCTGAGAAATATATATATATTGAAATGTCTACTTTTAAACAGAACCATTCAAAACAAAAGAAAAGAGACTGCTTTCTGCTTATGTAGGCTAATCCGTATGAAATGTGAATTTCTCTCTGGCACCTCTTTTCAATCTTTCTGATTTTAGAACATTTTTGAAAAAATACATACAGTCGACAACGCGTCATAGTTGGGGGGCGTGGTCGGTGTGGGGGAAAGCAGCGCGACCATCCTATGTATTTGAATGACAAAAATGTCATATTGCGAGTCATTTATGCCTGCCGACCGGCAACGGTACATTGCAAAATTAACTGTAATAGGTTATGATTGCCCTTATTTAATTAAAAACTGGGTCAATGACCCACCAAATGGCCGGAGGTGTCGTTTCCAGACTATTGTTATCTGGTTGAATCTCCAGGTAAGACATCGCGGAAGCTACCGGCAACACAAGCCTATTACTCAATCAACTTGCGTATAAGTTACTATAAGTCCATAAAACCATGTCACTTACCAATTGTACGTATGCTTCACTCAAAACTATTAATCCTTTTGTAAAACGGTGATCAGTAGTAGTAGCTACGAAGTTGCAGAGGGACTTTGCTGACAGTTATCCAAATTCTCACAGACTACAGTCTGATAACCTTCAGCTGATAACGCTAATGTGACTGAGACATCCCTTATGAAAAACAACTAAAGGAATCTTGTAGTATTTTAGGACAAAATATTATAGTAACGGTAATCCTATAGGAATACTATAGTATTTTGGGACATAGCCTAGAAGTATAGAGGTATTAAAGAACATCAGAGAAGTATTATACACTACTATAGAATACTAATAGCCATAGGATTACTATAGTTCTTTTTCGTAAGGGATGTAAAGTCAGACAAATCTGGCCCACTGCCTAATACGAGTTAAACATCTACTACTATATCACACAGGGACCTCTACTCACACAGTAATCTAATAAGATATGATTAATTTTGCCATTTTGTCCTCATATCCGGTTCTGCATGTATGTAAGAAAGGCTGTAGAACTTCAATTTATAATTTGTTAGTTTATTGGTGGTACAGAAAACGACACAGCAACTCTTCGGCATGATTGTCCCATGTATTTCAATGAGCGCCAAGGCAATGTTTTCCCCCACGGGCTAGATATAAATACCGTGACGGGGCGTTCCCAGACCAACCGACTGTATCTATGCCTTTTTAATTATTTATTCCAAAAAAACTTAAAATTAATTTGAGCTTCAGTCTGGTTAAATCACATTTATATATATTAATGTATTTGGTCAAATTAAGCTATAAAATAAATAGTTTATCCCTTAAAATGCAATGGATTTTGGAAGATATCAACAAAAAAAGGGTCAAAAAAACTTTAAAAGCGATTTTCTCAAGTTTTCAATTGGAAAAAAAGGGCAGACGGCCATAATTCAAATGTGTACATCTTTACAACCATTCAAGGTATGACTTTGACTAAGATATCATTTGAAAGCTTATGGTGTCCTATTTACATTAAGACCAAAATCTCAAAACCAAAAATTTACCAAATCTACCAAAAATTTAAATTTGGGTCACTGTGACTCATTTTGCTGGATCATGTCACAAATAGTAAATATAGAATCATTTTTGTTGTGTGCACAAATTTGTAGAAACACCACTCTCTGCAGTGTGGATGGTCTCGAGATGTTCACTATAACAGTCCTGCAAAATGTTGAACTTTGTTTTACCCCTAAGCAAAGAAGAAAAAGAACTTTGCAGTGAATATATCAGGGCCTTGAGTCTGTTTCGTCCGATGTTTGATGCCTTTAGACTTTACGCTGTTTGGTCTGATGCCTAATTGTATGAGTCCTGACAACTGACATTGTTTTTCCTCAGACCTGCAGCCTTTTAGTCTGAGGCATGACACCTTTTCGTCATATGAAGGTCTGAGGATGTCATAAAATGTACACCGTACTACGGAGTATGGTCTATATATACTTTCTTTTATCAGAATTATTTTCATAAACACGTTACAATATACACTCTAAAAATACTGGGTTGTTTTAACCCAACTTCAAAAATATGGACAAACCCAAATGTTGGGTTAAAAATGTAATTTAAAAAATTAACCCAATGGCTGGGTTTGTCCATATTTTACCCAAAGTTGGGTTAAAACAACCCAGCAGTTTTTAGAGTGTAACATTAAGCTCGGTTCCCTGAAATGATCTATGACACTATGGGAAACAACTTTCATATTTTTCAAAAAATAATAAGCCTCATTGCACCTTGTATAAACACGACTGCCAGGTCATTCATGGCAACCGACTTGCCGTTAACCTCGCTGTGAAATGCTGACACAGTGACAATATACACTTTTAGTGTAGAAGGTGTGCTGCTGCCTAGGCACTCTTGTAAGAAGGACAGGATGACTGTAATTGAGCAATTCACACTGGGTCTTCCACCCTTGAGTTCCTCAAGCTCTCAAACACTCTCATTAATGTGCATAAAAGTACCTTGTAGAAGCACCTTCACTTCGTTAATCGAATTCAGCACGCGCTGAGGCAGACTAACTAACCCGGTAAAGCCTAGTTCACACTACGTGATTTTAAGCCCGATTTAAGCCCGATTTGCAAAGTTGCCGACAAGTCAGGGTGTTATCGCGTGCAAATCGCGGGCGATTAGCGGACGATTAACGTTTGCCAATCCGTTAGTGTGAAAGAGCCAACAACGCATCAAAGACAGCTCGCAGACGCCTCACAGACAGGTCACCGAGCTCAGAAAAATATCTAGCATGCTAGATATCTCGAGCAGTCGCGCGACTCAATCTCAGTGATGTCATGAGTACAGCCAATCATAACAACGCATGGGTTGAGGACACCAGGTAAATCTTACTTTTTCTTTTTTGCATTTTTTTTTCTCAGAGCAGATCGTCGAGCAAACAGTGTGCAGCACTAGTTTCTGTCTGACGTCCATATTCGCGTGTTGTGTTCTTCTCTGCAGTTTCGCGTCATTTCTGGTTCGTTTTATTGCGTGGTTTTTCGTGACAAAACATGGTTTCTAGACCAGATAGAATCGTGTTGTTGTCAACTGACAGTATGAGCAGTGTGTGTAAACCTCACTTCCCTGGCCTCAAGTGGTCTTTAACGTCCTCGCGTCCCACAGTTTATTCCGTTTATAGAAGATCCAGTTTATTCCGTTTATATTTCCTATATATATATATATTCATTTCATATTTATATGCAACTGATTTTCCTTCTCCAAATCTTTTTAGGTGATTAAGAAATAAAGAAAAATAGTAAATTAACACAGCACAAAAGCTGCATCAAGTATTTTATTTTACCTTTGTGTTCCTTTCATTAAACGTGTCTCATTGCTGCACAAACCCAGCTGTGCCATTTCAAAGCAGAACTGATCGAAAAATAGATCAGAAGTGGACTGATATAAACTCCCTTAGTCTTCTGCTTTGATACCCAGATAGCAAACTAACATTGAATCAACGTGGAAATATGACATCGAAACAACGTTGATCTGACATTGTTTTGCTCATCGAATTAACGTTGAACCAACGTCAGACGCGTCATTCTTTCAAAACTAACGGAAAATGAACTTGAAATCAACGCGTTGTTTCAACGTTATGAAAGCAAACCAATTTTCGATTTTCATTTAGCTTTGAAGAATGCCGCGTCTGACGTTGGTTCAATGTTAATTCGATGAGCAAAATCAATGTTGTTTCAATGTCATGAGAGACGTCGTTTCCACGTTGATTCAATGTCAGTTTGCTATCTGGGTAGTTATAGAGTTTGAACATCAGGAGAAACAAAACAAGGTCACATTTACATTTGTATTACTTTGTCCTTCACGCAACTTGTGCCACAGTCAAAGGCTAAAAAAGGTTAAAATAGCATGTTGTGGTTAAATTAGGTTATAATGTGGAGTGTAGCAGAAATTTTAATATACATTTAGAGATGGACCTGAGTATGGTAAAGGGTTGTAAATGTGAGATGCACGTTACTGGCTATATTTGTGTAAAAAGTGAGTAACCTAACTGGGTAATGTTACAGAAACATGTATAATGTATTGCACTCAGGCTACAGATCATTTGTAGTTTGGTTCTCATTGGATCTATGTAACACGACATACTCCATCCTCTCAATAGAAAAATAAAAATCGTCTCAGTATCAGTACCCAGATAGCAAACTGACATTGAATCAACGTGGAAATATGACATCGAAACAATGTTGATCTGACATCGTTTTGCTCATCGAATTAACGTCGAACCAACGTCAGATGCGTCATTCTTTCAAAACTAACGGAAAATCAACTTGAAATCAACGCGTTGTTTCAACGTTATTCAGCAAACAAATTTTCGATTTTCATTTAGCTTTGAAGAATGCTGCATCTGACGTTGGTTCAACGTTAATTCGATGAGCAAAATCAACGTTGTTTCAATGTCATGAGAGACGTCGTTTCCACGTTGATTCAATGTCAGTTTGCTGTCTGGGTAGGCATAAACAGAGTAGATTGATCACAGCTATTTGATTAAAAAAAAGAAAAGAAGACAATTCAAATTGATATGTGCAAAAAAGTTATAGATCTCTATAAAAAATATGTGCATATGAATAGAGCTTGTTTCTCCACTAATACAATATGTTCTCTATGTGCACATTATGAGTCAATAAAGTACTTAACTTACAGTTGTTATTATTAGTCTTTTAATCTGTAGCGAAGATCTAGAATACATGTTAGATTTAATTTTGATGTCCATTGCTTTGTGCCATTGAACTGGGCTTAACTTATATTTGTCTTTTTCTGCTTTAGACCTGATAGTGCTGAAAGTTGAGAGTGAAGAACTATACAATATGGAAGAAAAAGATCCTCATGATGAACATCATGAGTTCATGACTGGAGAAAAATCTCTTAGTGACTCACAGACCGAAAAAACTTCCTCACAAAACAAACCTCAAAAAACAGGAACTAGAAACTTTAAAGTCCACATGAGAATTCACACTGAAGAGAGATGTTTCAGCTGCCAACAGTGTGGGAAGAGTTTCTCACTGAAAGGAAATCTAAAAAAACATGTGACGATTCACACTGGGGATAAGCCTTACATCTGCACTCAGTGTGGAAAGAGTTTTACACAGAAGAAAAACCTTGATGCCCACATGAGAATTCACACGGGACAGACTCCTTATAGTTGCAAACTGTGTGGGAAGAGTTTCTCATTAAAAGGAAATCTTAAAACTCATATGAGAATTCACACTGGAGAAAAGCCGTTCATATGCCCTCAGTGTGGAAAAAGTTTTAGACAGAAAAAAAACCTTGATGCCCACATGAGAATTCACACAGGACAGACACCTTACACCTGCAAACTGTGTGGCAAGAGTTTCTCACTAAAAGGAAATCTTACAACTCACATGAGAATTCACACTGGGGCGAGCCCTTTCACCTGCCAACTGTGTGGGAAGAGTTTCTCACTAAAAGGAAATCTTAAAAAACACATGAAAATTCACACTGGAGAAAAGCCGTTCATATGCCATCAGTGTGGGAAAAGTTTTAGACAGAAAAAAAACCTAAATGCCCACATGATAGTTCACACTGGACAGACCCCTTATACTTGCAAACTGTGCGGGAAGAGTTTCACACTAAAAGGAAATCTTAAAACTCACATGAGAGTTCACACTGGAGAAAAGCCGTTCATATGCCATCAGTGTGGGAAACGTTTTAGGCAGAAAAACAACCTTAATGCCCACATGAGAAGTCACACTGGAGAGAGCCCTTACACCTGCAAACTGTGTGGGAAGAGCTTCTCACGGAAAGAAAGTTTTAGGATTCACATGAGAATTCACACTGGAGAGAAGCCATGTGTATGTAGTCAGTGTGGAAAGAGTTTCAGATGTAAAGGTACCCTCAATCACCATATGAAGATTCACTCAAGAAAGGAATATTTTATATGTCATCAGTGTGGAAGGAGTTTCACAGACAGGAAACATCTTACGAATCATGTAAAAACGCACACTGGAGAGAAGCCGTTCATGTGCCCTCACTGTGGAAAGACTTGCATAAACAAATCAAACCTTGACGTTCACACAAGAATTCACACTGGAGAGAAGCCTTTCACCTGCTCTCAGTGTGGAAGGAGTTTCACACGTAAAGGAAACCTCAACATTCATCTAAGAGTCCACAAAGGAGAGAGGCCTTACAAGTGTCTTCAGTGTGAGAAGAGTTTTACATTTCACACAATCCTGAAACGTCATTTGCAAACTCACTCCGGAAAGATAACATAGTGTGACGAGGTTTAGAAAATGGAGCAACTTCAACAATCACATGCATATTCACTTGTGTGATCAGTATAATATTTGTATTTATCCTTTGCCATCACACTTGCAGATGCATACAAAAAGTCATGCAATTGCGAAACACTGTTTGTGTTCTTTGTGAAAGTATGGTACCAGAAAATACTTATCTGTGTGAAATTAAGACTGTTCACACCATAGAAAGTTGGCCATATATGATTGTCCGCTTCTTTTATAAGAATACTTCATTGCTTTATTTTGTGCATATGAACTCCACAGCAGGCCATATCCTT
This sequence comes from Pimephales promelas, assembly GCF_016745375.1. The sequence goes on from NW_024121754.1 coordinate 4,275,813, forward strand.
TACTATAGTTTAAAATTGTGTATTGCAGTGAAATGACAAAGTACCTGAAAGATTATAAATAAAGGACATAAACTGAACAAAATAAGTAACAATGTACCGCATTATTTAATTCATCTTTATTGAGTGAATGCAGAGGTAAACATGTTTTCAATCTGCACTTTAACTCTCTGAGGTCTAAGGGCATTTTTTCCCTTTTTTTTCCCCTCAATTTTACATATCTTATTACATTCGCCTTTTACATAACATAATCCCATGTGTTTTATATCAAAATGGGCAGAGAAAACCCAACTCTCTCACTGATGAGCTCAGCACTTGTCCTAGAGCATTGTGTAAAGAGAGAGAGAGAGGGATAATTTGGCTCTAAAAGGTGAAAAATGAAATTCTTCAAATCTCTCGTGGAAACATACCATTACTCATGTGGATGAATTATTTTGGTCCTTGAAATGGGTTTCCCAAAGTCTTAGGGATACAGAAATATTGCAAATATGAATAAATTATTAGATAATGAATAATAATTGTCTAAAGTGACATGTTAGAGTCCTTGTTCCTGTCCAGCTGCATGAATTTCCAAGGTGTTTCCTTTCTCTGGCCTTGGCTTTGGCAATGCTCACACCTCCTGCGACCTGTGGTAGATTTGTGGAAGAATCTGCTGTATGAACGGCAATTGGCAAAGGAACATGACCTGCAGGTACAGGGAGCGGAGCGGTGTGGAGAGGCTTACCACAGATTTCAGCAGTCAGCTCCTCCATGAAAGCTCTGTGTGTCATGGGTGTTGTTTGCTGGCCCAGACAGAGTTCCTTGTGGAGGATGTAGCTGTCGGTGGTGGCAATGTCCAGAAAATGGTAAAACAGGTGTGTCTGTACCAGCGTATTCTTTTGTGTTGTGCAGAGTAATACTGAATGAACTGGTCTGAATGATCAACTGCCCCTATGTGTTCATTGTACTCCATAATTGGTGTGGGACAGGGGATTGATGTCTTTGTCCAAGAGCCATCTTGTTGTTTCACCCTCCTCTGCACAGCGTTACCAGAGTGTGCTGTGTGAAGTGTGGAGCAGACTAAGGGCCAATCCCAATTCTACCCCTTACCCCTTCACTTTCCCCTTCCCCTCCGTTTTGCGCGTCCACGTGAAGGGGTAGGGCTGTCCCAATTCTCTTTTGGTTGGAGGGGGAGGGCTAGGGTGAAGGGCCAGATAGCCCTTCAAACAAAGATTTTTCGGGAGCACACTTCAAACGAAGGGGTATGAGAAGCGTCACTGCTAACCCAGGCTGGCTGCCCAAGCGACAAAGGAGACCCATAAATTTAAGTATTTGTGGCTTTAATAAGTATTGTAACGACAAATAATGATTTGCTTTATGTTACACTCAATATTGTGTTCATATTTACGGTCAGTTTCTTCACAGAAACGTTTGTAAAAAAAATCGCTAAAATGACTGTAGTTTGCTAACGATAGTCCTTCAACATATTTTCGTCGTCTCCGTTGTTTCCTGCGAACTTCACAAGATGCAAGAAAATAGCTGTAACCCACGCGACTGAGATAACTGCAGCTGTCGACGGGATCTTGGAAGTTGTGATAAACATCGGCGCATCTCCTGTGACGTAGGCGCTAGCGACGACTTATAATGACGTTTAACGGAGGCGTAGTGGTGTCCCATTTCTTAGGGGAATATTTTCACCCCTACGCATTGCCACTCTGTTTCAAGGGTCAAGGGGAAGGCGAAGGGGTAGGGCTAGGGGAAAGGGAAGGGGTAAGGGGTAGAATTGGGATTGGCCCTAATACTTCCCTCGTGTCCATTCATTTCACATAGAAGAGGGGGCCGTCTGGGATCCATCTTATGGAGCCTCTTTCTGATTTCTTTGTGAGAGCTTTATTTGTTGTCTTTGCGGTTCTCCCTGTAGGTCCCACAGGCAGCACATTTTTGCTCATGGAGAGCACTGAAGAGCTTGGGGCTAGAAAAATAAATCTCCATCTAAATCTGGTAGCCCGTGCCAAGGTAACCTGGTTGTACCAGGGACATCATGATATCATGGGAAAGGCCAGAGGGTATGTCACTTTTGCCGGTGTAAACGTAAAACTCCAATGTATAGCCATTCTGTGAGTCTGCCAAGACAAACAACTTGAATCCCCTCTTTATCGGTTTTGCCTTCATGTACTGTGTCATCCCAGTTTTGGTTATTCGGTACAACCATTCTTTCATCCACAGCCATATCTCTGTGAGGATGATCATTTTTAATGGTGTTCATCAGGGGTTTCAGTCTGAAAAGTTTGTCATGGTTGAAGGTTCCAAGAAAGTGCTCTGTATATGTCCCGTGGCATGATCTGTACTAGAAATGGCAACGAAAAGAAGTGATACTGTCTCCAGTATTCACCAGTGATGTCGAGTTTCACCATGGCCATGTTCAAAAGCAGTCCAATGTTTTTGTAAAACTCCCCAATGTTCACATTTACAATTAATATTTCTTTCCCTGTGCCATTTGTTTAGCAGCCTGCTTTGTGTTTTTGCACAGTGTTTGTATGGTTTGTACAGGGAAGAAAAGTTTGAAGAGGGTGTATATGTGGAAGTGGAGCTGAGCTGTGGCCCTGGTGTTCGCGCTGGTTGAAACTTGGTGACGGGGACTTGGTGACGAAAATTCTTTTTTCCAATTTCCAAGACAGTGGAGCTGGCTGCTCTGTAGGTGGAGGTGCTGCTTGATGCTGGGGGTTACGGGACCTCTTGGCTGGCCGGGCTGGTGAAAATATAAAGAAAAAAATTATATATTCACCATTTGTAATGTGGCAGCAGGCTATAATGCGCATACATGTTCTTTTTATGTTTCTTAAAGGAACACTCCGACTTTTTGGGACTTTAGCCTATTCACTTTACCCCCCAGAGTTAGATAAGTCTATACATACCTTTTTCATCTCCGTGCGTGCTATAAGTCTGTTTGACGCACCCACCGCTAGCCTAGCTTAGCACAAAGACTCGATGTGACTGGTTGCAGCTTTCATACTGATCCAAATGAGTGGCAAAATAACGCAAACGTTTTCCTATTTACATGTTGTGATTTGTATAGTCACATAATGTACAAATAACAAAGTCAAATGAGACACAGACATCTTTTAACCGTATAAAACCTGGGAACTATTCTCTTAAGGCGAAGCACTGCTACTTTGACGGCGTAATAACCGCATCACCGGAGACACGCCGTGGTGAGGAGCGGAGAGTTCGCTCGGTGTTTGGGTAACAGAGTCAGCAATTTATAAATAGTAAAAGCGTAGTTTAGAGTCATGGGTTTTCGCTCTATTGTAAATAGCTGCGACTGTAAACAGGGGAGGTAATACCATGTTTCACAGAATTCCAACTAAAAACGCTGACTGGATGAAGAAATGGCTAACTTACTCTGGATATTTATCCAAACACACCTAAGATTATCAAGGGACATTATGTTTGCTCGGTACATTTCAATGAGGACGACTATTTTGAAAAAATGGAATTTGCCACACGGACCATAATGTGCTGAAGGATACGGCCATCCCATCGATAGCACAGACAGGACAAGTGGATCACCTGCGGCTGAGGTAAGTGTTATGTTTTTAGATGACCTACTGTAACAGTGCCTTTAGCCAGATCTAATGTAACGTTAGTGACACTATTATATGATTAGGGTATGAATATGTTTTTATCTTGATGCGGTGCGGACGCGCTTGGGGAAAAAAACGAGCGCGTTGAACTTGCACCCTGCGCGCGGCGCGCCTAGTAGCCTAAATTTGAAATAACCATGGAAATAACGAACTTGAGCGTGCAAAAGGGTAGGATAGGCTGTGAGTTCATTGTGCAAAAACAATTTGTGCTATTACTTTCCCCTTATTCTATCCTATAGTAATGCAATACTGTATATTATATAGGCTACTGTTGAATACATTTGGTTCAGCTAATAAATTGCATTTAAAATATATTGATTCCTGTAATAATAATTATTTATTCATGATATTTATAAATCTGGGTGCGTTTTTGGTTGGAAATCAATGAAACATGGTACTGTATTACCTGGTCTCCCCTGTTTATTGTCACAGCTCATACAATAAAGCAAACACCCATGATAAACTATGCTTTTCTATCTAACGTTAGTAATTGCTGACTCTTTATTCCAACGCTGAGCGAAGCGAACTCTCTGCTCCTCGTCACGGTGCGTCTCAGGTGATTGTTATCACTCTGCCCAAGTAGCAGTGCTTCCCCTTCAGAAAATATAGTATTTATACGGTCAAAAGATGTCTGTGTCTCATATGGCCTTGATATTTGCACACTCTGTGACTATACAAACCACAACATGTAAATAGGAAAACGTTTGCGTTATTTTGTCACTCATTTGGATTAGTATGAAAGCTGCAACCATTCACATCCAGTCTTTGTGCTAAGCTAGGCTAGCGGTGGGTGCGTCAAACAGACTTATAGCACGCACGGAGGTGAAAAAGGTATGTATGGACTTATCTAACTCTGGGGGGTAAGGTGAATAGGCTAAAGTCCCAAAAAGTCGGAGTGTTCCTTTAAAGGTTGAATTCATATCAAAATCTGCCAAACTTCCATATTACTTTTGAATAGGATGTCTACTTCATAAATTGTACGACAATTGTAGAAATAATGGTTCATTTCACTCAGAACACATGGAAATGGAGGTGCCCTTATTTGGCCAGTAATGGAGTCTGGTTGTCATCTAGTAAAAAAGTTTGGTACTGCATCCAAACAAAATTTCACTGAAAACTCTTTTTTTTTTTTTTTACATATCAACCTGCAGTTTTTTGCAGTTTTAAAGTAGCCCAATAGATATATTAAATATATAAATAATTTAAAATATGAATAATATATTTTTTCACATTGTACATTTACATAAACTCAAACTTCTATAACTTTTTTTCTGTTTCATTTCATTTATTTCACTTCAACAAAACTCTGCCAAATGTCTTCTTTAAAACATGATGTCTTCAAAAGCATTCTTGAATTACAACCATTTAAGTTTTAAATGAGTATATGTATATTCAAAAAGGGGGGTGACACTTAAGAGGTTAATGTTCTTTAAATAAGTCTCTTCTGCTCACCAAGGCTGCATTTATTTGATCCAAAATACTGCAAAAACAGTAATATTGTGAAATATTTGCACAATTTAAAATAGCTGTTTTCTATTTGAATATAATTAAAAAATATATAATTTATACATGTCTGTGTGATCAAAGCTTAACTTTCAGCATCATTACTCTTGTCTTCAGTGTCACGTGATTCTTCAGAAATCATTCTAATATACTGATTTGCAGCTCGATACACGTTTATTATTATGTTGAAAACTGTTGTGTACATTTGTGTCTAAGCCCCTGTTATGTTGTTGAGTAAATCGGCTGAATGCCATATTGATGGAATAAATAGGATCAGTGAACACTGCACCCCGAATCGCATGCTCTTTCTATGCGCTTTTGTGATTGTAGTGAACAGGACTATTATTTTGGTCCGGTAAAACGACGTCATAATGCTGCGCCACGATGCTGCGTCTAAGATTTGGATGAAGAAATAAAAGGTGTGTGGTTTTTAAACATTAAAAGTGTTTAAATTGATGTATAGTAATTTTTGCAAGTGATGTAAAATGAATTGATTATTTTTTTAATGGAAAATTGTAATGCTTCGTCTAACAATAATGAACGTTATTTTTGTGAGTGAAGCGCTGTAAACAGAGAGGGTGCGTTTAAATCAGTAACGTTACATCGTAAACCCGAATTCAGTCACTGGCAGGTAGTGACCCTGTCCCGCTTGGCATACTTCACGTGCTTTTGTGAACAGGTTAGAGCTGGGCTTCCCAATTACAGTCCTCAAAACTGTGTGACTGAGGGGACTAAAAAGGTATCTCGATATCTCGAAGAGATTCTCATTCAAGTGTGTTTGTAGTCTATGGTACGCTGATGTAGCTGTCGCATCTCACGCACTTTACATGTCAACTATGATGATTAGGGACAGGGTACACAAAAGGCACACCTTAGAAAAAATAGTCTTTCACTACTCTATAGCTTATGATATATATATATATATATTATATATATATATATATATATATATTATTGAACATTGATGGAGTAACTGATTTTGTGTGAAAATAAATCATAAAAGTGCTTTGTTTAAAAACTCAAATGTATGAGATGGCGAGAGGGGCATTTCACCCCCCACACAGGCAAAAGGCATAAATTATTGATACAAATACTTTAGCTAAAGTAATATTTTTAATAATGTCTAATTTAATACTTATTCAAAACAATCACTTTAGCAACATTTGTTGTACTTTTTCTGTTTTTTTTTTTGTTTGTATTGTTTTTTTTGATAAATAACAGTATTTTTACTCACTAAATATGATCATTAAAATAAGATTTTTTTTAAAGTAAGGATTCTGCAAGAGAAAAGCATTGAAAGAGATCCAGTAGTCAACGTTTGAAGTGGATCCAAACCTTTTACCAAAGTTATAGCCTACCCAGATAGCAAACTGACATTGAATCAACGTGGAAATATGACATCGAAACAACGTTGATCTGACATTGTTTTGCTCATCGAATTAACGTTGAACCAACGTCAGACACGTCATTCTTTCAAAACTAACGGAAAATCAACTTGAAATCAACGCGTTGTTTCAACGTAATGAAAGCAAACCAATTTTCGATTTCATTTAGCTTTGAAGAATGCCGCAACTGACGTTGGTACAACGTTAATTCGATGAGCAAATCAACATTGTTTCAATGTCATGAGAGACGTTGTTTCCACATTGATTCAATGTCAGTTTGCTGTCTGGGTAGGCCTACACAACAACTACTGCGTCATCAGAGATTGGAAATTTCATGGAATTTCAGTGCTTAACTCCATTAATGAGAGTGATATATTTAGTCTAAATGTGTATATCAATCAAATGTAAGTTTAAATCATTCTGTTTACTTTGCTCACTTCAGTGAAAGAGTGCCTAAGCATGTCATGGTCTAGAGTGTCCATACGGCGTGCACATATTTACAGCTAGTTTTTTATATTCCGATACGTACAAAATTGCATATGCAAATTAAAATGCCTTTTTTGTGTGCGCGCAATACATCAGGCCCCTGGAGTAAACGGGAATTTGTCTCCCTCGCCGTGTGATCCTCTCGACCAAAACGTATCTTACATACCTGAGATGCACACACCCATAGATTTTGTTTGGATTTATTTTTCTTTATGTTAATTATTCTCATCTTAATCATGACAGAGTGTCCAAACACACAGAAAACTCCTGGTGAAGTGAATGAGATCCACGTGACACTATCTTAAAGATGGCATTTATTAAAGAGGAGAGTGAAGACATGAAGATTGAAGAAACCTTCAATGTGAAACATGAAGATACCGAGGAACAAACAAATATGATAATTATTAAAGAGGAGACTGAAGACATGAAGACTGAAGAAATATTCAGAGTAAAACAAGACACAGAGGAACGAACAGGTTGGTTTCATTCTCAAAGCTGATCTTATTTTAAACATCCTTCTCTACAGAAATGTTTAAAGAATGTCATCTGAGTGTCATAATTAAAGAGGTTTTATTTGACATGGAGCGGGTCGCCTCGTGTGGACAGATATGTTGAGATCACATGACCATATTATTTAAAGGGTAACTAAACCCCTGGTCAGAGCCTGACTCCACCCACTAGCAATATTTGAAAAATGCTGAAAAAATGGGCAGACCCCAGCGGGGCCAGGGGGTGTGCACCTGAGACCCGCCGTGAGTGACAGCTGCTGTCAGACTCTAAAATAGAGCGAGACTGGAGTGACTCAAGTAGCTGCCTTTGCAACAGAGCGGCCATTTGAAGTCGAGGACTTTTCTCCCTCACCTTCACCTTCACCTGAAGTGGATGAGGGTGAATTGTATGTAGACACAGGGCCAAATCCATTCGAGCTGCTGGCTCAAACTGCGGTCTTAACTCCCGCATCGCGACCGGCATCTGATGAGTTATGTCGTCGAGTTGATCTCAATAGCGCACGCTGGCATATATTCATATTGATATTATGAAAAAATCCAAACACAAAAAAATCCAGCAAAATGCACCGGCTCGTTTGTCGACCCCAGAGGATTAACTAACTAGATGCTATTATATGCTATCCTGATCGTTTTCAATACTCATAAATCCAACTCCTGACTCGCTACAGTAGTTTTGACGGAACCAGATGCTTTTATACCAGGGGCTGCCAAGGGCGTGGTGAGCTCGCACCAAGGGTGTGACAGAGTGCGTCTGAGAGTTCGCTACGTCAGCAAGTACCCCTACTGTAGGAGCTTTCCGTTTAACCTGAAGAGGGCAGCACTCAGACGTTTTTACACCATATATTTGAAAATCAAAACACTTTATACTCAATTGTCAAAAAATGTACTCGAATCAATGAACAGCATTTATGAAGCTCCATTCTTACAGATCATTAACTAAAAAAAGTTGTTTTGGTGTTTAGTTACCCTTTAACTGCCTTGTGGTGCATGTCTTTGTCATGTAAGAGCTTGGGAGTTTTATACAGTCAGTGGCATAAATCTAATTTATTTGCTTTAATGACTGCTGCAGTCACAACACAGGGATGATCACATTGGATTAGAAATGTGATCTTTTGGCCAATTAGGTGTGTGGATTGATTTTGCCTCCAGGAACAGGGTTGTGATACTTGAAAGAAGATATTTTATGAAGACAGTCACTTCGCATATACAGACAGGAGCCATCTTAAAAAATAGTCTCGATAAGTCGATCCCCGAACGCCGTTCATACAGTTCAGAAGTTCGCTGAACTTCATAGAGTTCAGATCACTCAGCACAACGTTCGTGGTTTGACTTATCGAGACTATTTCCTAAGATTGCTTCTGTCTGTATACTCGAAGTGACTGTCTTCATAAAATATCTTCTTATTAAACGGTCTGTACACTTACAAAGTTCTCAATGTTTTGTTTGCATGTATGGAGCCTCATTATGTTACTGCGTTAGTGTGGGGATATTTTGAGCCTTGTTAGTCGTATAAACTAGCGATTTCTTTTTACTTAGTCAATGCCCCCATTACTAGCATTATACGCTAAACAGTTTTAAAGGGTTAGTTCTCGCGCATGCGCCAATAAGGAAGTAATGGAATAGTCGAATTAAGTCGTTAAGTCGCACAAAAAGTAGTCTCGTCGCTTGATAAACTTATAGTTGAGCCGCTGTAGGCACATGGAACATTTAAACATTTTCTTTAATGACTTTATGGGCCGTCAAGAGCCAGTCCCTTAGGAAGCCAATGGAAGAGTGATCCAGCTCTCAGATTCAATCAAAAATATCTTTATTTGTGTTCTTAAGATGAACGAAGGTCTTACGGGGTTGGAACAGCATGGGGGTGAGTAATTAATGACTTAATTTTCATTTTTGGGTGAACAAACCCTTTAAGAGATAAAACTCTTTACATTCGATTATCATGAAAACAAATCTCAGAGAACGGTTGACTTTGTACCGATGTTTTATTAGACCAAAGGTTCATTGTTCGCCGGAGTTCTCCTTTAACAAGAGTGCTTGACTGCATACTCTTCCTTGCAGAAAGGAACTTGCCACTAAAGGCCAATTTATACTTCTGCGTCGAGGGTACGCCGTAATGTGCGGCGTTGGCTACGCACGTAGGCGACGCCGTTATGAGCATTTATACTTCTGCGTTCAGGTCTTGGTTGCTCTGCAGTACTGCTCCGAAACGCTAGTTGGCGGCGGAGTTTAATGTGTTTAGATTCCTCGCGGCTAGGTTACTACAAGCAATAGCGATTGAAAGAGAGCTGATCATGTTGGATTTGGAGCTTATTGAGGTGGAAAAACAGTTCACTTTAGTGAAATTACTAAAACTGAAAGGCAGAAATGAGAGAAGACGTCGGAGGAGATGGTACGTGTGGAAATCATAGACAGTGGTGGAAATGCGTGAGAAGGTACGTGCGGAAATGCGTAGGAGGAAATGCGATGATACCAAGCCGACCAATCACCGATCTTGCGGTCCGCGTCGTCGCGACGTGTAGTTACATTTTTGAGGAGGTGCGCGTCAGGCGACGGCGAAGGGTACGCGCAATGGGACGCGTCTGTGCGTATGCTACGCCGTACTTACTGCGCGCACCCTACGCAGAAGTATAAATTGGCCTTAAGGGGGAAGAACGCTAAGTTAGGAGATCCTAAAAATGGAAATTTCCTGGGTGTCCTTGAGGTCATAGCACAATGTGATTTCACACTAGCAGAGCATCTTAGGAAGGTAGCTTCTAAAGAAACCACAGGATATCTTACCTGGTGCACTCAAAGTGAATTTTAGAATTAATTTCAGAAAGTGTACTTGGTCAAATTTGTGCCCATGTCAAAGCCTCCAAGTACTTTGCTGTGGAGTTGGATTGCACACCTGACATTTCAAAACAGGAGCAGGCCTCCGTAATAATCCGGTATGTTCATACAGACGACAAGAAGAATGCCACCATCAATGAGTCTTTTGTTGGCCTCACAGAAACACTGACTGGGGTACTGGATAACCTGGGGTTGGAGTTGGCTAACTTTAGGGGGAAGAGCTATGACTGGCTCAAATATGAGGGGTATACACAAGGGTGTGCAAGCATTGGTGCAGGAGAAGTTTCCTGAGGCACTATTTATTCCCTGCTGTAGCCACAGTCTGAACCTTCTGTTATGTGGTGATGCGTCATCAAACAGAATGTGTCTAACCTTTTTTGGCACTCTCCAAAGACTGTACACCATGTTTTCGGCTTCAGTGAAGAGGTGGGATATTCGGAAAGAATTTGTGGACATAACACTGAAGCCTCTGAGTGATAGCAGGTGGGAAGCAAAATAGACTTCATAAAAGCTGTACGTTTCCAGTTAGGGCGGATTCTTGATGCTTTGGAAAAGCTTGAGGAAGTGGAAAAAGATGGCAAAACTGTCTCAGAGGCAAAATCGCTGTCTGGCGAGATTGTCAGCATGCAGTTCCTCATGTGCCTCCTGGTTTGGTATGATCTACTGTCAGAGATCACCTATGTCAGCAAGGCAATGCAACAGTGAACATCTCAAAGGACACGGCCATTAGCAGTGTCAAAATTGTTTCTGCATACCCCTCTAACAATAGGTAGTTGCGCCCCTGACGACACCACAGGAGTTGTTTGTTTTGACGCTCATAATTCATATTAAAGAGATCGACTCATTTTTTAATTGCATAACTCCTGACACAAATTAAGACATAACTGTCACTATAGGTTTCTCCGAAATACAAAAGTGGTCAAATACTGAAACTTGAGTCTTATAACTTTTTAAGATATATGTATAGTTTGTCAAGGTAAAATCTGATAGTAAATCTGATAGTAACTTTGAACTATTGAAACAAAAAAACGCTTCAGGTTATTTTCAATATTTTTATGTAGAACATAATTTGAGAAATTAGTCTGATTCAAAGAGGAATCAGCATACTAGATCTGACTGACGAAAGGAGGAGCTGGGGATGGAGGAGGCAGTCTTGCCAACTTAGCACCTTTGTTGCTTTTTTTTTGCGTAATTTTTTCAAAAAATCGACTAGCAACAAATTTAGCGACTTTTTGGACAAACTTCAATATCCTCCACTTATTGCCAGTATTGTCCTATGAGCACGAGGTCTTGCTTTCTCCCTTTCGTCACTCTCTCAAGCTGCGTCTCCCCTGTTCAGTGAATGGCTGAGAGGCTGCTGACAGATGCGAATGAGACTCATCACTTATCTTTTTTTCTTTTGTATTATGTTTAAAGAATTTAGTTTGACCATTTTAATTTCTTTTCTTGTGATTATTACTTGTAATACTCATAATCACGGAGCTTTAGTTCATCCGGTTCCCGAACTCTCTCAATTCAGATAATTTTCCACATAATTTAGGCCTATAAAAAATTTAGTCATTCATTCAATGGCGCTTTTCTACTACACAGTACTAGCTCGACTCGGCTCGCCTCGGCTTTGTTTGGTTTTCCAGTGTATAAAAGTTGTACCTGTACCTGCTTTTGGGTACTTTTTTTTGTACCACCTCCGGCGAGGTTCTGAGCGAGCTAAGGCGATACTAAAATGTCACGTAAAATGTCACTAAAATGTCAAAACAATGCAGAGTGCTGATTGGTCAGAGGGAACCGTCACCATTCACTGTCATCATTACACGCACCAGATGAAGTAATTATAATTCATTATTAATTCATTACATTTATATAGCGCCTTTCTAGACGAATGATGCGATGGCAGCCATATTGCGCCAGAACGCCCACCACACACCAGCTAACTGGTGGAGAGGAGACAGATAATTATTTACTATTATTAATTGTTAATTAATTATTATTGTTATTATTATATTATTATAATCATCATTACATGCGCCAGATGGAGTATCCAGAATAACCCCGCCATGTTTAAATAGTTTGGCCAGAGATAGTTACTAAACTTAACACTATTATTATGGCAACTCGGAAGAATACGCCGTGGTCAAACAAGGAGGTGCAGACTTTCCTTTGTTTGGTTACCGAAGAGCATCCAGTGAGAGCTTGATGGGGCAACGAGGAACGAAAGGCGTCGCTATGACAACAGGGTACTCTTTTTTTTTTGTCGGTACTGTCTTCAATCGAAAACGGCGCGAAAAGCTATCTGAGTTGAGCCGGTACTGGTAATGGAAAAGCTCCATATATCATAGCTACTCGTTCCATTGTCTGACAAAAAAATGTGAATGCTTTATTTGACATTCAGCTATATTATATTATATTAAATAAAGCATTAATTTAGAGAGAAAACACATTGGGCAGATAGAACGCAAGTAGGACGCCATGACGTCATTAACCTCCAAGGCCTTAGTGGCCACATATGTGGATAGCACATTTTAGTTCTTATGTCCACAATTGTGTTCACTGCTGAATATGTGGTGTTATGGACACATATGGGGGTACTTATACTGCACCTGTTGGTGTCAGAAATTAATAACACACTACTGTCAAAATTCAAATTGCAGCGAAAACGAGGGAAAATACACAAACGTCGACCAGGTAAAAAAGTTCTGTCACATTTCATGGCTTATTCTGATTTAGCTATTTATAAAAAGCCTTGTATATTTGTTGTGACATGCAATTTTTTATTTTTAAAAAAAAAAGTAAAACTAGCAACTTTTGTAGGTCACTAAACATGAAGTACACGTTTGTGTACTTATGGACTGATGCTCCTTGAAACAGCTAATATGCTAGTAAACATGCACACACGTAAAATGGGAAGAAAGCTAGCTTTGATACAGCTAAAAAGCTGTACATGGTCCCAATGAAATAAATAACAATAAATCACTAAGTACATACACACATATTTAAATTAGTTGGGTTGAAAATGTTAGTAAAAATGTAATAATCTAGTAAAAATGTGCACATGTAAATTAGCTTGTATATTATCCCATTGGAATAAATAACAAATAAATAATAAAAAACCTACATACATAAATGAAAAATTAATTCGTATTTGATTTTATCATGTTTTTATTTCCAGAGTGTTCTTCTGTGCAAAGAGCATTGGATCTACTTGGGTTAATTGATGGAGACAACTCAGATTTGGACGTGTCTGACTACGATGATCCCATCCTGGATGGCAATTACCAACCATCACCACATGAGAAAAGCAGCAGTGAGGACAGTAGTGATGATGAGAATCCCATTTCTGAGCCCACTGTCCACAGCATAGGATGCAAACATGCAGATAGCGCAGATAATGGTTAGCCTAGACCCAGTAGATATTTGTTTATTTTATGCAGTTAAGGCCTTAGAGCTATGTGAAGGATTGGAGACAAAATGCTTATTTACAAAACTTGTTGACAGGATCATGGACAGGGACAGAGACAGGTGCAGGCACAGGTTCATGCTGTACTCACAGACCTCGCCGTCAAAGTCAAGAGATTGAAGCTGGCAGCTCAGTAGATGACTTGGAAGAGCCACCAGGACCAAGTCAAACAACAAAAAAGAAAAAGGGAGACTCTGAACAAGGTACTTGTTATTATTTTTGGCCTTCACACCTTGAGGGTAAATCTTCAAATTTCATGTAGACTTCCACACAGATTCACGTATTTTATTTTATACAATTAAAAATTGTAACTTCCAAAAATAAATACTATTTTTATTCTGATTCTGGTTGTGCAGGACATGGACTACGCTGGAAGGCTACTCAATTGACGCCAAAACTGACAGAGTATCAGCATCAGGACAAAACTGATCTAGACAGACATGGCTGGACCCCACTAGACTATTTAGAACATTACATCGATAGAGATTTGATGATGACGATTGCAGAATGCTCTAATATTATGTCACTGTCTAAGAGTGGGGAGCCACTTAACATGACAGTAGATGAGGTTTACCACTTTTTTGGTGCCTGTATTTTTATGTCCTGCATCCGATACCCAACCATTAGGATGTACTGGTCCAAAGCCTTGAAAATCACTGCAATCACTGACAAATTCACACGTTCCAGATTCTTCAAACTGAGGGAAGCAATAAAAGTGGTTATTGATCATGATGTGCCAGAAGACCTGAAAATGTCGGACAAATTCTGGAAGGTGAGGCCTTTTCTGGATCGGATTCTGCGAGGCTGCTTGTCTCTGAATCGACCTGATTGCGCATCTATTAGTGAGCAGATGATTCCTTTCACAGGAGCCTGTCCGTGCAGACAATATCTGCCAATGAAGCCGAACCCAGTTGGCATAAAGAACTTTTTATGTGCTACAGCAGATGGCATTGTACTTGACTTTGAGCTGTATCAAGGCACAGGTTCACTGATCGAGAAGGTCGAAGAACCAGAGGGCCTGAGTTTGGGAAACTTAGTCATCGAGCGTCTGTGCCAAACTCTGCATCGTGGCACAAAGGTGTATTGTAACCGGTTCTTTACCACCATCAAAGGTGTGCAACGAATGATGGACAAAGAGCTGTACATGACTGGTACAATAACAAAGAACCAACTCACTGAAGTGAAGCATAAGTTACCCAGTGACAAAGCCATGAAAAACGCAGGAAGAGGTACCTCTTCAGAAGTTTCTGCTGGAGATGGAAAGTTGTGTGTAGTGAAGTGGTACGACAACAAACCAGTATTGTTGGTGTCTGTTGTTCATGGTAGACAGCCAGAAGACACCTGCCAGCGCTGGGACAAGAAAAAGAAACAATATGTCACTGTCTCGCGACCAAGCATTATCCGCGAGTACAACAGCAAGATGGGTGGAGTTGATTTGATGGATAGAATGATAAGTAACTATCGCATGAGCACCCGTACTAAGAAGTGGACAATGCGGATGGTAATGCACTTCACGGATCTGGCTTTAGCCAACAGCTGGCTACTCTACCGAAAAGACCATGCAATATGTGCTGGACCAAAAACAAGACCGATCCAGTTCCTTCAGTTCCGCATGGAAGTGGCTATGACCCTTTTGGCCCAGCATCACAGTGCAGATGCAGACCTTTCGGCACAGTCAGAGGAAGAAGAACATTCAAACCAGGGAGTGAAACGTCATGTGACAGAGTTGCCCCATGTCTCGGTCCGTAGGAGGGCTAATGCCCACCTCCCAGAGATAATCAGTCTGAAAAATGCAATGCGCTGCAGACAACTAGGCTGCACCGGAAGAACCCGAGTGCGTTGTATGACCTGCAAAGTGTTCTTATGCTTGCAAACTGAGCGCAACTGTTTCTTAGCCTTTCACACATAAGTGATGGCAGTGATTTTCAAGGTGTGTACATGTTCCTTGGTTCCTCCATGTTCTCCGACTCCGTGAAGGTCAATCAATCAGGGCCTCTGTAAGCAGGCCTGGTCCTACAGTGCTCATTTATCACAGCCTTTAACATGTTACCTTTTTTACATTAACAATGCAAAATTGGGCCCACATCACTCTCTGTTCCCACTGCGCAACGTGACGTCGATGTGACGTCTTTTTCGTGTCATTTTTGGACGTCCAAATTCGGTCCAATGAAGGGGTTGTTTTGTAACGCCAGACGACGTCTTTTTTTCGACGTCAACCGCACGTCTAATTTGGACGTCTGTGGGACCTCCGTGTAAGGGCTATTTATAGTCCAAATGTGGTTACTTATGGACGTCTTTTCAACGTCAAATTTAGACTTATATTAGACGTCGTTTTTCTAACTTGTATAACTGTACAACATTACAGTTATACACATACAAATAAATCACAATTCAATAATCACCATTTTAATCTTTATTCAAAAATAAATTGCCATGAATAGCATCAGAAGGGCACCGGACATATCAAGCAGAATTATGTACAAATAATTAGATTGTAATTGAAGGGCACCAAATATATCTAGCACAATTATGAACAAATAATTAGTTAGTAGATCTCTATGAATGTAGTGTAAGACATTTACAAGTGATGAATAGTTCACACTTTATGCAGAAAGTGTAAATGATTAATTCATGCCTTTACACATCTATAACAGGTGTTGAACACTGTAGTGTAAAATTGTAATTTAATTTAATTATGAACAAATAATAAGATTGTCATTGAAGGGCAACAGTAAAGCACAATTATGAACAAATAACTAGATTGTAATTTAATTTATAATTCAAGTCCTCTCGTCTTGGCTCATCAGGCAGTTGTCAATCCTCCACCTCACAATCTTTGCGGCGTGTGCTTGAGGTGCTCAGAAACATGCATCTTGATTTACTTCTCTGTGGCTGCAGAATCAAATTTCATGATCCCTCCTACACAAGCAGAAAAATATATGATTTAGATATATGCAACAGCAATCTGCAGTCATTCACCAAAGGCCCCACATTTGTAATTTTGTTAACATTTTGTTGAACAAAACGGTTCAAGGTCTAAAAGACAGTTTCAGTGCAGCTTCAAAGGGCTTTAAACGATTCCAGATGATGAATAAGGGTCTTATCAAGGACCCTTTGAGTCATGACTCGAAAAAAGATTAGTTCATTTTGATGAACGAGTTCAAACAGGAGAGTCACGAACGCTCATCACAGAACAGAGCAAGGCAAGCATTTGTGCTCATAAAACTTAAACTTTTTTATTTATTTATTAATGAGCGATTGTTTCGCTAGATAAGACCCTTATTCATTGTCTGGTGTTTTTAAAGCTGAACTGAAACTCTCATTTGGACCTTGAACCGTTCCCATTGAACTCCATTATATGGAGAAAATACTGGAAAAATACTGGAATGTTTTCATCAAAAACCTTCATTTCTTTTTGACTGAAAAAAGAAAGACATGGACATCTTGGATGACATGGGGGTGAGTAAATTATCAGCAAAAGCTTTCAAAAGTGAACTACTCCTTAAAGAGCTCTAATGATATCTTTACCCCCTGATAGGGTTAATATTGCAAATATTGTATTGCAGATATAAATTCAAACATTTTAAAGGCTAAGAGTATGAGCCATGAGTAAACTGGCCACTGGTACCTAAAGTTGTCGACCCCCTGAATTCAGCATTTAAAAGTAAAAAGAATTTCAGTATTTATCAGTAAAAAAATACCTTTGAGTTGGACAGTACGATGTCTCATTGGCCAACTTATTTCAAAACACACCTAGAGAAATACAATAAAAATACCAATGACCATGATATTCTGTTATCATCATAATAGTTAAATTCATTATTATAACTATGACCGTTATAACATGATATTTGCCATCTATTATTTAGCCTAAAGGCTTCTTAAGGACAATCTCACTTAAAAAAAATAAAACTGGGGTTAAGACTTCTTTCAAAAGCATAAATCCTACAGACCTACAACTTTTGAACAGTAGAGTACAGTATGTTTCAGGTTTTGCTTACTAGTCGAGTTCATAGCCGTGGAGATTGTCTTGGACAGGGGGTGCAGTAACTTAGGACATCAACATGATCTTAGAAAATAACATGCAATGTGTCACAGCCAACAATGTTACATAGGATTAGAACATAGGGTTTATTACAAGGAAGCAAGCATATATACTTTCTCTTTGCTGCATTTCACCTATCTGGAGAGGTGAAATGCAGAAAAGAGAACGTATATACATAAATATTATTAAATAAATGCATATGACATTACTATCATGAATAAACAATAAATCCCCCTTTTATTGTGGACGTTTTTTCCTCATGAAATCACTTTTTTTAATCAATCTTTGTCACGTTAAGTGACGTCACTGATTAATAATACATCGCATTATTTTAGGCTAATAAATTAGCTTAACGTTACTTCCAATCACCCATTGACAATTACCAGCAAAAAAACTGTCAAAAATTATTATCTACACAAAGATAAAACCCCAAACTTATACAAAACAGCTTCAGAGTAACTTACCTTAGCTAACTTAGCCTCTTCTGAAAACGGTTGAGATGCTAACGGACTTTTTCGAAGACCCAAAATCATTTCTATAAAGTAAATATTCAACAGAAGCGTATCAATTACACGCAATAGGTTGGAAGGATTGTTCTTCCTGGTCTATAACGTGGCGCAACATGACATATTTCAGCAGTACGTATTATGCAAGTCACCATGTAATGATCAGTGAGATTGTCGCTTTGCGGTATAATATCGATATCAGTTGGATTGGTTCCATATGATATAATTAAATCTAGTGTATGATTGAGACGAGTGGGACCACTGACGTTTTGCTTGACCCCAAGGAGTTTAATAAATCGGTAAACGCAGCCCCTAATGCATCATTTGTATTTTCTATATGTATGTTAAAATATCCAACAATTATTGCTTTATCGACATAAGGTCCCGGAGCCAGTCCAGAAGGGAGTGCGGCTGCACGGAGAACCTGCGGTTGTAATCGCTGATGTCTGTGAGAATCAGAACCGGTTCCACTTGCCCGTCCGCAGTCGCAGCGCTGGGACCGGCGTCGTGGAAGAGCGGGAACAGCAGGGTCACCATTTGCCTGCAGATGGGGCAGTTGAAGGCGCCAAGCCACGCTCTGTAACGCCAGTACGAATACACGGACCGCAGAAGAGATGCCCACAGTTGGTCTCGACAGGCAGAACCGCTTGCTGGAGACACACGGGACACGACATGTCCGAGTAGAACCGCAGACGAGCCCTCCTCGGACTGAAGCTGTTCTCGCACCACACGCACATCCTCCTGGTTCTCCGGGTGGTTCCGCTGCTGCTCGTTCCTGCAGAGCAGCATTGCCAGGCCGAACAGAAAGGTCACGCTGAGCACCAGAACCAGCAGAACCGGGTCACTCAAGCGAATCTTCCTCTGGAACCAGAGAATGGTCCAAACACTCGCTCGCTTCCATTACGCCAGCTCATATTTTTATTTATTTATTTATTTGATATGGACATAACATCAGCATTGGACGAACCAGATACCTTGTTTTCAGTGTTATAGCAAAATTGCTAATTTGCAACACTTGTCCATAGGAGACAACACATGTCACCAATCACAACACACAAAAAAAATACAGTAGTTACAAAGATTAGCAATACAAATCATCACTATACATTTTATACAGCATTAACATGTGTGCAGCTCTTTCGAAGCTGGTCATGTCTGTCTTGAAACTTGACTGACCGATAAATTTCATAAATTTTGGAAGAACACAGTCCCCACTGACTGAGGCTCTGGTGGATGGTCTAAGTGAACCTTGACGCCTACGAATGAGAGCAGAAAACAGCGGCGACACATTGCTGTTCAGACATTTAAAAACCAATTTCAAAATACTAAAATTTATAAAATTTTCAAAAGCAAAAAGACTAGGTCTATGAATTATGTCACAGTGATGCGATGTCACAGGTTTTCTATCAAAAACCTTGACTGCCTGCTTGTACTATGAAACAACCGGCTGAAGTATTGACGGGGATGTTTGTGACCAAGATGTTACGCAATAGGACAGATGTGAAAAAAAAATTGCATGCATATATAACCGGGCGGCCTGAAAAGATAATTCCTTCCTAATAAAACAGAAACAATTCAGATTAGATTTAACCTTTTTACAAATATTTTTGACTTGACTCTGAAATTTGAGATTGTTGCCAATAATTATCCCAAGATATTTAACCTCTTTTTCTTCTTGAATGATTTCATTGTTTATGCTTACTTCAAAAGTACTATCTAAGGGTCGTTTTTTATTTGAGAAACAAATTCTCACATTTAAGGTCAGGTGAGACTCAAACCACTTTGAGATATCTGTTAGGGCTAGTGTCAGCTTCTACGCAGCTATTGTTGAGGTTCTAGCAGATAGATAGACAACTGTGTCATCTGCATACATCTGGCAGTTGACATCTTTGCAGCTATCAGGGAAATCATTGATCTACATTGTAAACAGCAACGGCCCCAGCACTGGTCCCTGAGGAACCCTCATATTGTTAGGGCAAAGAGCTGACATCACCCCATTTACCTTTACGCACTGGTGTCTATCCTCAAGATATGATTTTAACCAAGCTAATGAACTAGGTGACATTTTGAAGAGCTGGAGTTTGTTAATAAGCACACTGTGATCCACTGTGTCAAAGTCTAAGAATACCGCACCAACTACTTGCCCTTTATCTAGAGGCCCTTTAATCTTCTCTAGCAAGTAACAATTAGCTGTTTCAGTGCTGTATTTGCGCCTAAAACCAAACTGTTGAGGATGCAGCAGCTGGTTTGACTCAAGATGTTCAATAAGTTGTTCTGCAATAACCTTCTGCAGGATTTTAGAGACAAAATTGCAATCAGCCTATAATTATTGGGTGTATCCTTTTCCGCTGACTTGTGGATTGGTGTTATCACAGCGGGCTTCCGGCACTGTGGAAATGTACTTAACCGAATTGAGAGATTAACTAAATGCGTAATTGGTTGTAACAGACTGTCCTGATGTTTTTTGATCAGGGTCATACTTATGTTGTGTATGTCTTTAGCTGCGGAGTCTTTCAGTCTTTTAGAAGAGATTTCTTGAATTTTAAACAAGCTTGCATTAACTAAATTAACTTCTTCAACACATGTCACCTTATTGTTGAATTTATTTGCTAGTTCATAAACAGAGTCTATAAAAAATATTAAAAACACCCACCATTGAGTCACTATTATTAACAAGAGTACCATCAACTTTGATAGAATCTATTCTAACATGTTTTTTTCTATGCAGGGTTGTGTTGCCATAGTTTACGACTACTACCATTAGCCTCTTCTATCTTTTTAGAAAAATAATCAATTTTAGCTTTACGCAGATTGCTTATAACTTGATTTCTAAGTGTAGTGTAAATTAGATGATCCGTACAGTTTCTAGTTTTCAAAGATGTTTTACGTGCGGTATGCCAAATATCACCATTAAACCATGGAAGAGAGTATTTCCTTGGTTTACTTGTCCATGTTTTAGTATACTTTTTTATCGTGTTACTTATTGTAGTGACAAAGATATTAGCACTTTGATTCACATTGGACTCTTTCGTAACATTATCCCAATTTATTTGGTTCAGTTCTTCTCCAAAGTTATTTTGTTTTGCTTTTGGAATTCCTATTTTCTGTATTTTTATTTCTTGCTTGTAGTAAGTCAATCGTTTTTTACCCAGTTTCCTAACAATTAAGGTCATGTTACACTGTAAAAAAAATCCGTAAAAATACGGTACAATGTACCATATTAATTTGAAGGAATTTACCGTATTTGTCTTTTACGGGACTTTTACCCGTATTTTGAAATTACGCATTGCATTGTGGGACCAAGAACCTCGGTCGGCGCGAAATGCGTAGTAGAGTCGCCATTTCATACAAGGAGCACGGCATAACGTTTCAGTCAGATTTCGGAGAAGGATAAGCCTCACGCTGCTGTGGTAAAACTTTTGTTTTTATATATATGTGTTTTGCCATATAATCTGGTTTGGAAACGTTAGTATTTTATTTTAGGTGCTATACATCTGTCTCGTTTGTCGGATCCATTGCGTGTAACGTTAATTTACTGTTTTGCCTGTCCTCACACGTAATTGCTAGCAGATTCAGATTTAGTTGATATTTGCGAATGTATGTTACTGTGCCCTATTGAATTATTAACTTGTATTTGTTGGTGGTGTCGTTTATCCAAAATTGTTCCGTGTTAAGCATGTAGGCCCATGTTCTGACGTATTAAAGTTAGCAGTAGCATATGAATTGTAATATTTGTTTGTGTTTTGGACAGTAAGGGCCTTTATCGTAACGTTTCTACCAAGGAAATGTAAGTTGTCGGTAAAACCTTTTATTAACTTGACAGATCGTGAATCGGTCATTCAGGTGAGCTGTGGATTAACGTTACCAGCAGCAGTTAATGTTAGGTTTTTAATCTAAGCGCGCTGATGATGATTTTTGCGCGATTAACTTGGATAAGGCAATGTTATCGTTATGTTGACTTGTAGTGTTTGTGAATTCAAATGCGTTTCATTGTCTGAATATCTGAAGCACTGCAGAACCCACAGACATGTTAATAATGTTTTTTTCTCGTGTGGCCATAAAGATTGTGGAAGAAAGTTTTCGTCATTTAACTGCTTTGCTGTTCATATGTCAAGAACACATCCAGACAGGCGTGCCACGCAAACTTGGAACCGGAATGTGTCTGTTCAATTAAAGTGTGCAATGAGTTTGTGCAGTAATGAATATGCAGATGTTAAAGGGCTTGTGTCTCACTTGAGTAGCCACATACAAGAGGGGCTGACTGTAACTTGTCCTTTTGATGGGTGTTCTAAGACTTTTAATGTAAAGACATCCTTTACATCTCATATTTCCAGATATCATAGAAGATGGGATGTCACCCAGATAACACCTGTTCATCTATGTGAAGCTGCAGAACAGAAGTCTTCTCCAGGTGAGGAAGCACATGATGTTGATAGTGTACCTGAAGAAATTGACGCGATTAATGCAGACCAAAGTAACAATGAAGTGCAAGATGCCTACACAAGTAGTCTAGCTCAGTTTTACTTGGGTTTGCAGGCTAAACAGTTAGTTCCAGCCTCCACAATTACAAAGATAGCAAATGAAATGAAAATTCTTCAGGATATTCAACAGGAATGTACAATTGATGTGTTGTCTCGGGATCTTGAACAGTATGGTGTTTCAGCAGAGACCTTAAGATGTCTTGGGGAAAGTGCATATGAGCAGAGTCCTATGCACAAGGCCTTACATGCTAATGGTCCTTTAACCACCCACCATAGACGGTTGCAGTATTACAAAACACATTATAACTTTGTTCAGTCTGTTGAAGTCACACTTGGTTACAATGATAGAGGACAGAAGAGGCACTATCATTACATTCCAATACTGAAAAGCCTCAGTGCACTGCTTAAAGAGTGCAGTGCAACTCAGCAGAGCTTTAACCATCTTCATCTTGAAGATGGTACACTGTGTGATTTTACTGATGGGCATGCCATTAGATCGAACGCCATGTTTGTGTCAAACCCAGACTCATTCAAGGTGATGCTTTTTCAAGATGCCTTTGAGGTGG
Organism: Pimephales promelas; assembly: GCF_016745375.1. The sequence continues at coordinate 4,299,197 of NW_024121754.1, forward strand.
CTAATCCTCTGGGATCTGCCAAGCAAAAGCACAAAGTTTTAGCTGTGTACTTCACTCTTGGAAATTTCTATCCACACAACCGATCAACTGTTGATCAAATACAGCTGGCACTACTCTGTATAGAGAAAGACTGTAAATATTTTGGAGTGGACAGAATTTTCAGTAAGCTTGTGTCAGACTTGTGTGAGCTGGAGGTAAAGGGCATATCTGTTGAGGGAAAGATATATACTGGCACTGTTTCATGCATAATGGGAGATAACCTGGGCTCCCACATGATTGGTGGTTTCACAGAAAATTTTAGCTCTGCTGAGTATTTCTGTAGATACTGTTTAATGACAAGAAATGAATTTCACTCTAACCCTCTTACAGTTGTCACTCAGAGAGATCCTGGCAATTACAATGAGTCTGTGCAGTTTTTGGAGAGACACCCTGAAGTTACCATGCATCAGGGCATTAAACACAGCAGTGTTTTCAACAAATTGTCTAACTTCCACGTGTGTCACCCTGGATTACCACCCTGCCTAGCACATGATTTGTTTGAGGGAGTTGTAGATTATGACCTAGCGATGTGCTTGAACTACTTAATTAAAACGAAAATGTGGTTCAGTTACGAGTCACTAAATGACAGACTCAGATCATTTCCGGGTGAAAGCAGCAACAAGCCAAATGCTCTACCCATCAAAGGAGCAAAGCTTGGAGGCCATGCAGCCCAAAACTGGTGGCTATTGAGGTTCTTGCCTCTTCTGGTGCATGACCGAATTTCAGATGCTGAAAATGCTGTTTGGCAACTGGTTCTACTATTGAGGGAGATTGTTGAATTTGTCTGTGCACCTAGACTTTCAGAGCCTCAGATTGCTTACATGAAAGTGCTGATCGAAGAATATGTAGAAATGAGGCTACAGTTATTTCCACATGTAAATCTCAGACCTAAACACCACTATCTGCTTCACTATGCTGACTTGACTTTACAGTTTGGTCCACTTATACATACTTGGACCATGCGTTTTGAAAGCAAACATAGCTATTTCAAAAGGTGCATCAGGTCAAGTCAAAACTTCAAAAATGTGACTAAGTCCCTTGCACACAGACATCAGTTGTTCCAAGCATATCAGAGTAGCGGCAATTTGTTTAGCCCACAGGTTCAAGTTTCAGACTCCACTTGCTTTTATCCAGAGCTCTATGACAGTAGCATAAGAGAAACAGTTGCAGACTTTGGACTTGCGTCAATTAACACAGTTGTCACAGATAAAGTCCAAGTTAGAGGCACTTTGTACACAAATGGTATGCACAGAGCCGATCCGCCCTATACGCTCACTACGCAAGCTGCGTAGGGCCCCGCAAATTACTCAAGGCCCCGCCTCCCCCTCCTCGTGTCATAGCGCGTCAATTAATGTTGACAAAATGAAGCGAAACTATCCCTCTGGTCACGATAAGAGAAAGAAGAAAAAACATGAGAGTGAATTGCGGGAACAACATTTAGGTAAACTTGTGTTCTCTTCTCTCCAAGTTTGATGTCAGTCAGCAAAGTAAAGTTAAGTTTATGTGCATTTCTATTGTGTTTTTTCGGTCTTGCTGACCTAGCTGGGCAGACAGGCAGTGCATCTCTTGCATCACTTCTCTTTGTGCCTGACTGACAAAAGTGAGAGTAAAATACAATTATTTATTACGTTTGTTTTTGATAAACAACAAAGTGCAAGTTGCGCAACGGTGTTTGTTTACTGCAGCTCGGAAAAGATAACCGCGTCGCGTGTAGGCTATCATGCGTGTTCATATGCGCGTGCACGAAATGAAACGCGCATTTTTTCAAGCAGAAATATATGTGGACATACTGTACAATATATGGGCGGGAAATGATGGCACTCCTCTCATCAAAATACACATTATACATACATACTTTTAAAACAAGAAACTGATTATATAGTCTCAGTCAATGTGTAGTTAAACATTCTAAACAACTGCAGCAGCACTAATTATGCAAGATGGAAAGCAATATTGACAATTTGACATTGATTGACTATTGATATATAGGCTATATTGAATTTAAAATGTTGATAAGCTGGACATACTGGTCAAAATGGATGCACATCCCTCAGTAAATAATAACCATAAATCAAGAATTGCTTCAACATGCATAATAATAATAATAAAAAAAAAAACTTTAACATGCCATGGCAAGCCATTTTAGCTTTTATTCATTCACAGTTTATGTATTTTTGATATTAAGAATATCATTTTTTTTTTTTTTTTACTATTTTCAATGTGAATTCTTGATAATTTTTTACTAGTAAGGCCCCTTAGTTACATTTTTCTCTACCAATGTCTATTTTTGATCAGGACTTACATGTTCACTTGTACAAAAGTTAATTCTTGATATCAATGAGCTCACGTCACGGCGTCACGGGTCAGGTAGAGGGCCCCTTAGCAGAATTTTGCTTAGGGCCCCAGGGAGGTCAGGATCGGCACTGGGTATGCATGTCTTACTGAAATACACCAAAAGACAGCTACAGTTAGGGCAAATAGCTAGCATTTTCATCAAAGGTGAAACAACTGTCCTACTGTTGCTACGTGGAAAAACTGCCAGCTGGCTGCCTGAGCTTGGATTGTACGAAAGCGATAAAAACAGTTCCGATAAGCTCATCTGTAAAAATCTTGACAATCTCAGTGATTACGCTTCACTTTCTTTTTACCACAGAGGTGCAAGGCTACTTCTCCCGCTTAAACATATGCCACTATGGAGCTTGTGAAAGATATGGTTAAGAAAGCTATACCATCACTCAGCAATGATCTGATGGATTCACTTATGGCTAGACTTGAGTTGGTTGGAGTAAACTGTGTAGATGACCTTAGCTTTGTCACGATCGAGGACGTTGATGGAATTCTGCCACCGATTCAGTGTAGAAGACTAATTCAAGCTTTCAATTCAGGTAAGTTTTTAGATTTCTAACCCTAATCTAGTATGGTCAACAAATGTTATAGATTTTTTTATTTATTAAAGTTTTATAAGTGTAAAAATAGATATTCAAATTGATTGTATTCGCATGTACCATATACTGTATTGTTATAGCTTAAAGGGATACTTCACTTTGAAATTAATTTTTGGTATGTTTTAGCTTACCTCAAGGGCATCCAAGATGTAGGTGTCTTTGTTTCCACAGTATTTTCAATTTTGCTATTTTTAGGTCACACCGTTCGTGTCTGTCAGTCATATAATGGAAGTCTATGGTCACCACCTCAAAGAACATGCACAGAGAAGTCCAAATTAAACATGATTTAATGACTCGTTAATGTAAGTACCCATTGATTGCCTAAGACACGAAACAAGCGGTTTGTGTGAGAAAACCAACAGTGTTTATATCGTTTTTACCTCTTGTAACGACAGCCACGTGTACAACTGATCTGAAGGCACGGGTGCTTCGTTCTGCGCATGCGCCGGAAGTGATCTCCTGTGCGTGTACATCACTCATTGTTTACACAGAGATTTCGGATGTTTTACCTTTCACAATGAAGAAATAAATATTGAAATCATCTTCCATTGCGATTTCCTGTATGTCTAAAGATGTTTAGATCTTCTTTTTGTAAACAGTGAGTGACGTACATGCGCGAGAGATCACTTCTGGCGCAGACCGAAGCGCCCGTGCTGTCAGATCAGTTGGACATGGCTGTGATTACAAGAGTTAAAACTAGTGCTGTAGCGGCGCGTCGATGACATCGTCATATTTTTGCGTCAACGCTTCTTTATTTATTTATTTTTTGCATGTTCCCGGCGGTACTGCTTGCCACACACACGTGGGAGACCGAAACATTGCAGAATAGAGGACGAAGACAACTAGAAGTGAATGTGCCATCCATTAAATGAATCACACACAGTAAACAAACCCTTAAGAAAAAAAAAACTCGCAAACTGGGTGCCGGTGTGGTGAGACGTACAAGCTTGGGCAGATTCGGCTTTAAGTCGTTCATCCCGGACGCGGCGCCGCCGCGCGCGCTGTTACAAAAAAAGGCGTACACACAGCCAGCCACAGTCTTCCTGGTCTTGCGCACCCAACGCGTCATTTTTGCCGCACTCACATTCGCGCTCGTGCGGACGTGTCGAGTATAAACAAGGCTTTACTCCGTGTCAGCACGCGCTCTGATCAGTAGGTGCAGAAACCTCTCCCGATTCATCTCCAGCAGTAGCAGCCTCCGATCGCACCACTAACTCCGCCTCCGTTTCCCTCCTCAGCTGACATTAATATTTAAACACTCTCTATGATAAAAAATGTTTTTAAAAAAATATTTTAATAACACGGTTTTGGCGGTTGTAGAGTTATAATGATGGTGTTCAAATACATAACATTAGACTAATGTTAGCCAGCTTATAGTATCTTGATTCAGTATGCTAGTATTTATTTGAGATGCATTGTTTTTTTATTAATTGAGCAGCAGAAAAATATCCTTTATATTAGTCGTTCAGTCATTAGATTAGTCGACTAATCGATAAAATAATCGCCCAACTAATCGTTTAGTTAATAATCGCTTACCCCCGCCCTAGGTAAAACGATATAAATACTGTTTGTTTTCTCACACAAACCGCTCGTTTCGTGTCTTAGGCCATCAATGGCTTGCTTAGTTGGGGTTATTTAATATTTAACAATATTATTGATCTGTGTTGTACTACTTTCATGTTATCACTGTGAAGCTGCTTTGATACAATCTGAATTGTGAAAAGCGCTATATAAATAAATGTGACTTGACTTGACTTGTATTTACGAGTCATTAAATCATGTTTAATCTGGACTTCTCTGTGCATGCTCTTTGAGGTGGTGACCATAGACTTCCATTATATTATTGACAGACAACAACGGTTTGACCTAAAAATATCACAATTGAAAATACTGTGGAAACAAAGACACCTAGATCTTGGATGCCATTGAGGTAAGCTAAAACATATCAAAAATTAATTTCAAAGTGAACTATCCCTTTAAATCATGTCCATTGCTCATGTTGTTAATTTTTGGTTATGTATGTTATGCGTAGGGTCACAAGCTGTGCTTGGCTCCAATTCTACAAATCCTCGTCAGGATTTCCATGTGCCCCCAACACCATCTCTGAAACAAAGTTCTATGGAGTGTTCCACAACCCATGAGGTATATGTTGTACCATGGCACAAAATGCCTTCAAACTTCATGCTTGTCCTAAGTGAAAAGAAAAGGCCAAAGCCTAGTGAGAGAAGAGAGCTAGTTCGCATCGTCATGGATGATGTACTCAGTAAAGTAAATGGAAGGCCTGGAAGAGCAAAGCTGCGGGATATTGCAAAGCAGATTGTAGACAAATATCCCTGCTCTTTCCAAGACAGAGAGCTCAATGGAACAAAAGTAATTGGCACGGGATTTGATGCTCTCTTTATACAGCTTGAAAATAGAGTTGAAAATGTTCGGAGACCCTTAACCATCAGCTCAAAGAGGCCAGCAGAGGATGGAGATGCGGTGAGGAGAAAATCTACACATTCAGATCGTTATGGATGTGTGGAGTGGCAGCCTGCTATTGAAGCTACAGATGAACTCAAATCTAAACAAGATGATTTGAAAAGTGCCTTCATATCCCATGATCTTCAGGAGTCCTGCATTAGAAAAATGATGGGTGAAACGTATTGCATCCAGCGTGCAACCATCAACAAAGGAAGCACTGTAAAAACTTTAATGGAAGAGTGGCCTTTCCTTTTTGAAGCCGTTCACCTGTTTGATCACACATGTACACTTGTTGGCTTTCCGGTGCAAACAAAGCTGCCTGAAGAATTAGCAAAAAAAGGAAATACCATCAAAGACTTCCTTAACTCAAAAGGGATGAAGATTGAACTTTCTGATGATCCAGTACAGCTGATCTCTGGTATTGCCAATTTTTTTAAGGAAACACCTGATCACCTTTACTGCCAAAACGAGGTGGGTTTTCACTTATTTATTTATGATTGTGTGGGAATCTATGTTTATCTTCCCCCTCTAGTCATTTCTTTACAATTTTTGGCTGAACTTTTCCTTCATATCTCCCCCACAGGACGGAATTGCTGCTGGACGAAGCATCCCAAGCACCCCCTGTATTATCATTGGTTTGTATTCTTTTTGTAATTTATTTAACACTTTAAAAAAGTTGAGTCTTTCATTCGATTATTAGGAACAACAGAATGTAGGAACAAACTATGTGGCTTTTTAAATTGGTTTTAAAACGCCTATTATGCACATACATGCTCTTATTTAATTGTCTTTTGTTGTTTAAAGCAAGTCACCTCTGAGCAGAAAAATCGGATTTGTGCCAGATTTGCATGCTGTTTACTTTGAACATAGACTGAAACTACAAGACCACTTAAAACCAATATAGTGTTTTGTTTTGTCCTTTTTTTAAAATATTTGTCTGTTTAAGGTGATGGTCGATTCAAGATTGCTGTGGATCAGGAAATCGTTAATGATCACATCACCTCCCCTGTTGTGGCCCTGAGTTACGCTTTCTCTTTGTTTTATGTTTTGAACATCAAATACCCAAAAGAGATGTCACTCTCCCTGGAATTCATCCAAAGGTAAAGCCACACATTAAATGTTGGGAGTATATAGCATGATGTTGTGTTGCTGTTCTTAAAGGGGCTTTTTAAAATTTCAGAAATTATTGAATCTTGCTTTTTCCAGGATTAAATGCAGTATATGTTAAGAATTGCAATGATCATTTAATCAGTGCCTGACATTACAGGGATAATTCACCAAAAAAAAAAAAAAAAATTTACTTGCCCTTGTGTTGTCACAAGCCTTTACGAGTTTCTTTCTTCTTTTGATTAAAAACAAATATATTTCTATTACCCAACAGTTGACGGTAACCATTGACTTCCATGTAGGAAAGAGATACTATGGAAGTCAATGGCACATCAACTGTTGGGTAATCAAAATATATCCTTTTGTATTTAGAAATCATACAGGTTTGGAACAACTTGAGGGTGAGTAAATTATTATTTGTGGATGAATGTTCTCTTTAAGTCTTAAAATGTGTCAATTGTTGGTTTACTTGTCAGAGGGAATAAAAAGGAATCTAATTTATCCTGAAGCCATTAACTCATTATAAAAATTTCACTTGCCCCATCAAAAAAAATACACTCGTCTTAGACAAGCGTTAGTGTCAAACAAGTACTCAAAGAAAGAGTCTATTAAACCCTGTCTGCATGTTTCTCTATTTCAGTTTTATTAACTTCATTACTTGATTAACAAAAAAATGTGTATTCATTTCTTAAAGAGTTTTCCTGGGAATAAATCCTGAACGAGGGTCAAAGGCTGAGATGAAGGGCACAAAAAAGCAACACATTCCTCCAAGACTGTTGAAATTCCTGTGTGGCTTGAACAACTTTGAAAATCGATGGAACATTTGAGTTTTCTTTTTTCAAAGCTCACAATGAAATTTGGACTGAACAGTAGTTTTGCTCAAATTGGCACATGGAAAAAGGTAATAACTCGAACGCAAACACATGAAGCCCAGCGTCCCACTTCATGCTCTTCTCTTAAGAACAAATGGGACAGACAACAGTCTTGTTATAGACAAATCTAGAAAATGTTATTAATGATATTGAGGGCAACGTTGGTGCTCTGGTAGTTTTTTCTAAATCTCTAAAATTCACTTTTTTATGTTATCTTTGTTGCTACATCATTATTATACAGCTAGATTGTTTTAATTTTTTTCTCTTAAAAATGTTTACATTATAAGCACTTTGTAATATTGCTTTGTACATTGTTATGTGAATTGCAGACATTTAAAAACTGCAGCTGTTTTTGTATTACTGGTTTGGTGTATTTTATATTCATTTGTTTATAAATGGTTTGACTTTCTATTAGTTCTTGATTTCTTCACGAATTTTAACTTTTTAACAGTGCAAACACTATTATACACATACATGCTCTTATTTAATTGTCTTTTGTTGTTTAAAGCAAAAAAAAATAATCAAGTACTTTATCGCACACTAAATGATTTGTCTTGCAAATAACAAATGAGGTAAGTTATTGTTATGTTTACGTCTTTTTTGTTATAGACGACATGCATACATTATAAATTTAACATCACTGCTTTTATACTAATGCCTGTTACCTTAGTCATTCTTTACCAGTTCAATTAATTCATTCATTCATTCAATTAGTATCGTGTGTAGGAAGGAAATATGTGACTTAAAATTATTAAAAATGTTATCAGCCTTACAGATCAAATCCCACAGTCTGTGTGCATAACGAACACACTGGCTTTGCGTTGTCAGACAAATAAGTAATACTCGTTGGTTTGTTTCACAGTGTTTCTTTTGTGGTCTTATCTATTGGTAGGGCTTTGCAGCTGTACTTCTGCATGCCAAGCACCAGCCTGCATGCTGCTTGTGGGTTTGTATTTTTAATTTCTTATTTCTTATTTTCTTATTATTAATCATTATGAGTGTTCAATATTGGCAAACATCTTTCTATCTCGGCTATCTGTCTGTCTATCTATATCTTTTTGTGATGTTTTGAGATTTTTTTTTTTTTTTCACAAATAATTTGTGCCGCTTCATAAATTTGAGGTTAAACCACTGGAGTTGCATGGATTACATTTCTTTTTTGGGTGAACCCTTTTCCCTTTAAGGAATATTGTTCTTTTAAAGTGAAATCTCAACACTAACATTTCACTATACTATTGACTATAAGTCTAAAGCAATTTTTAATGATAAAGCAGCTGCCATGTCTTCATATTCCATTTTTTTTTCTGTATTTGTATTGAATTTCATTTGAAAATGTTTTGAATCTCGACTTTATATTATTGTGCAATCCTGCTCATGTCTACCAATATTGTGCAAGTACCTGCTCATGTTTTCTTTTAATTCTGTCCCTTGTTTGTTTGTCTAAAAACGTATTCCACAATACAAGCACTTTTTATGGTGTTTTGCACATTGTTTAATTGATGTTAAATATATATATTTCTTTATCCACCCATTGAATGCATTTAAGAATGTTTACATGAAAATGTTTACAAAAATAAAGCATGTTCAATTTATAAATATTGTTCTTGAATTATTTGTTACCAAAAGATATGCCATAAATTTAAATTTATGTGTAAGGATTATCTGTGAATAATACAGAAAATGTACTGTTAATATACAGAATTTTCAGTTTTAGAGTTGAAGGAACTTTCCATAGTTTAACAGAAAATGTACTGTTAATATACAGAATTTTCCATTTAGGATTTGAAGGAACTTTCCATAGTTTAACAGAAAATGTACTGTTAATATACAGAATTTTCAGTTTTAGAATTGAAGAAACTTTCCATAGTTTAACAGAAAATGTACTGTTAATATACAGAATTTTCCGTTTTAGAGTTGAAGGAACTGTCCGTTATTTAACAGAAAATGTACTGGTAATTTTCTGCCAGTACATTATCTGTTTTTTTACGGAAATTTTTTTTACAGTGCACAATCCTCCAGATAGTTCACCTCTGCATCACCATTCAATAGTCTACCTGGCAAATGGGTCGTTTCACCCTGGGACTCCCTATCTGAGGCATCACTATCACAGTCACTTTCAATTTGGGGTGTGGGGTGGGGGGAAGGGGGGGCATGCACATCGAGAAGGTCCAACACATTGAACGTTTCTGGGATACTGATAACTTATTATAAATCAGTTTTTATAAAATTATTTTAATTTTATTTATAAAATCAAAATTATAAATGCAACACTTTTGTTTTTGCCCCCATTTTTAATGAGCTGAACTCAAAGATCTAGACCATTTCTATGTACACAAAAGGCCTATTTCTCTCAAATATTGTTCACAAATCTGTCTAAATCTGTGTTAGTGAGCACTTCTCCTTCGCCGAGATCATCCATCCTCCTCACAGATGTAGCATATTCAGTCTAGGATTGCCAATACCCGCCAATATCTGCAAATACCTGTGTTTTCAATTGAAGCACTGTTATACTGTTATACTACCGGTCACAATTGTGACCGTAAACAAATTTACAAGTCTTACGAGTGTGATGGATCACGGGGTGTACTACTTTATTTTTTCCAGTAGATGTCTTTGGGTCACACTTTTTGTGTCCTCAGGTTAATTGCTGTGAAACAGGTGTGGAGAATTGATGGTGATTTACCATGCTGCACATAAGAAGCTGGAGGATAGCTGCTGGGGGCTGATAGGAGCTTGGTCTTGCTGCTTGGTTGTCCTGACTTTCTCACCCTCTCCAGTCCAAGGCTTGATGTTGTGTGTTAACTTTATGTTTTATTGTATACTTTAATGTAGTCATGTTGTTGTTTTGATTAAATACAAATTTGTGCAAATTTGATTACGTTGTATGCAGTGGCGGATCTAGAAAATTTTACATGGGGGGGCAAAGGGGTGGCAAGAGGTCTTGGCAGGGTGGCAAGGTAGACGGTACATGGGAATCACTATATGTGAATTGCTTTAGCAAAACAAACACAAAAACACAGTAGTTATAGTTTAATCATGACCATACACACTACAAAGGTTTTAACACAACATGAATAAGCCCAGTGCAGTGTTCAAAAACAACAAAACTGCATCTTTTAAAAAGTAAAAGTGTAACAAGAAAAATTAAACTATAAAAAAAAGTACAATATGCAGTGGACTACAAGTAAAGAACAGTGGGCAATACTAAAGTTATTATTATACTGTATATAAAAACGTATAATTATAGTCCACAAATGAAATGACCCATTATCACCTATCTTTTTTTAGAAAAGCTTAAGGCGACGGTTGTTGTGCTTTGCAGCAAAACGTTTCACGAACAAATCTAAATCTAGTGCTTTTGCACGCTGTTTTTCAATACTGAGAACAGCCAGATTTCTCAGACGGTCATCTGCCATGGTTGAGCGCAGGTGAGTTTTTACAAGCTTTAAAGTTGAAAAGCTTCGCTCACACCCAGCAGTACTCACTGGCAAAACAATAGCGATCTTGCACAGGCGAAAAAGCTCAAAGAAAACCTCTTTAAAAGGCACCAAGAACGTCACAAACTCAGTCAAACTGGACGGGTTTACTTTGCCATTTGCTCTGTTTCTTTCAAGAAGTCTTTTTGCCTGGTGTATCTCAGTTTTCAAGTCTTGCAAGTCAGAGCCATATTCCTCAGCCACTAACAAAACCAATTCTTCCTTTAAGAAGTCATTGTTTGATGGGTTTAAAGCTTGTATACCCCTCATTATCTTGCTGCTAGAGTTTGAAAAGCGCCTGTCCACTTCACTGATTATTGAGTCTATGATGGGAATGAATATACCTATTCTAAAGGCATCTTTGCTGTCAACATGTGTTTGCTGTCCAAGTGTAGAAGTTACAAGACTATCATGTAGTCTCCTAGAAGTGTGTTTGGTTCTTTTTGATTTGACAATGGTAGAAATGTTGCAACCATTGCATGTGTCAATTGCTAGACTCCACAGCTCATTAAAGCTCTCCTCTTTGCGATAATCTTCCAATGTCTGTCTGAGGGTTTCAGTAAGGTCAACTGCTTTGGTAAGGTCCACATTAGTTGACTGGAGCATCTCAGATAAAAACTTGGTTTCACCTAGCACTTTTCTGAAGACTGCAAGGAGTCCTATGAAATTAAAATCAATTTGAGAACGTAGTCCTCTTGCGTCTACAGCTCTCTGTGGATTGGCCTCATCTGAAATTTCATCCAGCACTCTTATTACTGCAGGCAGCCTGTCCATAAGGTTTTTACATGCAGCATAGCGACAGGCCCATCTAGTGTCACTTAGCCTTGGAAGTTCTCGTGGTGCCCCACCACTGAACATTTCTTTTTGAACATCTATCCACTTAATGTGGACATATGAGCCTGACATGAATGTGTACAGTCTTTCCAGCAAAGTGAAAAAACATGCAGCTTCTGGGACATTTTTACACTGTCCACAATGACAAGATTCAAACAGTGTGCCCTGCAGTGAACATAAAATGCATATTTGGCAACTTCCTTTACCCTTGTTTGGACCCCAGAGCACCTGCCACTCATTACTGCAGCCCCATCATAGCCTTGGCCCACCAGATTCTGGCTGCATCTAAGTGCTCTGCTTTTTGGTACTCAAGGAAGCTCTCCTGAACCACACCGTTATAGTAATATCTTACGACCAGAGAGAGCTGCTCCTTTTTTTGAATGTCTTTAGTCTCATCTGCTAAAATAGAAAAGTGCTCACTTTCTTTAACCTCTTTTATAATTTCCTCTCTCACCATTTCTGCTAAACACTCCAAAATCTCATTTTGAGTGCTTTTGCTTGTGTATTTAGCATTCCTGGGACCCTGTGACAGCCGTTTTTTCACTAAGGCATCATGTCTACTCACAAGATCTAAAATCTCAAGGAAATTTCCCCTGTTTTTTGAGTTTTCCGATTCATCATGGCCACGTTGGGAAATATTCTGAGTGGCTGTCAACAGCAAAGTTTCAGCCAAAGTTTTAATGTACTTTTGATTTTCGATTACTTGTTTCTGATTTTCATTTCCCATCATTCCCAAGACAGTTGTATTTTTCTTGGCCATTCTTTTGAACTCACTCCATGCAATCATCGCATTCACATGTGTGTCAGATCTGGCATGTGCACTAAACCCACTGTCTTTTGAAGTGGCCTTCTTCCAGTTAGAATAGCCATTTTCAGATGTGAATACACTGCTTTTTAAATGTGCAAAATGTCTACATGCAAAGCAGTATGCTGCATCTTTAGACATGGAATACTCAAGCCATGGCCGAGAACTGTACCACTCCCTGTGGAAGCTTCTTTTTGCTGCTCCATGTTGTGTTTTTGGGAATGTCTTTAAATCAGGCTGCACTGCTGCATCACCTTTGCATTTTGATATATCTTAAAAAAGACAGAGGAGAGTGCCAAATTAATTCTCTAATGCAATTGAACAGTACATGGACATAGCCAATGCATATAACCCTTACGAAAAAGAAGTTTATTTAAGTGTTCTATTAGTATACTTCTTTTAAACTAAAAATTAAGAAAGTATATTTTAATATACTTCTCAGAAATAGACTTTTTCTACTCCTCAAAAATATACTTAGAATTTCCCTTAAGTGTTCAAATGTTTTTAAAAATTAGTAAAAGTACAGTTAAAGGTATTTTTCAAGTATACAAAAATTATATCTACATTTGAACATAGTAGTAGCCTATACTGCAAGTGCAAAAATAATATATAAATAGTAAACTATAAGTATAATGTTATGGTCACTTAAAGAAAACGTACAAGTATACTTGCAGTATAAACTACTAAACTAGTAGTTTACTGAGAGTACACTTCAGTGTATACTTTCATAAACTAAAAAATTTACTACTTGTATAAAAATAGTTACTTTTTTATTCTGTAAAATAACTACTAGTTTATTTGTAGTACAGTTGCAGCTTAACAAATGAGAAACAATAGTTGTGTACTTAGAGTTTAATACTGTTACACTTTACACTTAAATGTATAGCCTTCATTTATATACTAAAAGTGGACCAATTTAGTCTCAAGCAGTATTGAAACTTACAACAACAACACTTACAAGTTTACTACAAGTACACATTGATATTAGTATATTTACTATATAGAGTAAACTTAAAAATATACTTGAACATTACTTAAGTGTACTTCATAAAATTAACTATAAGTATACTTCTTTTTCGTAAGGGAAGTGGCAATATGTTATCCTACTGTACAGCAATTTATATAGAGAAAAAAAAAAAACATACCAAGTGGTCCAGGGGGAATTGCAGGTCTACCCTCTTCCTCTCTGTCATCTTCCTTCTCTTGACCACTCCCTGCCTCTGTCCCTCTCTCTGAATCTGGAGCTTCCTCTTCATCCCTCACCGATTCTTCTTTTTCCTCGTCTCCTTCACTTATTTCCTCGTCTCCTACACTTAGTTCCTCGTCTCCTTCACTTATTTCCTCATCTCCTTCACTTATTTCCTCGTCTCCTTCTTCTGTCTTCTCCTGCTCTGCCTCTGACCCTCGTCTCTCCAGTTTACTGCCTTCTTCATTTCCCTCACGCTCTTCCTCCAGTGTAGGCCTACCTTGAACTTGAATTTTTTTTGCAAAAAAGCTGGCAATATCCCCGCTTTTTGCCTTCCTTTTCATGGCTCTAGCTCTCTTCAACTACTCTTACCTGCAAAAATCAATATGTGAAAACCTGTGTTTATCCTAGTATTACAATACACTGTTGGACATGTAACTATTAATAAGTAACGTTAGCCTAGAACAAATAGCCTATAAAATCAGAAAGATTTCTCACATGCACTCACGTTATGTTTAGATTACTTGTAGCCTATTTGTTATTTCCCAACCCAGTTGTAACCTGGTTTCATTGCTGTGATATCTGAGAAGGAATTGAATTTTTTATGATTTATAGGACTGCTGAGCTAATCAACTGATCGATCTTCTAACTGTATTGTGTGCTGTTGTGTAACGTAACGGCAACCATCAGTAAACGTTATGAATACAAACAATTATATTCTTTCTTAAGCTGTTATTGTCTTTACTAAAATCAAAATTAGGCTAATGAAAGGGAAGAGTGTGCTCTTATAAATCACGAGGGAGCGATGACCGTTGATATTGGCTAACGTAAATAATAGACGCGCTGTTTTGATGATGATGAATCCTATTTACCATACAGAATACATTCATTATTACAAATGTAACTTCAAGTTAAACGTGTGTTTAAACTACGCCTGGGGAAACTCACTTCACCTGTTCAGAGGCTCTGAGTGGGGCAGCAGCTCACTCTCTCCAGTCCAGTCGGGTTGCAGGGACAACGCACAGACTTGCTGTGTGAGTGGGTGAGTCAGACAGAGCGAACGTGCTGTCGTCGCGCTCTGACTGCACGTTAGATCAGTGAGAGGCAGGGGGAGGGGCTGACGATACATTTAAAATTAAAAATTAAATTGTTCACTTTTGGTAAATATATTGTTTAGTTCACTGTTTTGAGAAGCTTGTGGACATAATAGCGGGTTGTTTTTACAAATACAGTTTTTGGATCATCAAGGTTAGGGGGGCAGCTGGGGGGGCAAGGCTCTAGAGTGGGGGGGCACCTGCCCCCCCTTGCCCCCCCCGTAGATCCGCCCCTGGTTGTATGGCCTCTCCATTCATGTTGCTGCTCCTTGAGCCAAGGGGTCGTAACACGAGCAAAATATAAATTCAGGAGTATAATTCTCAAAATATATCAGTAGTAGAGCCTTTAAAGAATATATGTACAAAATTTGATAGTTCTATCTGTAAATTAAGATGTTTTATATACTACTTATTTTAGTAGTCTGAGGAAGAAATCTTCTTCTAGCGCCCTGTCCCAATACTCACTTGAGCCCTAAGGCCTTCCTCGAAGTGGACACTTGTTGAAAGTGCACTTAGCGGAGAAAGAGCGCAATGGCCCGAAGCTGTGAAGAGCAGAATTGGGACAGTTTTGCACACCTCAAAAAGCTACTTTTTTTAACTCTTAGCCAGCAACCTTTCTGTTAATGCTATTAATATTAAAACAGTTTTTGGCTAAGATAAAATGTGATTGAGGTTTACCTGAGTTTATACTGCCTTACCATATTCACAGAGATTCGAAATGCAATGTTAATTGTTATTATAGAAATTGATATATGAAATTCCCATACATGAAAAAAAAAAATGAAAAAAAAAAAATATGACGTGTTGGTGATATATTTTGTATAGGCTATAGATTAAAATAGTCTAAAATATAGGCTGTATAAAATAAAATGACACAACCTTGTCTCTTTTTATTTTATTGACCAAGAATAGCCATTATTAAAGTATAAGCTTAAAAAGTATAAGTAGTATAAGTATAAGAAGCTATATAAGTCAACTAATAAGGCAAGTTAAAAGATTACAGATAGCCTAAATATAGTTATGAAACTTCACTTTTCCCCTCAGCCAAAACGATTTTCCAGGGAACAAATCATAGAATAATGAGACCAAAGATCGCCCGTCTGATGTACACAAGCCGATTTATAGCTCATGTTTAACCACTAGACACAGAGCCCGCGGGAACGCAAGAATGACTAGCCGGGGCAAGGCTGTTGCAGGCGGGGTACATGAGCGCTGAGCACCCGCCGCCCTGTGACTACCTGGAACTCCGAACGTCAGATCAATTTTTTAAAATAGGCGCTATTTTTATAAATAAACCACAGATTTGAGCTTTAAACAACTATATTCTCGACTGAAAAACTCTTAAAACTACATTTCGTGACCCAATAACACAAATATTTTTGAAAAATTCTTCACCACACCGGCATCCTTTATCTTCGGAGTTTCCGCTCCCGAACAGCACCATAGCAACCGTTCTCCCCTACAAGGATTCTGGGTAATATCCTATAGCAAAGTGAGGTCTGATGCGCACTTACAAAAAGGGTGCATTAAGTGCCCTTTTGATCACCCCTGGAGAACACTATTAGAGGATTGGGACACCCTACGGTCTTGCACCCCTTAGCGAGAACGCGCATTGAGGGGCACAAGGGCGCAAGTGCGGATATTGGGACAGGGCCTAGATGTGCAAGCAGGAAGTGAACTGATCTGGTCATGTGACCTTTCACACTAGTCACATGACATTAATTGATTTTATTCAAGACAGTCTATTTTGTCATTTAAAAGTTGAATTTCTTGCCCAAAGTCAATGACAACATTTTTAGAGCTTCCAGAAATAAGAAAAAAGCTGCGGTCACAATTGTGACCGGTGGGATTAAACGGGTTAAGACATAAAACACAATGACTGTTTTCTGGATCAGGCCTAAAAGACTGATGCCTACACATTAAAATACCACTTTTCAACTAAATTCATTAGCTTAACCGTTGTTTAGCCACATACACAAAATACCTGCGTATCTATGACTGTTCTAGACAAGTTTGAAGCATAATAGTTTTATAGGTAACAAAAAAAAAAACAGCAATAGTCATCTTTCATGTCGATGTCTTGTAGACATAGCTGAAAGATGTTCTAAAAGAAATATCTTGTGTAGAAATATCTGTTCATGTTTTTCATAAATTCCTATATGTTTGACCATGGTCGGAGACTATAGTTTTTGCATACTGTTCAAAAACAAAAAGAAGCATGATGTAAACGGCGTAATCGACTAGTATATAAAATGTCAATTACAAACATTCAAAACTGATCAATTTTCTGTATGTTGTATTTACTTTTTAGCAAGCTGATCTCTAGATTTTACTCTGTGAAATGTTATCTGCAGGTTTTACCGAACTTTGTTTAACAGCCTCGAGCTTTAATGAATAGTCAGATGCGATTCTGTTGTAATAGTCTAAGTGTAAAACAGCATGCGCTTACTTTTCGCGTTAATAGTTTAAGTAATACTTCCTTATATTAATAGCGTGTTAATGCAATGTGTAATAATATGTGTGATTTCACGTCGTAGATAGAGAGAAAGTTGCACTAAATAAAGTATCAATTTAGTTCTCAAACAGAAATAGTATCACTTAAATATTTAATGGTCATTTATTCCTAAACACTGAATATTGACTGCTCTAAAAGAAAAGTCTTCACCTAAAACACATACGGTCCAACATACAAAATGTGAAACAGTATTATCTACTAGCTATCTGAATAGTAATAAAACCAATATTTGTTAACTTTTGTGTATGAATTATTATACACAGTGCTTTTCCTAGTGATTTGGTCTGTTGAATCTTACATGGTTGTTTTGGACACGTGTGATTCCTGTATAAAGAATATGTTTTAAAGTTAGTCCACAGAATTTACAAAGGTGTGGTACTTTGCATCGCTATGGTGTGACAAAATACATCCAAAGATTTAAGCCCAACTAATTACACATATACTAAGCAGGAGAATATCTAATTGTGTTTTTGAACATTGCATTATCTGATTATTTTCGGGTCAGAGAACAATTTTTGAACAAAGTTTGATATTTCGACTTCCATGATATTTCCTTTTAGTAAAGCTATGCCTGGATCAGCGTGAGGGTGAGACTGAACAAATATTACACCAATATTAGCTTTCTCAATCATTGCATGGTTGCACTATGCCTGAAACTTAGAAATCAACATGCATTTCTGTAGGTCTGTCAAAAGAAAGAATCTGTTATCATGGTTTAGTTAAATTTTAAAAACACTACTTTTCTTAAAAACATTGTATCAGACGTATTTCGTAGCATGATTATCTTGTTTCATTGTGTATTAAGTCCATATTGATCAGGCTGATATTTGTAGAAATTAGAAAAGTCAATTTATAAAACAAAAAGAACCAGTTTATGGCCTAGCGGCAGAACACTGCAAATATGAAGAAGCACTTTTAAATTTTTTGTTCAAACATTAAAGTAAGATTTTCCTTTAAAAAGTGACATTGCAAAAACTAGTGTCATTAAACTTAATCTTTGGTTTTAAGGTTAATTAAATATTCTCTGGATCCCCATCGACCCCTGAAGTTATGACTTCTGAAGATCTCTCACGTGTAGATTGACTCGGTTGAAAAATGTAATTGTAAAATTTAAAGTTTTACACATCTGAAATTCAAGGTACATTATATTTTAAAAAGTATTCTTATAGCTAAAATCAATGTCTTTATTCATAAATATGATCTCGTTGGTGTAAAATTAGCTCTGACAATGATCTGACGGGTGAGTCCATGGAGGCCTCCATGTCGTCCATCTTGAAAAACTACAATAACGAAAGAGGGACAAAAAAAAAAAGCACTAGTCACCGCAACGCATTTTCATTCAGAACCGGCTGACTGAAACCATCTGAAGCGATCAAGGAGGTCAGTGAGAGGCGCTTGAAAGGCCGCACTGCACGGTGCTTCATAATGCAATCCTCGTAGTTATGGTAAAGATTAAAAATGTAATCTAAAAGGAAACGTGACTGGCAAATTCAAAATGAGGGTAAATATTGGGATGGGTTTTCCCAGGTGGATAGAGCTAATGAAGGAGAAAGTCTTTGAAAGGGACGCTGAAGTCCTGCTTTCTTCTCGACAGGTAAGTCAATGTTACGGTCTAAATTACAAGGTTGTGTAATTCATTATATAGGCGGCGTAACGGTAGAATGTGTATAGTTAAACTCAAAAAAGTGCTATTGGATGACATGTCGTAGCTTCTCGGCACATTACGGTCACCGTAGTAGCAACACGCATTTCAAAAAACGCGGCGCTAGAGAGCACTATGTGTTTGAATCGAAGAGGTCAAAGGGGCATACTTTCTGCTATAGTATCATCAGCTCTCCCCTTGTGTGCTTTCACAATGAATAAGGATAGTTTGGGGGATACAAGAAAAGTCAAAATGATATATCGTACCTGTATACATACAATAGGTCATAGCTACCGTGGAAAAAGTAAGATCATGCTTTAAAATTAAATATTTGCTCATTACCAACTTTACTTCTGCTGCGTCATGGACCACAGAGGCACATATTGCGTCTCTGAAAATGTGTGGTGATTTTCTAAATGATACAAAGTAATCTACATAAGAGCAAATAAGAGCAGTCCAAGGATTTCTTTTAAAACAAAAACATTGTGACAAACTTTCATTTCATGCAACATGGACAAAAATACTCTTTGAAATATTTACTCTTCGACACCAAAGCACAGATCTTGATTTATAACATTTTTTATTTTATTTTTGAACAAACGATATTAAGTCAAAATAATAACTTAGGATAAATTTTATGCAAATCATTAATATCATACAGAAGTCTTGTAAGATACGATTTTAATAAAACTTTAAAGATTTGATTTAAAAAATCTTTTAATTTTAAAAGATCTAAGCTTTTATGCTTTAGATGTATGCTTGTATGCTTTTAAATGAATTTACAATAAATAAAGCTCTGAAAAGCAGACTAGTGTCACAGTCCTCGTCTGCACCAGTCTGTCTTGTCATCAGCACTACACTTCCCAGGATCCTCTTGTCTCCACTCCTGAACTCACTCCCTCATCAGCCACCTGTTCCTCATCTTGATCATCTGTGTCACCTGTTCTCACCTCATTATGTTTGATTCCTGCTTGTATTTAGTTCTCCCTCATTCAGTCAGTCTTTGTCGGTCAATGTTTATGCTACCTGTGTTTGCTCCCGTCTGTTTGTATCTGTGCCCGTTATTATATGAGTAAAAGCTATATTCGTTTTGAACCTGGACTCCTCCTGTTCTTCTGCTTGCACCACAGCGTGACAACTAGCATTGCACACGCTGTGACATAATTGTGGCCCAGAGGCTCATCTGTCCTGTAGCTCCTCCGTCTCTATGAGGGTGTGAAGGTTCATCTCGAATATGCTGTTACAGTACAAAAATCGTTATAGCCATATTAATAAAAATTATACTTTAGGTCGCCGTTACAGTCAATCATTAGAGTAATCTTCTAAAAGATAAATAGAAGATACGAATGTATTCTAACTATAAAGATTTAATTTAAACAATTTTTTAAAAGATCATATTTAAACTTTTACGATTATTCTTTGGAATAAATTCTTAAATCTAGACTAATGTCATATAGCCACCATATGTAGAAACATGTTTAGATTTTATGTTTTCTTAGCGAAACAGGTGTGACAATGATGTGATACACCCCTTGTAAGATTTTGTGTAAGGCAGACACCTCCTCGTGAAAGTGACTCTCATAATGAACACACCCAAACAGAACATGTCTACCACGCGCTGGGTGTTTGAGAGAGAAAGAGGGAGAGGGGGAGAGAGAAAGAGAGAGAGAAATATTATTTTTATATAGTTTATTTTTATATTTAATGTATATACTTTTAAAGACAGCATGTTTTTTCAACGTTATAGTATGAAATATTATATTTGTAAATTAATAATTGCACATTTATAACCATTTCATTTATATACTTTTGAAGATCAGTGTTTTTCAACTATAGTTAGTGTTAAATATTATATTTGTAAATGACTAGATGTAAATTTTATAACCATTTAATTTATATAGAACATAATGTTTTTCAACTTTATAGTGACATATATCATTTCATTAGGGCCCAAGCCCTGAAAGGGCGAAGGCCCTATTGTTTTCCTTGGGATTATTTTTCTTTACTATTATTATTATTATTATTATAATAATTATTATTTTACTACCTTTTGGGCACTTTTGGGGCCCTTAACGTGCTCGAAAACTCTTGAAACTTTGCACACGGGTCAGAACCCGCGGCCATCAGAGCTGAAGCTGGTACCCGGGCGTGGTAGGGCGGCTCGTCAGCGCCCCCTGGAACGGGGTCCGAACACTTGGTCCATAACTCAAACACGCTTGTATGTAATAATATGAAACTCGGTACACATGTTGATCTCATCGTTTCATCTATACCTCACACTCTTACTTTTTACCCCAGCCCAACAGGAAGTCGGCTATTGAGGTTTGTTTGTAAAACGCTCGCAATGGAATGTCATATACTCCTCCTAGAGCTTTGATCCAAATTCGACGAAACTCGGTCAGCGTGAAGTCAAGACATTGAGGATGAAAGTTTGCGAGGGGATTTTTTATATCTCGAACGGTTTGTCCGTGGCGAGGAAACGAAATCATGGCGAGAAACGTGAAACAGGAAGTGTGTTATAACTTCAGCATACATTAACTGATCTTGATGAAACTTCAGCAGTGTGTTCGCTGTAAGAGGACGATCACATGGATGTGACTATTGTGAGTCAAAGTTATAGCGCCACCAACTGGCAGCAGGAAGTGTGTCACTTCCAAAATGCTTTGATATCACCCTTTTATTTTTACCCGATTTGCTTCAAACTTCATATGTATAATGTAAACATACGGCAGATGTAGACCTGTGAATGGATTCTTGATATCTTTGAAACTGTTGCCGTGGCGACGCATCAAACTTTACCCTTCTTTTAGGATGCTTTTTGGATGCTTTTGAGACCCTTAGCATGCTTCAAATTGCATGAAACTCGACAGACACATCACATTTATTAGCCAGTAGACATGTGCAAAGTTTCAGAAACGGGCGTGGTGAGGGCTCAGTAGCGCCACCTTTTGACAAAAGTGGGGTTGTTAGTTTTAACTAGAGTTACAAAAATTGGTATGTATATTGTACTCCTCGAGCCGGACAACTTTCTAATTGACACTTATTAGCTAGGACCCACAGAAAGTCAGATATTTTTGTTTGAATATGGCCACTCTGAGCCTACATGTCCCTGTGTCTCTGTGTCTTTGGCTGGCTGGCTGACTGGCTGGCTGTCTGTGTGTGTGTGTGTGTGTGTGCAGGGGGAGGGGGCTTAACCATTTCACTGCTGTGTGTATGACCTGCATAAAGAAAATACATTTCTCAAGCCTGGTATTTTTTAAATAAGTTTTTATTTTTATTTTTTATAAGTAAAGGCATATAACTAGTTTAATTGTAGTGAATTGACAATAGTTTTATATAATTAGTTTATTAATCAGATTAACTTGGTCAATAAACTTGGTCTGAAAATTTGGTCCATAAATCAAACACACTTGCATGTAATAATATGAAACTTGGTACACATATAGATCTCATCGTTTCATATATACTTCACACTCTTACTTTTTACCCCAGCCCAACAGGAAGTCGGCTATTTAGGGTTGTGTTTAAAACACATGCAATGGAATTTAAATTATTGCTCCTAGAGCACTGAACCAAATTCGACGAAACTCGATCAGCGTGAAGTCAAGACATTAAGGATGAAAAAGTGCCACGGGATTTTTGATACCTCGAACGGTTTGGCCGTGGCGAGGAAACGAAATTATGGCGAGAAACATGAAACAGGATGTGTGTTATAACTTCAGCATACATTAACTGATCTTGATGAAACTTCAGCAGTGTTTTTCGCTGTAAGAGACCGATCACATGGATGTGACTATTGTGAGTCAAAGTTATAGCGCCACCAACTGGCAGCAGGAAGTGTGTCACTTTCAAAATGCTTTGAAATCACTCTCTTATTTTTAACCGATTTGCTTCAAACTTCATCTGTATAATGTAAATACACGGCAGATGTAGACCTGTGAATGAATTTTTGATATCTTTGATACTGTTGCCGTGGCAACGAAACAAACTTTAACATTCTTTTTTGATGCTTTTGGGACTCTTAGCATGCTTGAAATTGCTTGAAACTCAACAGATACATCACATTTATTAGCCAGTAGACATGTGCAACTATGGCAAAAGATTAAAGTAATGTGAAAAAAGTAAACACTAAAAGCCTCATATCTTCTAAAAATGTAATTATACATCATTTGTTTCTAAATTAAATTATACAAATATTATAACTTACCCAATTTTTCCCTTTTTTCATTTAAGAATTATGTTTACGTTCAAAAACAGCCAGAATTGTTGTAAAATTCAGAAAAAAATAATAATCTGAGTCATACGTAGTGCTATACTGCCCTCTTGTGTTCAATATCAGGTAGGCCTATTGTGTATATTCCCACCGGTTAATCAACGTGTGACTCCGCTGGGACTTGGGAGCTTTTAAATCGCTTACTTAAAACCGAAAGTCAAAATACGGATGTCCGCACAAGACATTAATGGTGTGGAGTAGAGCGAGCATTTTAAATAAATTCCTATTAAGTAGGATTGAACTAAACAGAAAGAATGTTCACTCTGTTCTGCTGGTTCCTCGCTGGTGGATCATATGATTACTTTGTCATAATCTATGACAAAAATGCTATTATAAACTATATTAATAATAGATAATACACATTGCTCTTATTTTTAAAAAATACATTCATGAAAAACAAGATAACAAAAATCATAAAAAGATATAGCCATGGCTGCTATAAATGTTTGAAATGCATAGGACAGATGTTTAATGACGCAGCAACATATAATTGAAAGGCAATTAATAATCTGTCATTACGTCACTGCATTATGATATTACGGCTCTAATACGGTGCAGCACAAAGCACTTATGTGCATCCCGAGCGGAGAATGATGTGCTTGAAGCCACATGAAGTTACAGCGCATTGAGTCCGTATTGAAA
This sequence comes from Pimephales promelas, assembly GCF_016745375.1. The sequence continues at coordinate 4,323,090 of NW_024121754.1, forward strand.
AGTTCAAAGCACAAAGGAAATACATATTTATGAACAGTGTATTATACATTATATATCTATGCAATAGTTTATTGAGCCTTTTCTTTTAAAGGTTTTAAATTTCAGTTACTGTGTGCGTGAAGAACAATTATAGTGCTCTGACTCTAGTGTTGTGATCTAACCGACAGCGTCTGACACCCGGTAGAAAGTAACACGATTAAGTTACAGCAATAAAGTCCAGCAAGAAAAAGTTTCTTCATTCGAAAATATAGACCTTTAGACCTTTATCTTAAAGACCCAGTATAATAGGATTAACATTGAATCATCTTGAAGATCGTTTCATCATTGACTGTAACCGAATGCGACGTGCTGTTTGAATGCTGAATGGAGAATGACTGACAGGCGCAGAGAGGGAAAAGTTTACGTGTTCTTGAATTTAATGACTTAAATATTAATTTCTATATCACATAATAGCTTCAGAACACTTATAATACAGTACACAAAAACTTTATGGTACTTTAGAAAGTTTTTGTGCCTTTGTGCCTTACATAGAATAGTATATGCACAATATAGAATTTGAATCAGCCTCGTCAAAGATGGCAGTGTCAGAGCCGATACCGATCCTGAGTATCTAATCGGCGCACTTCTTTTCAACAGTCAAATTGAAATTGAAATTGCTTGAAACTCAACAGATACATCACATTTATTAGCCAGTAGACGTGCAAAGTTTCAGAAACGGGCATGGTGCAAGGACTAAATAGCGCCACCTTTTGACAAAAGTGGGGTTGTTAGTTTTATCTACAGTTACAAAAATCGGTATATACATTTTACTCCTCAAGCCGGACAACTTTCTATTACATAGTCATTAGCTCGGACCAAGAGGAAGTCCGATATTTTGGTTTGAATATGGTGAGCCTCTCTCTGAGCCTACGTCCCTGTATGGCAAGCCCTTTTAACATTTAAAAGCTAAGTTTGCCTATCCGGAATTAACATTGTAGATATCAACAACGTCTTTCTGTCTAGTCGTAATTACATTTTGGATAGTTTGTATTATCATTTAAGATATCTGTAACATAATTTTGACTAGTCGAAATGACAGAGTATGGCAAGCCGTTTTAACATTTAATCATGAAAGGGCCAAAGCCTTCGGCACCGCCACCCGGGTGCCTTTAGGTAACTAAAGGAACCGGGGTTGCGGTGCCACCGGCTTGGGCCCGCCATCGCTGCTCGCAGCTATATTTTATTTTAATTTCATTTATTTATAAAGCACAACAGAAGCTGACCACTGTGCTGTACAAATGGAGAAGTAAAAAACAAACCACGCACAATGCACTAATAACAAACTATAAAACACTAGGTTAGGGTTTCGAGAAACCAACGTTATGAATGAAATGCAAGAGTAAAAACATTAGACTGTAGCTTAGATTTAAATTCATGTACAGACGATGCAGACCTCACAGATAAAGGAAGAAGACTATTCCATATCCTAGGACTGGCCGCTGAAAACGCACGATCCTCGCAACTTGAATCTTGATCTTGGATATGGCAGTATAATGCTGTCTGAGGATCGCAACGATCTTGTTAATTTTTTCACATTTAAAAGATCTGACAGGTAGGATGGTGCAAGCACGGCCGCATTAAAGGGTTCACCCAAAAATGAAAATTCTGTCAGTATTTACTCACCCTCATGTTGTTCCAACCCCGTAAGACCTTCGTTCATCTTCGGAACACAAATTAAGATATTTAAGATATTAAGATCGCCCCTGCATACAGTCCATAGGCTTCTTGAGGGACTGGCTCTTGCTGTCCCCGAAAAGTCATTAAAGACATTGTTAAAATAGTCCAAGTGACTACAGGGGCTCAATCTTAAGTTTATCAAACGACGAGAACACTTTTGTGCGCAAAAAAACAACAAAAATAACGACTTTATTTCAACTATTCACTTCCTTCTCCATGAGCCTGTAAGTCAGTTAACGTAGTGTAATTACGTAGAGCTACGTCACACGTAGGCTTACTATTGGCCGACGCTGGTCATGTGTGTGTGATGCGTGTGACGTACAATAACAGAAGCTTACGCTATTAAACTAGTAACCTGACTCGCGCAAAGGGAGAAATAAACGAATAGTTTATGAATAGTTGATAAACTTAAGATTGAGCCCCTGTAGTCACTTGGACTATTTTAACGATGTCTTTAATGACTTTTCGAGGACAGCAAGAGCCAGTCCCTCAAGAAGCCTATGGACTGTATGCAGGAGCGATTTTAATATCTTAAATATCTTAATTTGTGTTCCGAAGATGAACGAAGGTCTTACGGGGTTGGAACAACATGAGGGTGAGTAAATACTGACAGAATTTTCATTTTTGGGTGAACTAACCCTTTAACCATAGGGCAAGGCGGGGCTGAAGCCCCGGGGCCCGAGCAAGGAGGGGGCCCGTGATTGGCTGGCTGTGGACAGATAATGCAAGCCATCTGATTACCAAAGCCTTACCACGCAACGCCCCCCACAAATTAGCCCTGTTATTTAGTGGCACTTTGCCTTATATTCCATGCATTATCATGGAATTCGCAAAGACCCGCCTTTTTTAGTTACTGTGCGACAAGCGACGAGCCAGGCGGCTCTCACGAGTCACTGTCAGACACATCATGATCTCATGCACTCACGCAGTGAAAAATACATCACGGGCCAAAGACTAACGTTTCACCGAGTGATTACGAGAGAGGGTTTAGAGCAGCTTACTGCTGATATGAAACAAAGTCTCAACTTTCAAATATTGTCATTTAAGTAATTTAAACAATACCGTTTTCAAGTTCAAGTCCACCGACGTTAATCTACTTACAGCTTTGTTGTCGGACAAAGTTGCGTATTCGGCGTTATGATTGGCCTGGCCACCTGTCAATCAAACCCCCGTGGGCAGCAGGGCATGGTAAATTGAAACGTCAGGTTTTAATTTGATAAGACAAATACATTTATTCTATATTTAAGTTGTGAATGATCGACCTGCTGCTGCATGTAGGCCTATAGATGGCTGCACCTTATTAAAATATACATCAACCAATAAATCGCCTTACACGTCACTTCATTCTAATCTAGTCTATTCTTAAAATACAGCGTCATCATCGACACCACAAACTTTCGGTAAGTTTGAATATTAACTTGATGGATGTATAATTTTGCTTTTTGTGTTTGATCAAACTCTATATTCGCCTAAATGGCTGGCAACAATATATCCGGTAGAAGTTTATCATTTAAACACGTTTTTAAACATTGTGGTTTGGATACAAATTATTTTAAACGGAGAGAATTCATTTTGTAAATGCTGGTTTTGAGACCATGGTGAACTTGAGACGGTTTTGCACAGCGCACTTGAATTCGACTATGAGGTCTTAAAGTGACAGACGCTGCTAATAAAGTTCCATGTGTGTCAATAATGTTAATCAAACATCAGAAAGAAAATAATTTACTGCCCTTGACTGAATTACTTTTGCAAAATTAACAAGAATGAATATTGAATTGATAGTGAAAACCATTTATTGTATATTTGATTACTTTATATAATATACTATTATTCAGTGCTTTAAGTTTTTCAAGTAGGTCGATTTATTATGTGCCTTTGTTCTATTTTAATTTGTGACTCTTGTCAGCTTGAGATTATTTTCTTAAGCTACTATTATTTTTATGTGATATTGAAATTGATCACAATAATTATGAAATTTTAGTGGCAATACATTTTGATATGATAAAAAATCATGTTAAAAGTAATATAACTTAACTGTGAAGTATATCATAGATGGATAAAATGACTCGTATAATAATATAACATTTAGCTCATGTAGTTGGTGACCTAAAGTGGTGGGGGGGGCCCTGCAGTAACTAATAGCCCCGGGGCCCAGTGAGCTCTTAATACGGCCCTGTTTATTACAAGGAAGCAAGCTAGAGCAGAGATGAAATGCAGAAAAGAGAAAGTTCAAAAAGAGAAAGAGAAATTCCAAAGGTTGGAATCGATTCCATTAACATGAATCGACTCCTCTTTTAAGATTTCATAAGTTCAGACTAATTCTAACCCACAGCTTCACCATTTGGTTTACTGATTCAGAACGATCAAATCGACAGGGAACGTGACCCTTAGAAATGACAAATAAATAAATAAAATGAGAAACAACGGAGCTTTTACACTGGGCTCGTTTGCAGCGGTCCGAGCGCGTTTGTTCCCGATGCCCCCCGCAGCGTGGCTCCGGTTTCACACTCAACTTGATTCTATCGAACCTTGGTGCATTCGCGTGCATCTTACGTCATCGCAAACGTGCACGGCGCATGATAGAAAGCAGAACGTGGGTAAATATTGTGTATTTATTTATTTTTAGTAATTTGCTGCTATTATGCACAGTTAAGTGAACAATACAGGTTTATTGTGCGTGTGTCACATAAGGTGGACTTCTGCTGCTTGCAAACGGACTCTTAAGGAGACAGTGGATTTTCAAATGTGTTGCTCTGATTCCACGTACAATGCTCGAATACACTGCAGGCTCACTCTCGCTCGTATCCAGGGTAATTCCTCAACACTATCATCCCTCACTTATTTAACTGAATACATCACAATAAGCTAAAACGCATGCGCAGGATACTTTACTTCCTGAACAAGTGCGCACCCGAGTCCGTGCTGGGTAGTCCGTACCACCTCCTCCAGGTAGTCTCGAGTTCGGTACCCCAGTGCGCACCTGGGTCCCATGATGGCGTTCACATTAGCGATTTTTCATGCGAACCATGCCCCGTAACGGACTTAACTGCCAGGGTGAAAGTTCCCTAAGCCATTTTGAAACGTTAATAAAGATGTGCATAATCCTGCCAACATTTAATCTCCCCTCTTTTTCGCGTCGTTGTTTACGCTCAAGAAGATGATCATCGGCCAACCAGGCCCCAATCTACTTCCCCCTTTGCTCGGCTTCACACCACAGCTCAATTTGCACAGGTACGTTTCTCCACTGCCCCAGCAGTGACGTCTACTCTGCTCCCACTGGAGCTCTGTTTCTCTGGCTAATTTTCTACTCTGCCCCAGCAGTGACGTCTACTCTGCTCCCAATGGAGCTCTGTTTCTCTGGCTAATTTTCTACACTGCCCCAGCAGTGACGTCTCCTCTGCTCCCAATGGAGCTCTGTTTCTCTGGCTAATTTTCTACTCCGCCCCAGCGATGATGTCTACTCTGCTCCCAATGGAGCTCTGTTTCTCTGGCTAATTTTCTACTCTGCCCCAGCAGTGACGTCTACTCTGCTCCAACTGGAGCTCTGTTTCTCTGGCTAATTTTCTACTCTGCCCCAGCAGTGACGTCTCCTCTACTCCCACAGGAGCTCTGTTTTTCTGGCTAATTTTCTACACTGCTCCAGCACTGATGCCTACTCTGCTCCCACAGGAGCTCTGTTTCTCTGGCTAATTTTTCTACTCTGCCCCAGCAGTTACGTCTCCTCTGCTCCCACTGGAGCTCTGTTTCTCTGGCTAATTTTGTACTCTGCCCCAGCAGTGACGTCTCCTCTGCTCCCACAGGAGCTCTGTTTCTCTGGCTAATTTTCTACACTGCCCCAGCAGTGATGTCTCATCTGCTCCCACAGGAGCTATGTTTCTCTGGCTAATTTTCTACTCTGCCTCAGCAGTGACGTCTCCTCTGCTCCCACAGGAGATTTTTTTCTCTGGCTAATTTTCTACACTTGCCCCAGCAGTGATGTCTACTCTGCTCCCATAGGAGCTCTGTTTCTCTGGCTAATTTCTACACTGCCATAGCAGTGATGTCTACTCTGCTCCCACAGGAGCTCTGTTTTTCTGGCTAATTTTCTACACTGCCCCGCCAGCGATGTCTACTCTGCTCCCACTGGAGCTCTGTTTCTCTGGCTTATTTTCTACACTGCTATAACAGTGATGTCTACTCTGCTCCCACAGGAGCTCTGTTATCTCTGGCTAATTTTCTACACTGCCCCAGCAGTGATGTCTAGTCTGCTCCCGCTGGAGCCCTGTTTCTCTGGCTAATTTTCTACACTGCCACAGCAGTGTCGTCTCCTCTGCTCCCGCTGAAACTCTCTTTTCTCTGGCTAATTTTCTTCACTGTCACAGCAATGATGTCTACTCTGCTCCAACAGGAGCTCCGTTTCTCTGGCTAATTTACTACACTGCCCCAGCAGTGATGTCTACTCTGCTCCCGCAGGAGCTCTAATTCTCTGGCTAATTTTCTACACCGCCACAGCAGTGACGTCTCCTCTGCTCCCACAGGTGCTCTGTTTCTCTGGATAATTTTCTACACTGCTCAAGCAGTGACGTCTCCTCTGCTCCTGCAGGAGCTCTGTTTCTCTGGCTTATATTCTACACTACTATAAGTGATGTTTTCTCTCCAGTACATCACCATTCAGAATTATTATTCCTGCTAAAACCCCTAATTGATTATTTTCTCTGTCCAGCAAGCACTGGTCTCCAAGCGAACGTTGCACGCATCAAAAGTTATCCTCCAAGCAGTATCTCCCAGGACCCTTCAATCCTATGTTACTGCTTGGAGGTAACATAAAGAAAGAAAACGATAAAAAATGTCTCTTATAACTTGCCTTTCCCTGATTTTTCTCTTTTCAATCAAATCTTTTATCTCCTAATACCATTAAGAACCTACAAATTGGGTCCATTAAAGGTTATTTGAGCGGCATCCAGTTTTTCCCATAAACTGTTGTACGGCACTCCTTCTGTGGAGATAAACAATTCACAAACCCTGATTAAAGGGATTCAAAGATCCCAGCCCACCCGCCCCTGACTCCGGACAACCCATAACACTGGAAATTCTCATCAAATGTATTCAGGTTTTCCGCATAAGCTACCAGCCCTTCAGTTTCGCTCACACACTCAATGCCATGTTTAAATTACCCTTTATTGTTTTCTTAGACACTCAAAAAACCTCCTGGGCAAGCACTCATTTTCCTCTTTTCAGGTTTTCTCTTTCCGTCCAGCGAACATTGGTCTCACAGCGGACGGAGTGAGAGCTTTCCCAGTAGATCATTTATATTTTTCTCTTTCATCCAGCGAGCAGTTGGTCTCTCAGCGGATACAGTGTGAGAATCTCCTGGGCAAGCACTCATTTTTTTTCCACTTTTCAATTTTCCTCTTTCCATTCAGCGAGCATTTGTCTCACAGCGGATGGAGCGAGAAAGTTCCAGGTAGAGCACTCACGTTTTCTCTTTCATTTCAGCGAGTATTTTGTCTTACAGTGGATAAAGCATGAAAACCTCCTGGACAAGTATACAACAACCGCACCTTGTTCGCAGTCAACAAGGGTCAGTCCAGGCAGTGAGCCAACATCACGGGCCTCCCTGAACAAGCATCCAGGCCCCTTCTCGAGATCCCAGTCCGCCAATCTTGGCACTCTTTGGGGGGTCTTTAGTCTGGCGGCTGTCCTCTGCTCTTTAGCCTTTTGGGGGGAGTACTCTGGGTTCGGGCAGAATTCCGACCTCGAAGCCCTCCCTCCGGACACCACGCCAAATACGCATTGAATCTTACTCACTCAAAATTATATGTAAGTGTGAACTCGTGAAAGTCTTTACAAAAAAGTCTTCCCACTATTGCTCGGACCGCTAATAACAGCCAAAAACGGGTGTTACAGTCTGCAGTCAAAAACATCTGTTTCACACATTTTCAGAATATTGTTAAAACCTGTAAGGCAAGGTTGTATAATCTGTTTGGAGTACTCGCTTATTGTACACAAGTCTGAAACTTTTCACGACTGATCTGTTGTGCAATGTGAACCCTCTCTTATTACGTGTAATTGTCTCTGTGCGGGGGAACAGTTCCTGCATGTCACCGGTCTCTACATACGCGCACACTAGGCCTATCAGACTCTGTAGCCTGACTATTTGTGCATTCTCTGCGTTGAGTGTAATACCTTTCGTTTTGAGACACGTATGTCCGTTTGCCGTTCTAAACCCGTACGACTTAGGGCCTGAAGACGCGAATTCAAGAATGCGGTCGCCCGGCTCTAATTCGCTTGTGAGTTGACCAAGATAAGATCCTGTCTCAGGAATCCAATCACCATTTTTTTTATACAAATATCACACTGTCTGAATCGGCATATTCGCCTAATTTGTCCAAAAGATTATACAGCTCGAGTCGTTCGTAAGCTATGGTGAAACCGCCAATAAAGACATTAACGTCCCGTGTCGGGCACGGGTCACGTTCTGCATATGACCACTGAATCAATGCCACTGAATCAGATACAAACGAAAAGTGTTTTATAATCTGTCCGGCACCACCAAAAAGACATTGTGTGAATTCTTCAGGCTCTGTCAAAAGCTCTGTGGTAGGCAAATGGGTACGAAGAGAGAAGCGGCCCCACAAAGTGTTCAAAATAAGCTTGTTTATGGATCTTTTTGCCAGATTATACATTATTTTAGTGATGTCTAGCTGAACGCCCTGTTTATCAAGATAATCATCGACATAAGACTGTTAACACCTGTCACTGCATGCGGGGGAACCCTGATGCCTCCTGTTTGGATTTTAGGAATGTTTTGACGTAATCGGTAAACAATGTATCAGTCGACTGCGAAAAATGCCAGACCTCGTGTATTTTGATCACATGATACCCATGTTGAATAGCGCGTTGTAATTCAATGCTGACCCATGTAGCAGTGATACTTCGGTCGACATCAGTATGACTGCATTGGGGGTCCTTAATCTGATTCTCTGCGCAAGTAAAGGAAACTGCGGAAGTTTATGTTTCCATAAAGGAAATATTAGTTTACCACCGCATTGGTAAGGCAGAACAGGATGAAATAGCTTACGCTGTGGTAGCACTGTCACTTTGATGAGGCCAAAGTAATTATCCATTGATTGAAAATCCTTAAAAATGATCTTTGGATGTCCGATAGGATAGGTCTTACTCGACTGCACGTATGGGTATAGCGAAGTGAAATCATAATAATCCACCCGTTCATCATCAGCTGTTTTGTGGTACAACTTATATGCATTTGTGCCTCCGCCAAATAATTCATCCCGTGGTCTGAGTCTCTCAGGTGCCTCGTAAGATTCCATAAACTGAATAACATCATGATTTGTTTGTTTTGCATGATCCCATTCGCATTTCCAGATAGTAATCACTCGTAAGAAATACACTTTACGAAGTGTTTCTATCTTTTCATCTGATTGCCTTCTGAGAGTACCAACAGATACTTTTGATAAAGGCTGAATTTCTTCTGGCTTAAAGGTTCTCTAAGCGATGTGGGGCCATTTTTTGTCACATACATCAAACGTCTCCTCACTATCGGCTAGCTGCCTGTCCCCTAAACACACTGTAAAAAAACGCGGTCTCTGTAGACACCACAGGCTCCACAAACGGCAACAAAAACAATCATATCTTACCCGGACCACGAAACCTAACAAACAGTGTTCCAGCCAATCACTGGCAAGAAGTATTTGGGGGTGGGTCTGGGTGTGTGTGTGAAGGAGAGCGAAGCATCAGAGGGAAGTTTGAAAAATGACCGACACACGACCAAAGAGACGTCGTTCTGAAAAACAAATTAAAAAGAAGAAGGAGTCGGATAAAGAACGTGCGAAGTTCCGAATTTACATCGGTAGCAAAGCTTTTGAACGATGGCGAGAACTCCGGCGGCAGAAGGGCTTCCAGTCCGACATTCAGGTTGCTCTGTTTTTGCTGGACAGGTGGGTAACGTTAAATTGTTTTTTTTTATTCTAAATTGACGCTTATGTTCGCCAAACCCACACAAGGATATAATTAGCTAGAACTATGCAGTCAGTGAAATGCACGTTCACAATTATTTCAGGAAGCACGGAAGGGAGGGGGAGGAGATGAGATGCGGAGGAAGGAGGGTCTAGCTAGCCTCCGATTTGTTTGAAAATATTCGTTTGAAAATGTCTTTTGTTGATTAACATACACGTGACTATGTGTAAGTGCTACTGTATCCCGACTTTGTTTTGAATACTTTCATGCATGTTCTGTGAGGAAATAAAGGGAGGATGCAACTATAACTCAGTTTAATGATAAGTCAGATATGACAAATGTTGGACACAGATCGGGGACAACACTCAGGTGGTTGGTGAAGCAGGGACGAGATGGCGATCCGGTGTTGAAAACAGATGATGACGTGCTTGAGTGAAACCCAGGGAAGTGGAACATCCAGACGACACAAAGAACTGACGAATATCCAGGTAACACGAAGAACTGATGACATCCAGATGAGAAACAGACGAGGCACGAGCACAGGAACACACCGAATAACAACCACAACGATCTGACAACAAGAGAGAGAAAATGCTGAGTATATATAGGAACTGAAATGAATGGCAGCTGGTGACACTAATCAACACAACGAGTAACCACACTCACACAATTACACTCACGCAGACACATTAGCATGAGACAGCCGATTCATGAACTGTGACATGTTCCTGCCAATGTCAAGGATTTAAATGGATCAATATTTGTATATTCGATGAATTCTTCGCAATATTTTATACATGCCTGGCGTACAATAATCCCGTCATTCCAGCAGTAAAAAGCAAGCTCCTTTTTGAAGTCAAAGACGTCGTTCAATACACCGACGAACCATGAGTCAAATCTGGCACGTTCGATTTCGCTCATTGTCTCATAACCGTAAAACGTCTTGGTTATGTATGTAACCCTTGTTCCCTGAGTACAGGGAACGGAGACATGTCGTTGGGGAGTTCCCTGACAAATTGGGATCACGCTAGGGAGCCTTATTACCTCTGATAGAATTAAAAACGAGCCAATAACAATTGGCATGCAATCTTTGCATTCCGCGAGCCGCCTACAAGCGTGAATATAAAAGCGGAAGTAAAACATTGCATAGCCGCTTTTCGCTGAGGAGCCGGACAGAGTCCAGACCTCCGCGAAGGTACCACAACATGGCGAAGGGACGACACGTCTGTACTCAGGGAACAAGGGTTACATACGTAACCGAGACGTTCCCTTTCGTCCTGGGAACTCCAACGTGTCGTTGGGGAGTTCCCTGACGAATTGGGATCCCTAATAAAACGCCATGGTGCTGGCCCCTTCCAGCGCCCAGTAACGCTACCCACGCAGTTTCAGAAATAATGGTAGCTAGCTAGGGAGTCACACTGCTGTTCCGCAAGATCCAATCAGTGGACATTGGATAACACTGGGAAAGTGTGCCCAACCCGAAGAAAGGGGAAGGGAATGCTGCGGAACCCAGCCGCCTGATGAAGGCCTGTAACAGATTGGGAGCTAGTGCAGAGATTTCAGAACCGCAGTAATATGATTCTGTCATGATTCTGCCCTCTTGTGGTTGATTTTCTCTGGTCATGAGGCAGGATCATGACAGAATCATGTTTTGTGTACAAGCGCATGGTCTGTTTGGGCCATGTGCTTGTGTTGTCTCGTTTCTTTACTCCGCCCCCTTGTTATCCTCGTCTCGTCATTATTGTCTAGTCAGTCTCACCTGTCCTCGTCATTAGTGTTCCCTATTTAATCCCCTTGTGTTTGCTGTCCTGTGTCGGTTCATTGACTAATGTTGCCAAATGTTATCTGTGCCAAGTTTGTGAGTACCTGTCAAGAGTATTTGTCCTGTTTATCCATTGCTCGTGTCAGTCATTTATTTTGTAGTATTTTGTCAGTACCTTGTCTAGTCAGTCACCTTGTCAGAGTCTTGTTTTGCCCCCTCGTGGGCTTTTGTTTTCCCCTATTTGTCAGAATAAACTATCTGTGATTGCACACCGTCTGCTTCTGGGTTCATCCGCCATCCATACCATAACAGAATGAACCGACCAAAGTCGAACCCAGCAGATGGTATGTCCTCCAGTGTCAAGCATGACTCAGAGGAACTGAAGGAGTGGTGGTCCAAGACCATCGCTGACTCGAGGAGAGGCAAGCTCCCGATTCCCGCTCAGGGACAGCTATCGATAAGGGAGTATGCCCGGGTTGTGAACGAGAGGAGGTTTTTCATTCCGGAGTTCCTCCTAAACTGCTACCTCGTCGCTGGTCTCAACTCTCTTCCACCCCTGGTTGAACGGGAGGAGCTGGTGACTTATCCGTTCACTGATTTGGTGGATTGCTTGTCTCGGAGAGAGTCACAGACACCCACAAGCTCATCATCCGCCAAGCTGCCCGTGATCCCGGAGGGTCGTGTTCTAGCTGTGGTCACTCAAGGGGATCTGGTTTCCTCCGTATCTTCTCCTGAGGTTTCGTCCACACCACCTCATCTCCGTGGCAAGCGAGAGAGACGGAGTTCATGGGATTCTCCTTCTGAATCATCCTCGACAGAGTCAACGCTGTCTGAGACTGCCCTTCCTGCACCAGTTACAGCCCCCATTGAGCTTCTCCAACCGGTCAAGGGTCCGTCTACTACGTCCGTGCCACGGCCTAGGAAGAAGAGGAGGAGGAGGGGAGCCTCTCGTCCTTCATCTCCACCTGTCCCAGAGCCCGCTGCTGTAAGCGCTGTCCCAGAGCCCGCTGCTGTAAGCGCTGTCCCAGAGCCCGCTGCTGTAAGCGCTGTCCCAGAGCCCGCTGCTGTAAGCGCTGTCCCAGAGCCCGCTGCTGAGGACACCGTTCCTGAGCCTGCTGTCGTGAGCGCCGCTGAGAGGGCTGCAGCTGATTCGGCTGCTGAGGCTGTTTTGCGGTCAGTGTCAGCAGATCAGGAGTTGCCTAGTGCCGTTGCGGCAAGAACTTTGTCCAAGTACCTGTCAAGTCTAGCCAAGATTCTGGAGGTTCCAGCCAGATCTGGCATGTTGTCTTGTCCCGTGTCTACAGCCGCCGAGCGCGCCGAACCCGCGCCAGCCGCCGAGAGCGCAAGACCGGAGCCCGCCACAGAGAGCGCTGCACCCAGTCCTGTCCTTTCGCCTGTCATGTCCCCCGTCAGGAGTCCCGTTTCCCCATCCTCTGAGTCCTCTGAGTTTGTTGCTGCTGCCACTAATGCAGTACCCCAGTCTGTTTTCCCGGTCGCCCCTGTCTCCACTAATTCCCGGACTGTTTCCCCATTTGTCCCTGTCTCCACTGCCCCTGGACTTCCGCTTGTTTCTCCTGTCTCCCCTGCCCTGTCTCAACCCCGGACTGTTTCTCCTTTTACCCACACATCTCCACCAAAGTCCGTTCGGACCCCCCGTCCCAAGCCCATACCCCGTGGTCCCAAGATCACCGCCCCGCCTGTGCACCCTGGACCCTCGCTCAAGGACTTTGTTGTCCCTCCGCCTCCCCTTCCTTGTTTATTATTTTTGATGTTCCACCCCAACCCTGTTGTTGTGTATTCTTGTTTGCCTTTGTTGGTTTTTGCTATGTACTGTTGGTTTTTGTCTTTGTCACAGTCTGTCATGTCCCGTGTTTAATGTCCCCTTGAGGAGCGTCTGGTAGCCGCTCCTTAAGGTGGGGGTTCTGTCATGATTCTGCCCTCTTGTGGTTGATTTTCTCTGGTCATGAGGCAGGATCATGACAGAATCATGTTTTGTGTACAAGCGCATGGTCTGTTTGGGCCATGTGCTTGTGTTGTCTCGTTTCTTTACTCCGCCCCCTTGTTATCCTCGTCTCGTCATTATTGTCTAGTCAGTCTCACCTGTCCTCGTCATTAGTGTTCCCTATTTAATCCCCTTGTGTTTGCTGTCCTGTGTCGGTTCATTGACTAATGTTGCCAAATGTTATCTGTGCCAAGTTTGTGAGTACCTGTCAAGAGTATTTGTCCTGTTTATCCATTGCTCGTGTCAGTCATTTATTTTGTAGTATTTTGTCAGTACCTTGTCTAGTCAGTCACCTTGTCAGAGTCTTGTTTTGCCCCCTCGTGGGCTTTTGTTTTCCCCTATTTGTCAGAATAAACTATCTGTGATTGCACACCGTCTGCTTCTGGGTTTATCCGCCATCCATACCATAACAGATTCCATTTGCGCACACCAGTAAGGAGCCTAGCAGCTGCATTCTGTACCATTTGCAAGCGGTTGAGTGGTGCACGGTTAATGCCCAGATACAGGGAATTGCAGTAATCAAGCCTCGTTGAGATAAAGGCATGCATCACCTTTTCAAAATCTTTGAAAGAGAGAAATGGTTTAGCTTTAGCTAGGACTCTAAGATGAAAAAAAACTGGTCTTGACAACCATAACTCTCTCTTCCGAATGCACTCATGGGTATGTAACGAGTATTAATTTGTAACTAGTTTTATTTTATTTTTATTCACACAAAATCCTTATGGTTTCTGTTAGAAATCAATATCCATATGTGAGAAAAGGAAAATTTATTTATTTTTGTATTTTTATGAGTTTTGAGTTTGTCACGGTTGTGACGTCATTGTCGCATTGCGCGTGCTCTCGCTTCAATCCGCGGGAGGTCTGAGCAGAGCGAGGAGCTGACTTTATTACACAACCTGATTGTATGCGACAATTTAACTGCATTTCCCCAACTTGGTGCTTCACAGATAAAAGAATCATTGAATCAGCAATTTCGGATCCAGTCTTTATTCACCGCCTTCACCACAGACACAACACAACGCAGAGGGGTAGCTGAACCGGTTACAGGTACACACAGGAGAGTGAAAAGTCATTTTTTTCCAAATATCTACATGAAAAATGCAACATATGAGAGAGAAATGTCTGACTGGGAGTGATTTCAGACTTTAGTAAGGATTTCTGCTGAAAATGGAGAAAATGGAGGAAAAAAAAACACAGAGTGGTCCGAATACACTCATGGGTACACAGAGGAGAGTGAAAAGTCATAAAAAGGTTAGAGTTGTGATTTTTTCCAAATATCTACATGAAATATGCAACAGAGCAGCTAAACATGTCATGCTGCAGGTGATTTGACACGTTAATGTGGACAGGCCAGGGTTAAAATGGAGAATGTGTCAAAAACCCCCTCAGAGTGAGGTCAGAATTCACCAATGGGTACAGAGTACCGGAAAATGGTAAGTGCCAAAAATGCAAAAAGTGCACAAAAACCCCTCGTGGGCCACGGGGTTGAAAACATACTGCGGCGCAGTTTCCCCTCCTTTTACATGCATTTTACTAATCGGTACACTGCATCGGACCGATCGGTACCAGAGTCAGACTCCCAAGCCTGGTCTTGTGTGGAAGTCCATTACTTTCACTTTCAAGTTAACGATTTTTATGCCCCCAATCCTAATGTATTTATATATTAATCCAATAGGCATACCGGCTTTTGAACACAAGAGGGGAGTATAGCACTATGAATGATTTTTTTTTATTGAAGGATGGCGTCTACGCTAATATCAGTTTCTCTGTTTATCCCGAGGGAACCTCTATGGTGGACCTGCGCCTGGACCCATCCCGACTCAAGTGCCGGCCTCATCGACACGACAGCCATCGGCACTGATCCTCAACATCTCGTCTCCAAACCGGCGTGATTACTTCGACTTCCAAACAGATGAAAATGGACAATTCTCTTAATGTTTCGATCCAATTTGTTTTGTAATCACTGTTCTTTCGTTGGCCAGAGGAGAACTGGCCACCGACTGAGCCTGGGTTCTCCCAAGGTTTTTTCTCCATTCTATCACCTAATGGAGTTTTGGTTTCCTTGCCACTGGTTCCTTGCTTTTGGCTTGCTTAGTTGGGGACATTTAATATTCAACAATATTATTGATCTGTGTTGTATTACTTTCATGTTATCACTGTGAAGCTGCTTTGATACAATCTGTATTGTAAAAAGCGCTATATAAATAAATGTGACTTGACTTGACTTGACTAAACCATTCTGGCTGTTTTTAAACTTAAACATAATTCCTAAATTGAAAAAAAGGAAATAAAATGGGTTTAGTTATAATATTGGTATAATTTTTTAGAAAAATAACTGGTGTATAATGCAATTTTTAGAAGATATGAGAAGTTTCCTGAATCTTTTTTTGACATAATCCCTAGCCATAGCAAAACCGTTTGAGATATTCAATATCCGTTAACAATTTAGCATCTTTAATGTATTTTCATCATTTTGAAGTTTGGTGGGAATAAAATAAACCACTAATGCTAAGAGTCTCAAAAGCATCCTAAAAGAATCGTAAATTTTGGTGTGTTGCCACTGCTACAGTATCAAAGATATCAAGAATCCATTCACAGGTTTACATCTGCCGTATGTTTACATTATACACAGAAATTGAAGCAAATCGGGTCAAAATAAGAGGGTGATTTCAAAGCATTTTGAAAGTGACACACTTCCTGCTGCCAGTTGGTGGCGCTATAACTTTGACTCACAATAGTCACATCCATGTGATCGGCCTCTTACAACGAACACACTGCTGAAGTTTCATCAAGATCAGTTAATGTATGCTGAAGTTATAACACACTTCCTGTTTCACGTTTCTCGCCATAATTTCGTTTCCTTGCCATGGCCAAACCGTTCGAGATATCAAAAATCCCTTCGCAATTTTTCATCCTCAATTTCTTGACATCACGTTGACTGAGTTTCGTCAAATTTGGATCAGAGCTCTAGGAGAAGTACTTTAAATTCCATTGCATGTGTTTTACAAACAACCCTAAATAGCCGACTTCGGCTATTTAGCTATAGATGAGATCTATATGTGTACCGAGTTTCATATTATTACATGCAAGCGTGTTTGATTTATGGACCAAGTTTTCGGACCCCGTTTCAGGGGGCGCTGTTGAGCCCCCCTGCCATGCCCGGGTACCATCTTTAGCTCGGCCCTGATGGCGCGGGTTCTGACCCGTGTGCAAAGTTTCAATAATATAGCTGCGAGCAGCGATTGCGGGCCCAAGCCGGTGGCACCGCAACTCCGGTGCCTTTAGTTACCTTAGTTACCTAAAGGCACCGGGGTGGCGGTACCGGCGGCTTTGGCCCTTTATCACTGATATATATATATATATATATATAAAGCCGGTGGCACTGCCACCCTGGTGCCTTTAGGGTTATTGTGCACAACTTACAAAAACATAACCTTGCTTTGACTGTCGAAAAGAAGTGTGCTGTAGAGCTTGCATCAGTGTGGGCTCTGCAAAAGTGCACATTGAGGGCACATATCAACCACAAAGTATGCGTGAGTAATCTTCTGAAACCTAAAATGAAAAATGAGACACCCTACAGACGGTCTCATGGATTTAACCAACACATTAAGTACACAAGACTAAAAAAAATCATATGAAGTGTGCCATTTGGGACAGGGCCTTTTTCTATTGGGCGGACATTTTTCACCACCTGAGCAAAAATATTCTTTATACCTGACCTGTACATCATACGTAGAAACACAATGGTTTCAACATTCAGTTGTAACTTTTAACTTGAATGTGCCATTTATATTTTATTTGACTCTATGTAACTCATTGGTATTAAATCATATTTGTGAAAAACAAGCAGTTAAAAGGGGGGGTTGACTGCTTTTTTTCTTTGCATGATTATGTTTATGAGGTGCAATATAACATGTATTCGTGGTTTTTCTTTTTTGAAAAATCTTATTTTTCATAAATTTCACCTTTATTGTCAGCCGCGTTCTCCTCTGTCATATAACGAGTGGTTGACTTCCTGATTCTATGAAACCACTCCCTCAGAAACAGGCAGTGGGCTCTGATTGGTTTGTTTGGGCCGGTGTGTTGTGATTGGCTAAACTGTCACTCACGTTGTCCGGATACTTAACGCCTGTGGCGAGGGGGGCGTGGTTCAGCGAAGTCTCTAGTGGGACTGTGGGAGTGGGAGAGCGGGGACAGAGCCGAGCGGTGAATAAGTGGGTCAAGTTCAAATGACAAAAACCTGTCTGTGATTTCAGTGATTGGCATGAGGAGAGCGCATATAAGCGGGCCGTGCGGACAACAGCTTGAGAGACAGAGACTGGCAGCTCGTGCAAGTATCCTATGGAGTCCTGTTACTGAACGCGTGACATTTAAAAGCTGTATTCAGCGGGAAGAGTTTTCACTGCAACCGTGTTTGGCAAAGCTGTGTTCAATGGGAAGAGTATTATCAACTATTATTTATTTTTGCCTTTGACATTCTGAGTTAAATTTATTTGAGCGCGACCTCGCGCTGTGAAAAGAGTTGTGTAAATAAAAGTGCACGAGTCCCAGTATTCGCCGACCCTTTGTCTCCTTTCATCACCCACACATAACAAACCTGTTCTTACATCACAAAGTGATGAAAAAGTATATATACATGAAAAATACATTCATAAAATGAGTACATATACAAATTCAGGTCCAAAATGTTTGTACGCGTTTGTCGTAGACACAAAATAGCATAACTAAGTGGATATAAAGCCAGCACAGGCATTTGACAAAACTAAAACATTACATCTGAAATTATACATGCAAATAAATTTAAAATGATTAAGTCTTTCCCTACTTACAGGTTGTGGCCCAATAACTGCTGCCTCTGGTTTTAAAGTTGGAACTGCTTCACATTTTAGTAACAGTTTCTTGTTGAATCCGGTGTTGAAGATTCTGGAAGCTGTCTCTCGTAAAATGCGCAGCACAGAGAGCTAAATTACGATCGTCATTTTCAGGAACATAATCAAACATAAATTGTATCCATTGCTGATGAAGTACAGCGTCCGTGGGAAGCTCGAACACAGAAGACCTGACAGCTGGTGAACACAACAGACTCGACCAGAGCCACAGAAGTATGGCATGCCCTTTTTTGCATTTTCCGGAGGGAGGGTTGATGCAAATCTATGGGTTAGAGACATCTAAAACCCAGCTGTAGTCCCAATCGAGTCGTTTTTGTAGGCATTCAACTTCCTGATTTTTAAAAGACAATATCTCTTACATTGAACTTTCAGCGCTGCAACTTTGTAGGTACAGTTTATGCGCCATCAGCAACATTACACACTCTTTAAAATGAAAAAAGTTAAATCGCAGTCAACCCCCCTTAATTAAGAAGTCACCAAATATCGCACATTTAGGTTATCTGATTTTTTTCCAGTGCTGTTTACTGTACAGTCTTTAAGAAATACTATGAAAAATAATTTACAAAAGCTTCGGCAGGACAGTTCAATTCTTTACAAAAAAAAAATATAGTAAGAAAGAAAAGTAAGCTGAGATGGTTTGGGAAAACCATTAAGTGTTTTTGTACAGTAAATAATTGTGTACAGGAAGCATTAAACCATCAAAGTTAAATGATTGTTTATTGCTTATATGAATTTCCAATATTTTCTTTAGCAGGGGGTTTCAAACTTTTTAATGGCAATGAGCCCTAAACAATACCCTTGTGAGGTTCTTTATTTAGCCTTATAATATGATACAATATACAGGTCCTTCTCAAAAAATTAGCATATTGTGATAAAGTTAAACTTTCATATATTTTAGATTCATTGCACACCAAATGAAATATTTCAGGGCTTTTATTGTTTTAATACGGATGCTTTTGGCATACAGCTCATAAAAACCCAAAATTTCTGTCTCAAAAAATTAGCATATCATAAAAAGTTTCTCTAAAGGAGCTATTAACCTAATCATCTGAATCAACTAATTAATTCTAAACATCTGCAAAAGATTCCTGAGGCTTTTAAAAACTCCCAGCCTGTTTCATTACTCAAAACCGCAATCATGAGTAAGACTGCCGACCTGACCGCTGTCCAGAAGGCCATCATTGACACCCTCAAGCAAGAGGTTAAGACACAGAAAGAAATTTCTGAACAAAGAGGCTGTTCCCAGAGTGCTGTATCAAGGCACCTCAGTGGGAAGTCTGTGGGAAGGAAAACGTGTGGCAAAAAACGCTGCACAAAGAGAAGAGGTGACCGGAACCTGAGGAAGATTTGGCACTTTTCCACTGCATAGTACGGTACGGTTTGGCTCAGTACGGTTTGACTCTGCGCGGAACAGCTCGGCTCGCTTCACGTTTCCACTGCGTGGTACGTTTTGAGTCGGTACGGATCGGTTCGGTTCGCTTAGCTCTGTTGCTTTTCCACTGCAGTAGTACCCCTTCAAAAGTGTGTGGGACTGATCGTTATTGCGCACGCCTCTACTGCCATGACATCATCTTAAAAGTGCCACATTTTCAAACCCACAACACAGGAACAATGGAGACTATCGAGGGATGGTGTTCCTGATTCTCGGTATGTGGTTGTTTTTAACTGCTAGACGGAAAAATGTGTTTAAAATGAGGCTGATGGCAGCAAAACAAAATACTGCTAAAAAAGTGTCTCGTGTCTCGTGTTGCGAATCCAATGACGCTAGTAGTGACGCTGGTAGTGACGATTCTGTCTGACCAATCATTGATCTACAGTGTTTCACGTCACATTTTAGTACCGGTACGGTACGCTTGGAACTTCAACAGACCAGGTACCATTTAAAGCGACCCGAAGCGAACCGTACTGTACCGTACCATGCAGTGTAAAAGTACCACAAGTGAGCTGTACCGAACCGAACCGTACTGTACCATGCAGTGGAAAAGCGCCAAAGTGAGCCGTACCGAACCGAACCGTACTATGCAGTGGAAAAGCGCCAATTGTGGAGAAGGACCGATTCCAGACCTTGGGGGACCTGCAGAAGCAGTGGACTGAGTCTGGAGTAGAAACATCCAGAGCCACCGTGCACAGGCGTGTGCAGGAAATGGGCTACAGGTGCTGAAATTCCCCAGGTCAAGCCACTTTTGAACCAGAAACAGCGGCAAAAGCGCCTGACCTGGGCTACAGAGAAGCAGCACTGGACTGTTGCTCAGTGGTTGCATGTCATTCGTAAATCAAGGTGCCAGAGTCTGGAGGAAGACTGGGGAGAAGGAAATGCCAAAATGCCTGAAGTCCAGTGTCAAGTACCCACAGTCAGTGATGGTCTGGGGTGCCATGTCAGCTGCTGGTGTTGGTCCACTGTGTTTTATCAAGGGCAGGGTCAATGCAGCTAGCTATCAGGAGATTTTGGAGATTTTCATGCTTCCATCTGCTGAAAAACTTTATGGAGATGAAGATTTTAATTTTTCAGCACGACCTGGCACCTGCTCACAGTGCCAAAACCACTGGTAAATGGTTTACTGACCATGGTATTACTGTGCTCAATTGGCCTGCCAACTCTCCTGACCTGAACCCCATAGAGAATCTGTTGGATATTGTGAAGAGAAAGTTGAGAGACGCAAGACCCAACACTCTGGATGAGCTTAAGGCCGCATTCGAAGCATCATGGGCCTCCATAACACCTCAGCAGTGCCACACGCTGATTGCCTCCATGCCACGCTACATTGAAGCAGTCATTTCTGCAAAAGAATTCCCGATCAAGTATTGAGTGCATAACTGAACATAATTATTTGAAGGTTGACTTTTTTTGTATTTAAAAACACTTCTTAAGGTTATAGGATGTCTTAAACCACTATATCATTTTCCGACGGCACAGGTTAAAATAAATGGTAGTATTTCTAATTCAATTACACTGGAACGGGGATGTCGCCAGGGATGTCCTTTAAGCCCCACACTTTTTGCACTATTCATAGAGCCACTTGCTCAATTAATTAGAGAAGATGTAGAAATACCAGGAGTTCAATTTAAAGGAAATAAACATAAAATATGTCTATATGCGGATGATATTCTTATGACAATCTCGGACCCCGACTCTAGTTTACCTAAATTAATGTCATGCCTTGAGCAGTTTGGATGGTACTCAGGATACAGATTGAATTTAGACAAAACTCAAATCCTCTCTTTTTATTATTCACCACAGGAGAACATACGTAATAAATATAATTTTAAGTGGAAAACTAATATTAAATACTTAGGAGTTACCATACCAAAGAATATGACAAAATTGTACACTATTAATTATGAACCCATAACTAAAGAACTAAAAGCAGATTTGAACAGATGGATGCCCTTACCCCTGGGTTTATATAATCGAATTGAAAGTATAAGAATAAACGTTCTACCACGATAACTGTTTCTATTCCAATCGCTGCCTGTAGAGATTCCGAAAAAACAGTTTAATGACTGGAACCGAATGATCTCTAGATTCATATGGAAAAATCAGAAACCTAGGGTCAGACTTAAAACACTACAATTATCAAAGGAGAGAGGAGGACTGTCTCTTCCCTGTCTGAAAGATTACTACAAAGCGGCACAACTGAAATATCTAGTTGGTGTAATAATGAGTATGAAGCAAGGTGGAAAGAATTAGAATTTAGCCAACTGGACATTCCCCTCCCCTCCTTACTAAGGGAATAAAACCACTAGGATTAAATACTATAATAAACTGAGTCATTGGACGATGGTTCCTCTCAATGTTTGGTTCAAGGAATGTAAAAATTTCAAGCTTGAGAAACAAGCACGTTTGTTAAGATGGGTGGCCTATGACAATGGTTTTAAACCCGCACAGTTAGATTCAAGGTTTAAACAATGGACTCTGAAAGGCATTACATAATAGTGTACAATCTCAACCAACACAGGTTTAACAAGCTTCCAACATCTTACTGACACCTAAGATTTTTTTTAGATACTTACAGCTTAGGAACCATTATAATAAAAATATTAAAAATAATGATAAAACTGAAATGAATATGATCAAAATTTTTATTGATGCGATCATGCGTATAAGAGTGGGACTGATACCAACAAGAATACTAATATTAACAAGAAACTGATATCAAGATTATATTCAAGTATAGAATCTTCTAAAAATCACTCTACATTATATGTGAAAGATAAATGGGAAAAGGAAGCGAACATAATTTTATCTGATGAAGAGTGGTTAAACATCTGCAAAACACAGTATACTACCACCAGTTCGAATCAATGGAGAGAATTCTCATGGAAGAATATCATAAGATTCTTTATTACTCCCAAAAGAAAATATTTACAGAATGGTAAACCAGATTCTGTATTCTGTTGGAGACTATGTAATACTTCTATGGCAAATTACTTTCACATATTTTGGAAATGTCCAACGATTCAGTCTTTTTGGTTAGAGATAGTGACCGAAATAAAATTGATACTGGGATTTGAAACGGAGTACAGTTTTAGTACTATATATTTAGGAAATATACCAACTAACCTTAATGCTCAAGACAAATACCTACTTAATGTATTATTAGTTGCGAGTAAAAAAACAATAACTAAGAAATGGCTCCAAGAGAGTCCACCAACAAAAGATGAATGTATAGTGATTGTAAGTCATATATACGATATGGAAAAGCTGACCTTCTCT
Source organism: Pimephales promelas (assembly GCF_016745375.1). The sequence continues at coordinate 4,346,129 of NW_024121754.1, forward strand.
TTACGATTAAACATGGATAAATTTTACAAGTACTGGTCAAAGTGGCTAAGGTATACGAGTAGGGATTGAGCAAAAAGAGATACTGTGAGTGTTATTTCCTCTTTCTTTTTATTTTAATTATTTCCTCATTTACATTTGATTGGTAATACTATATTGAGGACCCTTTTTTTTTTCTTCAGATGTACAATACTTACCCAATGAAAATATTCTGGATTGTATGATGTATGATGGGACCTTGAACCTTTTATTGACTTGAAAGGACAATTATAATTATTCCCCTGATGTTATTATAAAGGAAGGAAAGGGGAGGGGGAACGGGGAGGAAAAGGGAACCCATGATTTGATATTAACGTAATGTTAATGAAAGTTTGTGTATAACATAATTGTATGTTACACCCCTAGTGACCAGTTTGTTCTGTTCTTTTGTGTTTTACTAAAATCTATATAAACCAATAAAAAATAAAAGTTTTTTTTTTTTTTTTTTTTTTTAAAAACACTTCTTTTTTGAAAACTTCAAAACTTCCATGCATGTTGTTGTCTCCACAGATGCCTCTGCCATGGGTTGGGGAGCCATGTGCAATGGACATGCAGCCGCGGGTTCCTGGACAGGACCCCAGTGCCTTATGCATATCAATTGCCTCGAGTTGCTGAAGAGTCACAACTCGTACGCGACCTCCTATCACCTGTGTGATAAAACTTCTCGGATAAAATATGCAAATTGTTTGAGATAGAGGAATTTTGGGTTGCCAAAATCATCAGTATTAAAACAATAAAAGACCTGAAATATTTCAGTTGGTGTGCAATGAATTTAAAATATATGAAAGTTTAATTTTTATCATTACGTTATGGAAAATAATGAACTTTATCACAATATGCTAATTTTTTGAGAAGGACCTGTATATAAAAAATAAATATTTTACAATAAAATATTGCAACTTTATAATGGGTCTTATTCAGAAACTGATATATTTTTAACTGACTGATTTATAGTTCCCCACCGGTAACAATTGTGACCAAGAATAATTATCATGATTTCACTAACTCTAGTTATACTGGTAACACTTTACGGTAAGGGTACATGAATTATAATGAATTCATGTATAAGTTAATGCATGAATTATGCATTCATTCATGTATTAATATCTCATGAATCATCAGGAGCTAACACAAGTTCAACGTTTTTCATTCGTGACTTCATGAATGAACACCTTAATTAAAACATTAACTAAGATGAGCACATCATCATGAATTATGATTTATTACGCATGATCATGATGTTTTCTTTGTTCACAGTTATGCCACCTTTCAATAGCACATTGTTCATCAATGTTTCAAAGGACCTAGTCACCACTTTAGTTAAGGCGCCACACACATGATGAAGTCATTGATAGAAAATGCTTAGTTAATGATGACTTCTGTATTTGATTTACAGAATGTGTGTGCTATGAGCTGTGATTGGTCTATATGGTGTCTGTCCAATAGTCATCATTAACTAAGAAAGCATTAATCTATTAATGACTTCATCATGTTTGTGGCCCCTTAACTAAAGTGGTGACTAGGTCACTGACCTAGACAAAGAACAAAGAAAACATCATGATCATGCGTAATAAAACATAATTCATGGTGATGTGCATATCTTAGTTAATGTTTTAATTAAGGTGTTGTTCATTCATGAAGTCATGAAGGAAAAACGTTGATAATAAAAGGCATGCATTTTGTTTCTGCATGAGATTGTAAAATATGCTCACTTTGTGAACAATGTGGTTGTAATCATTTTTGTGAAAAATACAGATTTCCCATCATGTTGAAATACGGTTGTAAAGCTCTTATAAGACAAAAAAATATTTCTGGTTAATATTGCCTTTGTATCCAACAAACAGTTTTTATAATACAACAAAAATGACAGTCTTTCATTTTTTAATCTTAAATTTTATTGAATTAACTATTTCATTTCTGATGGGTTAAGGAAATGTATAAGGTATCGATATTATACATCACTGCAAAACAGTCTTGCGCAGCTCAAATGCAAATGATTGAATACATGGAAAAAGTCGTAAACCATATGGCTACTTCTAAAAATATGAAAAATATAGATTTCCATTTTTATCCAGAAAGGAAACCTATTCACATATACCTTATTTCCTAAGGAGTGAAGGAAAGAGTGTAAAGAAATGCAAATATATTCTCATTTAGTGTCCATCACTTGGACAGATTCATCCACAACATCCAGTGTTAATGGAATAACTGTTTTTGTGAGCACAGCAGTAGTGCCTGGCTTGTATCTGTATGAACCCTCCCTGGTGCTTTAAAAGAAAGAGAGAAAATGTTTTTGAATGTTAAGAGATTTTATGAATAAATATGTGCTGTAAACTCAGAAGGTTATTAAAAGAGTTTATCAGGATGAGAGTTGATAGGGGTATATTCCAGAAAGCAGGTCATGCACATGTTTACGTGGTATTAGTAAATATATTGCAATATAGTATATATAATGAAACCTTAACATCGTTTCACTAAAAATGTCTACAAAGGTGTCATGAACTGGCTTTTTAAATTTTATTATATTGTTGTCTGAGGTCAACTTATGACGTTCGCTTGGTTTTTGCATTCAAAAACATCAAAATGAATAAGTAATAGGCTATTTTGTACCCAAGTTGTGAGTCTACCTGAAAAACGCTCGGTTTTTATGGGCGTCTCGCACTGAAGTCTTGGAAATAAATGCCCACTGCTGTGAGTGGATAACAGTTTTGCATATTATAATGAGTTTCAACTTACCTCGTCGATGCACTTGGGGGAAATTGTTTTGAAAACGTCCAGTGTTGTAAAATGGCAACCGGAATGATTCGACCCAGGAATGAACACATGAACTGTTGCACAATTCCTGTCAGGTCCAATATAGACGGCACAGCACCGTTTTTTACTCTTAATCTGTCTGCAAATCCAGTCTTGTTTACAAAACAATCCTCAGTGAAATGAAGCGAACAGAAGACGATGTTTTACCCTCATCAGCTGGAACGTCATTACAACTAAAGTTTAACCATGCAGCCCTATTGGAATCCAGAGGAAGCTTATGCAGCAACTGTCTTCCACAACCAGGCACTGCACAATATTTTATATTGCTCGGTAGCTCGATACGGATTGTCATCACAACTCACAATGTAGGCTATGTTATCTATCTATGCGTGTAATGCGCGAATCGGTCAGTGGGGCTAAACCGGCTGTGTTGAAGCCTTCTTATATTGTCTATGGTTGAAGCAGGCATTGATCTTCTTCTGCGGGGGTGGTGTTTTATCCTCTTTGACATCATAGTTCCCCACTTTTAAAAATGAGTCGTTTACTGAGGCTGGTGTCAATAAAAGCTTTTATTGGACTAACAAGGACGTTTTCAGTTCTGAAACTTACAGGATATTCTTATAATATGATGACATCTTAGATGTCAAAAGCTCAAGGAAAATTTTATTTCTCAGTTCATCACCCCTTTAATAAATCCTGAGAGTGTTTTTTAACCCCCAAAATCGTCTCGGTTATGTATGTAACCCTCGTTCCCTGAGTAGGGAACGGAGACGTTACGTCGGATGACGGAGGATGGGGGTTTCGCATAGAAAGCCAACCCTCTTCGAGTATTAAAAAACGAGCCAATGGCAGGAAAATGCCATGGGTCTGCGGAATTTACATAGCGTATCTCCGCCACCTCGTGAGTATAAAAGGAGGAAGCGGACGCAACCGCAGTATGTCTTCGCTGAGGAGCCGAGACTGAACTCAGGCGTCTACCCAGCGGTACAGCGGAAGTGGCAGGGAGACGTAACGTCTCCATTCCCTACTCAGGGAACGAGGGTTACATGCATAACCGAGACGTTCCCTTTCGTAGTCACTCCGAGTTACGTCGGATGACTGAGAATGGGGGTCCTCCGTGTAATCATGCCACCTTCACAGCTGTCTTCCAGTGCCCTGCGAAAGTCTGATACCCTGTCGTGAACTTAGCACGGACGAGGAGTCCTACTTAGCACAGGAATACCAAGGTACACTGGGGAGCATATCCCAGAGGAAATATGCCACAGTACGCCTACCCATAGGGAGGACTTAAGAATACACATATGGCCCAAGGGGACTTCATATGGAGGAACACTGGAGTCACCAACCCGTAGGGTGGCTAGAATCTTAACTCCAGGGGTGGCAAGGTGGCTTGCCGAGGGAAGACACATGCTCAGAGAGGCTTACAGTGGAGAATACATATGTGGAGGTTACTAGCAGGAACCATGCACACGGAGGCACCTAGCCGACGCCCAGGCAACAGACACTGGTGCCAGCATCAACAGTGCTGGAGGACTCAGGGCTTCAACAGAAAGCTCAGCTGAGGAAAAATTGCACTTATCCAGTTCGTGAGGTGGAATGGCAAGCAAGCGAAGACACCTGAGCGGGTCCAGTACTGGCTGGTTGAGCGAGTACAAGAGAGGACACAGGCTCCTCTCGGAGGTTATAGAATCTCAACGAATGTGTTAGGTGTCGCCCAGCCTGCAGCTCTGCAGATGTCTGCTAGTGAGGCGCCATGTGCTAGAGCCCAAGAGGAAGCCACACTCCGAGTGGAGTGGGCCATCACACCAAGGGGGCACGGTCGACCTTGCTGATGGTAAGCCAAAGCAATGGTGTCCACTATCCAGTGAGACAGCCGCTGCTTTGAGAGAGCCCTTCCCTTCTGGCTCCCACCATAACAGACAAGAGCTGGTCTGAGGTCCTGAAACACCGCATTCTGTCTACGTAAGCCCGGAGGGCACGTACTGGACAGAACAGTGCCAAGGCTGGGTCTGCCTCCTCCAGGGGCAGCGCTTGCAGGTTCACCACCTGGTCCTGGAAGGGAGTGGTAGGAACCTTGGGCACATATCCGGGATCACGTGAGAGTAGGCCGGCCCGAACTCCAGGCATGCTTCGTCAACAGAGAATGCATGCAGATCCCCTACCCTCTTGATGGAGGCCAGTACAACCAGGAGCGCTGTCTCGATTGACAGGAACTTAATCTCAAATGATTGCAGAGGCTCGAAGAGAGGCCTCTGCAGGACACTTAAAACTACTGAGAGGTCCCAAGAGGGTACGAGAGAAGGGCGAGGGGGATTCAGTCTCCTCGCTCCCCTCAAGAACCTGATGATCAGGTCGTGCTTTCCCAAAGACTTACCTTCAACTGCTTCATGGAATGCGGCAATAACAGCCACATAGACTTTCAGGGTGGAGGGAGACAGCCTTCGCTCCAACCCTTCTTCCAGGAAGGAAAGCACGATGCTAATCGAGCATCTCCGGGGGTCTTCTCGGCGAGAAGAGCACCAGTTGACGAAGAGGTTCCACTTCAACGCATAGACGTGTCTAGTGGATGACGCTCTAGCGGAAGTGATGGTAGCCGCCACCACAGGTGGCAGGGTACTCAAACCTGCCTCGTCCCATCCAGGAGCCACACGTGTAGCCTCCACAGATCGGGACGAGGGTGCCACAGGATGCCCCGTCTCTGAGAGAGGAGGTCCTTCCTCAGAGGAATTGGCCAAGGAGGTGCGAGGAGTATCAGTTTGGAGAACCAGGTCTTGGTGGGCCAATATGGGGCGACCAACAAGACCTGCTCCTCGTCCTCCTTGATCTTGCACAGAGTCCGTGCAAGAAGGCTCACTGGGGGAATGCATACTTGCGTAGACCCCGCGGCCAGCTGTGCGCCAGCTGTGCGCGAGAGTAATACAGGGCGCAATGGGAAGAGTCGTGGGAAGCGAACAGATCTATCTGTGCCTCCCCGAACTGGTCCCATATCAGCTGGACTGACTGGGGATGGAGTCGCCATTCGCCAGAGACTGGACGGAACCGTGACAGCTCGTCGGCTGCCAGGTTCCGTTCTCCTGGAATGTAAATAGCACGAAGGGACCACAGGTGCTTCTGACTCCATGATAGGAGGTCGCGTACGAGTTGTGACTCTTCAGCAACTCGAGGCAATTGATATGCATAAGGCACTGGGGTCCTGTCCAGGAACCTGCGGCTGCATGTCCATTGCACATGGCTCCCCAACCCGTGGCAGAGGCATCTGTGGAGACAACAACATGCATGGAAACTCGCTGCAGAGGGACTCCGCCTGTAAAAAGCTGAGGTTCGTCCACGGGAAGAAGGTCTGACGGCAGGTCGGAGTTACTGGAACTCTGAGCGTACCGTGATGCCATGCCCACCTCGGGACTCGATCACAAAGCCACAGCTGAAGCGGTCACATATGAAGCAATCTGAGTGGCGTAGCCGCAGCCACAGATGCCATATGCCCCAAGAGCCTCTGAAAAAGTTTCAGTGGGACCGCACTTATACCCTCGAACTGTCGAAGACAAGTCAGCAGTGAGTGTGCGCGCTTGCTCGTGAGCTGCGCAGACATGGCGACCGAGTCTATCTCCATACCAAGAAAAGAGATCCTCTGCACGTGGCAAAGTTTGCTCTTCTCCCAGTTGACCGGAAGGCCCAGACGGATTAGGTGCCGGAGCACAAGGTCTCTGTGTTCGCAGACCTGATCTCGAGAGTGTGCTAGGATCGGAATATTGTCAAGATAATTCAGGACGTGAACCCCATGTTCACAGAGGGGAACAAGGGCTGCCTCGACGGTCTTTGTAAAGACGCGAGGGGGACAGAGTAAACCCGAATGGGAGAACCGTGTACTGATATGCCTCTCCCTCGAAAGCAAACCGAAGTGACGGTCTGTGTCCGTCAGATGGAGATGGAGACATGAAAGTACGCATCCTTCAGGTACATCGCTGCAAACCAATCCTGGGCCCGAACGCACTCGAAAATGCATTTGGCCGTAAACATCATGAAAGGCAGTCGGTGAAGAGTACGGTTCAAAACGCGAAGATCTAGGATCGGTCGTAACCCACCGATCTTCTTGGGGACAATGAAGTAGGGGCTGTAAAACCCTGACCTCATCTCGGCTGGAGGGACAGTCTCGATTGCACCCTTCGCCAGCAGGGTAACAACCTCCGCTCTCATGATCGGGGCATTGCCACGACCACCGTAAAGCGAACTCCCTGGAGACGGGGAGGAACTGAATTGCATAGCCGAGCCTGATCGTTTGGGCGACGCAACGGGACAGATTGGGGAGCTCTAGCCAAGCTCACAAAAACTGATCCAGTGTAATCATCCGAGCCACAGACGTCCCCCTGGAGGGGCAGCGGGCGGCAGAAGCGGAGGTGTTACCCCCCCCCCCCGTGGGTGCACAATCGAACCCCGCTCCCCGACAGAGGAGACCAGGGAAGGACCAGCGTTCCCGGGTGTTTGGTGATAGAGGGGGATGGGAGTGGCGTGGTACGGGGACGACACACACTCTCATCCGCACCCTCAGAGACAGAGGAGAATGAGAGTGGCGAGGCACGGGGGCGTTGCGCACTTTCATCTTGCTCTGTGTGCTCAGAGATGGACTGCAGCTCTTTGAAGAAAAGATTTTCCCCCAGCCCTCCACCGGGGGAAGGAGTGGGCCTGCGACCACACCTGAAGAACTGCAAGCCATATCTGAGCTGCCCGTAACAGGAGCGACGCAGCGGGGCTGTGGGGCTGGTACAGGCAGGGGCGCCTCCTTGCGACCACCTCCACGGCACGGCCCGGTGCTGCTGCAGAAACCACAGGGTCAGACAAAGCCACAGTCCGCTTCTGAGTGGCCGAGAGCTGTTGGGCAGAGTTCTCGACCGCGCCGCCGAAGAGGCCAGCCTGAGATATGGGAAAGTTGAGGAAACTGGTTCACTCAGCCTTGCGCACATCAACCAGGATAAGCCAGAAATGTCTGACCACGCATGTGGAGATCAACTGACTCAGGGAGCATGCGGTCAACTTCGTCACTCGTAGAGCAAAGTCGGTGACGGCAGGCAGCTCAAGGATGAGCCCTGAATCAGCCCTACCCTTGTGCATGTCACTGCACACCCCAAAGGATGGCAATAACACACAGTGAGGTGGCAGCCTGCCCCACAGCTCTATAGGTCCCCGCCACCGGAGTAGACAAGAACCTACGGCATTGGGGGGTGCTTAGGGTTGCCACGGCCAGTGGAGGCGCTGTGGGGACACATAAGTGTTGCCACAGAACACTCCACAGGGAGGAACCCCAGTGTACCCTAGAATGCGGCCTCTACGAGGGCAGAGAAGGCGGAATAGGCCGCTGAGCAGTCGTGAAAGTCAAAGGAGACTTCCACAATCTCATGGCATCTTCATGCACATCCGGGTAGAAAGGATTTGGGTTGGCAGGATTCGGGACATGGCAGAATTTTCCACACAAACCCAACACTCGTGGCAGCCTGGGAAGCATAGCTGTGAACTCTGAATCTAACTCGCTATGTTAGCCCATCCGAGGACAGCAGCACAGACGAGTCAACTCCAGAGAACTCCAGCTCACCTTGTGATGCGGCGATAAACATGATTTCATCAACTGGAGGACCAAATAAGAAAGCAGGCCCTTTTATTTAATTTTTTTTTTTTTTGGCAGCCGCGAACTCACTCGGGACCACGTGGGTTGCAACGTGAAAGACGGGGTATGGACCGTGGAAATTTTCGTCGGTTTAGTTCCAGACCTGATGTCTTAGATCACCCTGGCCACCAGTCTAAGTATTATCTCATGTGGAGAAAATAGTTCAGGTTGTGGATAAGGGGACTCAATGAGCTCACTCTATTGAGTGAGCTCATTGCTATTGAGTAAATTACAAGTAGCCTATGTGAATATAGTGCTGCAGGGATGACATTTTGTAGGCCAAACCCCGGAAATGAGTTCGGATTGTAGCACTGTCCTGAAGTCAATAGATATCTGGGGTTGGGGTTATCATTGCAATTTTTAAAAGCTTTTACTTGTATTGAAAAAGGCTGTTGCTAACAAGTGGCTATGTGAATCGGACTTCAAAGGTTGTCAGGGACATTAAATGTCATCACACTGTACTGGAAAACTCATCTACTCGCTAGTCGTAAGTTGACAATTTGTTAGAAGCTTAGTGGTGGTAAAGCTGATGTCCTGGATGTGGTGTAGTCTTCTGACAATTGTATTTAGGCTTCAAATTTAAAAGTTGTTAATTTGTGAAAATTATCATGAACAAAAAGTGTAAGAATCTTTTCTTTTCTTTTTGTTCACAGAGCTTATTTTCTGCAATAATTCAAAAAAGCCAATGAAAATATTCTATTGAGTTTTTGTTGAGGGAACCAGGGTCATGCTAACTTGTCCAACAAAAATAGTAATCACTGCAGAGCTCTATACTAGGATGTACCTTCCTGTATGAGTGTGTTCACAGTGAACATACTCTTGAGTTGACTGAACTTTTACTTCTGGCCGTGTTTTAGAACCAATAACTGAGTAAGAAATGTAATTAACCTACAGTTTGGGTAACCCTGCTTTCTGGAAAACCAAGGAAATGGATACATTTTTAAAAAAATCTCATTTTAAAGCTATAGTATACGATGTTAAAAATCGGTCGAGAAAGCCTGAGACGGTAGGGAAGTTTTAAAAAACTCATCCCGCCCCTCCACACACACACACCCCTCCCCTCCCCTCTGTGCTACCTGATCCCTGACCTATGTCACTTTTGAGTTCACGTCAACACAAGATTAGCAACACATGAAATGTTCTAAACTCCCCACCACAATTAGTATAATACTACTAGTATTGCTAGGGTTTTCAGTAATTGTTATAGCAGCACACAGCGCATCTTGTTCAAATTCCGATCGGCTTGAACAGAAACCTGCTAGGCATACTGAAATATATTCAAGGACTTCAAGAAATATAATTACTTTCACCTGTGATAGGCGATGCTAAACGGCTAACATTCCAGTGCCGACCGGCAGCATGAGCATGTTGTCAGGCTGATAAAAAGCTATTTATGTAACACATCTGAAAGTATAAATACATGTTTACCTGCTCAACAAAAAGTCAGCTGTGTCAGCATCGGTTTTCAGTCCCAGATCTCGCTGAAGCTTCCTTCAATGGTCAATGGTGGACCCTATATTTATCCTACTTAGAGTGCGGCGTTTCATTTTTTTTTAATCTCTGCTCTTTCCTCTACAGACTTTCTCTTTCATCAAAACTTTACTGTAGGGGCAAGCAGGGGCCGCTTGCTGCTGTCATTTATATTTTTATCCATTGCTGATCTGACGCTACTTAGCTAGCTACCATAGACTGTCTGTCAGCTGCTTGCTCGCGCAAGGATGGGGGCAGGGTCAGGTGCGGTTAGGTTGGAGACGCGAGCGCCAGGCAGAGTTCAAGTGGAGCTGGTGATTGGATGAGAGCAGTTGACCAATGTAAGCTGTCCGGCCGGACAGCTTACATTGGTCAACTTCACTGCAGCTGTACAGCCAATAGAGTGAATGGAATTTTTTCATTCTTTTTTCTATACATATTGTTAGGTTTGTACTATATAACCATAATCAGCATCTAAACGAGGATATTAATAATGAACAATCTTTGAAATCGTATACCCTAGCTTTAAAATGATGAAGAATTGATGTTACTGCAATCCCTCATTACAATGGTATCTTACCTCAATCCTTTCTGAACAGGCTGGTCGTATCCCCTCAGATAATCCACAGCTTTCTCTGTGATCACACATAGGTCTACATTGCTGCCGGAACCCAGATCACAGAAGATGCCTGCAGTGATGGCATCTCTCACCAGCTGCTTTCCTTCCTCCAGCTTTACATTCCAAAGCGTTTATGTAGGTGTGGGATTGAGAACAAATACAGAACGTGTTTTGGAAGTGGGATTCAACAATAAGGATTACATTAAGGGTAACAAGCATAGAATAAAAAAAAAACAAGATTTTACTTTAATTATATTTTAAACATATTGTAATAGAAAACAGGAACAAAATTCCTTAAATTCTGAAACAGGGTGCAACAGAAAATATATATATATTTTATTTTAAAATATGTTGATTAGTAAATCATTAGTTTTATATTGCACTGTTCCGTTATTTACAATTATTCATTGCATTGTAATTCATTTCCACATAAAAGTTGTTCTTTTACCATTGTCTTATTTTGTCAGCAAATGTTACTTACATTGAGCACTCAAATTTGGTAAAAGGAAGATCCTTCAAACATGCTTGCTTGACACACAAGAACAATTGAGGTTCATTCATTGAGCTTCCACAGCGACCAATGAGGTTTGTTCTCGAGCATTAAGCAAGTTTTTGGGTGTACTTCCCCTTTGAAGGGCCCTCATGGGTGCCTAGAACTCTAGGTAAAATATAACTACAATAACAGCATATACACAATACCATGTTGGAAAATGTCTAATAGTTGTCTGACCTCCATATTTGGCCTGTAACGATCTTCAAATAGAGAAATGGCAGCAGCTGCTCCAGACCCTGTAATATACAGTTTTGCTAAATAAGTGCATGTGGCAAAAAAAGTGTCTGATTGTGTTCATTCAAACAAAGGGGATAAAGTACCCATGGTAAGGAAAGGAAGTTTATCATAGGAACCATGAGGGTAGACGCTATAGAGCTGTGGGCCGTTAATATCCACACCTCCCACAATTAGAGAAGAACCAATGTGCCCCTGATACCTAAAAATAAATTGGAAACAATTAGCCCTAGTCCTGGGACTTCCTGAATAAGATAAACTACCATTATCAGTTAACTCGTGAGCAATTTCTTAAAGAAAGAGTGATGTATTTTGTTTTATCAATCATTTAGGCACAATCATTTGAATCAAATTGAACGACTTTATGACACTTTCACCTGAACAGCATCTGTTTGAGCTGTCGGGTCACCATGGCTACAAGAGGAGGTCGTCCTGTGCTCAGCGAATGCAGTTCTACATTTGAAGACATCATCTGAGTAGTGACCTCAGCATCAGCAGCAACACCTGCACCACAACAGCTATTGTGGTAAGAAGAACGAAAGAAAAAGAAAACAATAAAAACAGGCACTATGAAATTTAGTTTAGACAGAGACTTGACCTATGATGATGAGCAACCAAAAAATTCACTTACTAGATTTTGGGAGCTATGTAGTGGATTTTCATGCAGTTTTTATCAGCTACGACCATATCATCCGTGGCTCTGGTGTCTGCACCTAAAATCACTCCATCCTAAATTAAAATCCATTTATTTTTTAGTTTATTATAATTAAATATTACATACCATCATATTAATCTAATACGTTTATTTGCAATTACTTGAATTACATAGACTTAAATTATATGGACATGAATTACAACATAGACTTAAATTTCAAATTTTCAATCTCTAATTAACAACACAAATCATGCTTTGAAGTGTCACAACAGACTTTGAATATCAGCCCAGCAATGGTGGTGCCAGTCTTCCTGGCGTTTGGTGCACTGTAACCCTTCTCTGATAGATTTGCTTCCAGAACAGCATTTCTATGAATGAATAAGCAAACAAACAAATATAATACAATTAAAAGATATGGCATTAAGGTAGGCCTACTTTTTGGTATACTATTATGTTATTTAGGAGTAGGCCATGTTTACTTATTCATGTGTCAAAACACTTTGATGTGTTACATACTTTTGCTTCGTTACAGTCTGCATATTAGTTTACTAGTATATTAGTAAACTGCATATGATCTGGCAATCATTGTAAATTGTAGTTATGCCTTGATCATATTGTTATAGCTGTCTCACCTGCGTGTGTTCTCAAAAGAGAATCCTCCGGTCGGCGTCTTTGTCGATGACTGCATCTTTCACCCGCGCGCTGTATGAAATCTAAAGTAGGCCTATAGCTCTTATAATCAGCTTTGGTTAATGCTCTTTCTGATCACCGCTTTTGAACGTTTACTCGCTTCAGCTTTAGCCTACACAAAGAGTCGGTGCGTCAGCACTTTTAACGCCCCAAACTGCAGAATATCCTTCTTTCACTTTCACTTCTGACACATGAAGCCGTCTAGCCCAACGGTAAGGGCTTATTTGTGCATAAAAATTGATAGGTCTAAAAATGTTTTTTTTCGTCTATAAGCTTTTTTTATTCAATTTATCTATTTAATCTGACCTATTTAAAATGGGAAAATAGGATAGCCTACACCAATAAAATCAATTTATGAGTTAGATCAAGAAGAATGAATAGACCCTTAAATAAAATTCAGATTTAAGAACAGGTTAAAGAATTCTGAAAATAAAGAATGTTTTTTGGCCTACAAATGCAGAAATTGGATCAATTTGAATGGATAGAGCAGGTTTACAGTGTAGATTTGAATGTCATCAGCATACAGTGATGGTTTACCGTGTTGTATAATTGGGGTATTATAGCAGTAGTAGCCTATAAAGATAAATAATAATGGCCCAAGAACTGATACCTGAAGGATGTAAAGCTGGGAAATTCTAAATATGGAGGAGAGTTGGATCCAATTGTGCAAATAATATTTATTAACAAATCAATCAAAAAACACAAGGAGCAGCCAGGGGCCCGTTCTTCATAGCTATACATTGCTTAACCCTCTGGGGTTTTTCGTTTCAGAGTCACACTTGGGGTGTTCGGGTCCAAATGGACCCAAAGGGCAGGATTCATATTTTTAAAAAAAAAAAAAAAATCATAATTTTTTTTTTGACTTGTTTTTTATATATTTTTTCTTTTCTTTTTTGGTGTTTTGAGATAATTTTATGATTTATAATTAATATTTATACAATAATTATGACCCATTTTTTCCCATTGAACATAATAGAATTTTTTTATTTATTTATTTATTTATTTTTTATCAAAGCTGTATTACATTTTAGAGTGAAGCCTAGGCCTCATGAAAGCAATTTTTGAAAAATAGATGTCATCTGGTAGACACACCGAGCATTTTTATCACGCAATAGCACATTTTTACCACTATAGTGGATTAGTGGATACAGTACAGCTCTCTGTATAAAAGGCTTGGGGATTCTAGTGATTTTTGCAAATACCAATTGTTTTTCAGGTTGTTGATTTTTAAAATATAAAAACAGATTCTCAAAGACTATTTGTGTCTTGTTTTTTGTTTGTTTGGTTGGTTTAGATGGTAATTTGATATTTATTATACAATCAAATCTGAACATTGCATTGGAAAGAGAACAAATGGAAAGCATTTTGTTACCCAATGTTTAATTCTTATTCTAACTTAATAAAAATGCAATTCTTTCAGTCATAACATATATTTAAATTATTTGCATACTATTTACATAGGCCATTCTATGAACAGTAACTCAAAATTGGCACAGGTGCTGCATTAGGCCTGGAGGTTACCAGGGTAGAACTCCATCCTTTGATCTAATCTCTCTCTGTGTTTGTGTGTGTGTGTGTGTGTGTGTGTGTGTGCGTGTGTGTGTGTGTGCCTGTTTTGTACTCTTGATGTTTTAGAGATTCACCCCTTCACCATTGAGTCATTTTTTTCTGCATTCTGGCTGATTTGTATATTGTATGCACAAAAAAACTGTTTTCATATTTTTGACAATTTCCCATTCATTTCCAATGGGGGTAATTTGGACTCGAATGTCCTGAGTGCGATAAAAAACAAAACAAATTACAACCACTTAGACTATTCAAATGACTATTCTATTTGAACAGTGTATGTTTTCATATTGAATAATCTGTGTTTTCATATTTTTGACAATTTCCCATTCATTTCCTATGGGGGTCCATTTGAACCCGAAGGTCCTGAGTGTGACTATTTTTTTTACAACCACTTAGACTGTCCACATCCTGTCCCCATTTTTTTTGTGTGTTGACATACCTACTACCATAAAAGTCACCTAGTTTCGTAACATTCCGATGAAGCTGTGATTTTTAAAAATTCAAAACAGATTTATGTAATCTGAATTTATGAGTGTGAAAGTGTATAAAAGTGTGTGTTTTTGTGTGTGAGTGTGTGTGGCTGTGTCTGTTTTGCACTCTTTGTGTTTTATAGATTCACCCCTTCACTGTTGTGTGTTTTTTTTATGGATTATGTCTGATTTGTAGATTGTACGCACCAAAAAACAATTTTTTTCACATTTTTGCCAATTTCTCATTCATTTCCTATGGGGGTCCATTTGGACCCGAACACAACCACTTTTTTTACAACCTCTTAGACTGTTCACATCCTGTCCCCAATTTTTTTGGGTGTTCATATACCAAATACCAACGAAGTCACCAAATTTCGGATCAAATTTTTTTATTTGAATGCTTCGGGTCCATTTGGGCCGAACAACCCCAGAGGGTTAAAAGGGGATATGTATCGACATAGAAACATTGATCAGCAACGCTGCTATTGGCTGCTGCTCAACGGCCAAAGAGCGCGCTCAGTTTTTCACCAAGGGGGTAATCCATCTTTTAGCAGAACTTCACTTGCGTTAGCATTTCCATTGACTCCCATTCATTTTGGCGTCACTTTGACAGCGAATAACTTTACATCTGAGGCGTTTGAAGACCCCATTTACCCTTTATTTATTTCTAAAGAAACACGACAATGTATAAAATGCTCCATTACCTTGTAGCTTAAGTTATGGCCCCATAGAAGCAGTTTTTTGTAAAAGTAGGCTAACGATTGCGTCATACCCACGCGACTCTCTGTCGCACAGTAGAGAGATTACTGTATGGACAGGAGGAGAAGCGTGCGGGCAATCGGGGAAACATGGAGGCAAACCCACTAAACACTGGACGTCGGATAGACATGCTGATCATGTCTATATTGGGTCTGTCGGTCCATGACCAATTCTTGACAACTATTCGACGTCCAAACTAGGTCCACTATTTGGACTTCCAACCATGACCCAATTTAGACGTCATGTTGACGTTCAACATTTGACCGTTGAACTGGTTAATTTTTTTGGACTTCATTTGGACGTCTATTACAGGTGCAGCCAGGAAATTTACATGATTAATATGCAATTTTTTTTTTTTTTACAAAAATCAACATTGTTGTTATCAACATGATTAATACATATGAATACAGATTATTTTTAATTATTTAAGATAGTTTTCTTAAAACTACATTTGATTGTCTCAAACAGAAGGTGGTAATTGACACAAGCAAAGGTGTAATGCTGTGGCGGTACCTGACAGCCGTTCGTCTGTAAAATCTATCCAATACAATGACGAGCTCCATCTTTAATAAACCAATTACGTTACGAGCTCCATTTTTCGCCGTCCAATGAAATGTCAAGGTCCATTTTTCATAGACCAATCACCGTGCATAGTCCATTTTTGTCCATCTTTGAGCGTGAGCAGATTCCATCCAATCTCCGCTCATGTTCTATTTTTTTGGCCGTCCAATGAAATGGCAATGTCCATTTTTCATACACCAATCACCACACGTTGAGCATAAACATCACCGCTGTTATTTATATTCCGCTCAGGTAACGTTATGTTATTTATAGTTCTCTTACGAGAGGTTCTCTCGTATTGCGTAAGCTAGCTTACGCTACGGGAAAGATTCATCTTTGCTGAGAAGTTGAAGCCAAAAAATTATTCCATAATTTTGTAATCATTGTCAACGCAGTCTCTTCTGAGGCAGACCATGAGCGGGCTAGCTAGCGGCTCATTGGTTCGCTCAGAGAGAATGCACGAACCTATGGGAGAGCGGCGCTGAGTCCGCGGCCAATGAGCGGACGGCGCTCGCTCACTGCGTCACAGCCCGCCAAAAGGGGCGTGGCTACAGTGTATAAAGGTCGCTCTCCCAGCTCGTTCGTTGATTCTTTTTCATTCAGCGAGCTACACGCATCCGCTGTCCTGGGAAGAAGCCGCCGTCGTTGAGAAGGCACCGTCTAGCGAGCTCCGGAGTCTGAGGAAGCCGGCCGTCTGCCACCTTCAGCCGCCCAGCAAGCTAGCGCCATCCGACGCGTATCCTTTTTACTATTCCATATTCCTAAAAGAGCCGAGCGTCTTTTTAAAGATGCCTCGTATTTCCTGCGGCTCATGCCGCTCTCCACTCGACGAAGGAGACCGCCACCCCATCTGCGCTCTCTGTCTCGGAGTGGAACATGCAGAGCTCGCCAACGGAGGATGCGACCACTGCGAGGACCTGCCGCTGTCAACCCTGCGGGCTCGACTACAGGCGGTCAAAACCGCTCCAGCGCCGCCTCTCACTTCGCCACGGAAAAAGAAACGCCGCTCCCAGAGGCCGCCGGAGCCCCCTGCGGATCCATGTGGGCCGCCGCCGCCGCCCACCGACCGCTCTCCCTCTCCGCCCCTGCCGGACTTACAGTTGCCGCCGAGTGGCCGCTCTGTCGCCTCCGATGACACCGCGGATGAGAAGGACTCTTGTTCGGACAGCGAGGATTGGTCGTCGATCGACTCATCGACGAGAGAGTCTGCGGGGACCCGCGCCGGCATCGAAGAGGAACTAACGCGCCTCCTTTCACAGGCCGTTAACCGCCTGGGTCTCGAGTGGTCTCCTCCCCCTGAGCAACCACTGAACCGCATGGATGGGAAGTTCCTGCACCGGCGCCCGGCCCCCGCCTGCAGCCGGGCTGCACCATTCCTGCCTGAGCTTCACAGCGAGCTCACGAAATCCTGGAATGCTCCTCTTTCGGCTCGTAATCGCTCTGATGTGTCCGCTTCGCTGCGCTCAGTGGACGGAGCCGCCGAGAAGGGTTATACTGCCATGCCGCCCGTCGAGGACTCGGTCGCCGCTCATCTCTGCCCGCCCTCTGCTAGATGGCGGTCTTCTCATACGCTTCCCGCTAAAGCGTGCAGAGCGACCTCTAACTTCCATGCCCGCGCCTATTCCGCCGCCGGTCAGGCCGCTTCAGCGCTGCATTCGATGTCTGTCCTCCAGGTACTCCAGAGCGACATCTTGTGTGAAATGGCGAGCAGCGGGAGGCAACCGCCCGTCCTTTCGGATCTGAGAAGCGCTACGGATCTTCCCTTCGTGCCACTAAAGCCGCCGCACAAGCTCTGGGGAGATGCATGGCCGCCCTCTGTGTCACCGAGAGACACTTATGGCTCACGCTTACCGACATGGGAGAATCAGAACGCGCCGTGTTCCTCAACGCGCCTATTTCTCCTACCGGGCTCTTCGGATCTGCCGTCACGGGCATCGTTGACCGCTTCTCCGAGGTACAAAAAGCGACTCAGGCCATGAACTTGTTCCTGCCCCGCCGCTCGAGCTCTTCGACGGGCCGCTCTCACGAGCCGCCTGCCAGAACTCCACAGCAGCGCCCGCCTCAGCAAGCTCAGCAGCCCCAGCGTAGACAGGGCGGCCGCCCTCGCTCTCGCTCTGACAGCCGCCGCAGACAGCCTCCTCCCCGGGGGCCTCGACCCAAGATCGCGCTGAAGCCCGATCAACAGAAGTCTGCCTAGCACAGCTGAGAAAAAGACGGTTTTCTCCCGCTGCGGCCGGACCGCCGTCAAAGCTTCGCCCACTGTTAGTCCCCGTCTCACCGCTGACTGCAGTAGTGTTTACCGCCACAAACAAGCCGGTTTCCCTGCCCGCTTGCGAGCGACTAAAAGCCGTTTTTCACGGCTACCCAGAGAGTTCACAAAAAGAGCATAAAAGCCTCAAGTGTAAAAAATGTGCCCACAAGCATGTGCTCACGTACACACACAAGCACTTTATGCCCAGGGTCTCTCACAGAGCCCATTCTCACGGATCGTGCACTATCCGCTCCAGTAGCAGAGAACATAAGCACGCCCACGAGCCCGTGCGCGTGTCCCCCCTCTGCCCGCTCTGTCACACGGCCCATAAACTCCTCTCTGAGTGTAAGTCCCGTTGCCATCCACATTATAAGCGTGCCCACACCCAGTGTCCAGCCCGCTATGTGCAGCAATCAGGGCGAAATCGCCATTCAACCGCTAGCCGCATGCTACGAAGCGTGGGAAGCCATCCCCGGCATCTCCCCGTGGGTTTTAAGCATAATAAAGAATGGGTATTGATTACAGTTTCGTCGCCGCCCGCCACGCTCGCGCGTGCGGCTCGAATCCACTGTCAGCCCGGCTGCTATGAACACGCTTCGCTTAGAAATAGCCAAGCTACTGCAGAAGGGCGCTATAGAGAGAGTCCCGCCATCTATGACCGAGTCGGGGTTTTACGGCCGTTATTTTCTGGTTCCCAAGAAAGACGGCGGCCTCAGGCCGATCTTAGATCTCAGGGCTTTGAACAAAGCGCTCATGAGAGACCGTTCAAAAGGCTCACAGTCAGGAAACTCCTCGCGCACGTCCGCCAGGGGGACTGGTTCATCTCTCTAGACCTGAAAGACGCCTATTTTCAGATCCAGATAAACCCTCATCACAGGCCATTCCTACGTTTCGCCTTCGAGGGCCAAGTTTACCAGTATGCCGTTCTCCCGTTCGGCCTATCCTTAGCACCCCGTACGTTCACGAAGTGCATGGATACAGCGCTCGCCCCCCTGCAAAGTCAGGGGCTGCGCATACTGAATTATCTGGACGACTGGCTGATTCTAGCAGATTCCCAGACGGAGCTGCTGTCGCACCGCACAGTTCTCCTCAACCATCTGGAAGCGCTGGGATTCTCTGTCAACTGGACAAAGAGCTCTCTCCAGCCCAGTCAAACTATTTCGTTCCTTGGAATAGATTTGAACTCTATCACTATGACGGCTCGCTTATCCACACAGCGCGCGCGCCGTGTTCAGCGCCTAGCCGCCTCGTTTCAGATGGGTACCCATACATCCCTGAAATCGCTTCAGAGGATGCTGGGTCATATGGCTTCAGCCTCCGCTGTGCTACAGCTGGGTCTTCTGCACATGCGCCCCCTTCAACTCTGGTTAAAGAGCCGCGTATCCCACCACGAGTGGACGACGGGCCGCCAGATGATCAAGATTACTCAGACATGTATCACTGCACTGCAGCCATGGTCAGTAATCGAGTGGTTTCAGAGGGGCGTTACCATGGGGACTTTTTCTCGCCGGAAAGTTATCTCGACAGACGCATCCAACTCGGGTTGGGGAGCGGTTTGCGAGGGCTCACCGGCCGCCGGCCAGTGGTCGAGCCACGAGAGTTCCCTACACATAAACTGTCTGGAAATGATCGCGGTCGAGAACGCGCTGCTGTGTTTCCTCCCGCGCATATACGGTCACCACGTCCTGATTCGCTCCGACAATATGGCCGTGGTATCATACATCAACCGTCAGGGCGGCGTCAGATCCAAGAATCTCTTTCATCTGACACGCCGCATCCTATTGTGGTCCCAGAGTCACCTGCTCTCGCTCAGAGCGACGCACGTACCGGGCCATCTGAACGACGGTCCAGACAGGCTGTCCAGGAACCTGGTCTCCCCCGGAGAATGGTCCCTGCACTCTCAAACAGTCCAAACGCTGTGGCGCCTATTCGGCAGAGCGGAGATAGATCTTTTCGCGTCAGAAGAGAACGCTCACTGCCCAATATTCTTTTCAAAGAGCGAGGACGCGCTAGCCCAGGATTGGCCCCGCCGCCCGCTCTATGCTTTTCCCCCGATTTCTCTGCTACCGCAGGTCATTCAGAGAATCAGGGACTCACGCCACACGGTGCTCCTCATAGCCCCGCGCTGGGAGAATCAGATTTGGTTCCCGGAGCTAACGCGGCTGTCACAGACAGCCCCGTGGCCCATTCCAATCAGAGCAGATCTCCTCACTCAAGCCCGCGGCTCGATCTGGCATCCCCATCCACAGCGCTGGGCGCTTCATGCATGGGTGACCAACGACTACGCGTCGAATTGCCAGAAGGGGTTTTGAACACGATCAAACACGCCAGAGCGGATTCTACCAGAAAGCTCTATGCTGCAAAATGGTCTGTGTTCTCCAAATGGTGCACCGACAAAAATTTGGACCCACGGACGTGCAAGGTTTCGTCTTTGCTAGTGTTCCTTCAGGAGATGCTGGATAAGGGCAGGTCCCCATCCACTCTTAAGGTTTACGTGGCAGCCGTCGCGGCGTTCGTTGAACCCCGGCGCGCCCAGTCTCTGGGCAAAGACGAGCTAATCATCCGCTTCCTCAGGGGAGCCAGAAGGATGAACCCCCCTCGCCCCCCTACGGTGCCGGTCTGGGATCTTTCTATAGTTCTAGAAGCTCTGAAAGCCCCACCGTTTGAACCACTTGAGTCCGTGGAGCTAAAATACCTCTCGTTAAAAACCGTTCTTCTGACGGCACTCGCCTCAGTAAAACGTGTGGGGGACATTCACGCGCTGTCTTCGAGCGCCGCGTGCCTAGAGTTTGGACCGAATGACTCCATAGTCATTCTAAAGCCTAGACACGGTTATGTTCCAAAAGCGATTGGTACCCCTTTCAGGGCGCAAGTGATCTCTCTATCGGCGCTGCCTGCATCCGATAGCGAACGTGACGCTGACCGCCTCTACCCGGTTCGGGCTATCAGAGTGTACACTACACGCGTTGCCGCGTTCAGACGCTCGGAGCAGCTGTTTGTGTCGTTCAGTGGCCGCACCAAGGGACTAGCCGCCTCGAAACAGACCCTATCCAGGTGGATAGTAGACGCGATTGCCTCTGCTTATGCCGCTAAAGACCTGCCTTGCACTCTGGGCATCAGGGCTCATTCCACCAGAGGCATGGCCTCATCGTGGGCATGGTCCTGTGGGATTTCCATTCACGACATTTGTGTGGCTGCGGGATGGGCCTCCCCCTCCACTTTTGTCAGATTTTATAACTTGGAAGTTCCAGCCTTACAGGCTAAAATTCTGGCGGTCTAGTACTCACAGCCCTCCTATAGAAGCCGTACTATCGGGAGTTCCATCACAACCGGCTCACCCCTTGTGTTCCCCTATGTGCTTATGCATTAGCCTACACATCACGGCCCGCTTCGCCGGCCGCCTTTGGGCGTTTTTGCACTAGATGATAACGGCCGCTATGCTGGCCGCCGTATCATCTTCATCCACTTATAGATTCCCCCGGTGTTTTCCCCCCTGGGATGCTTAGTGGTTACTTAGCGCGCACGGCGTTGACCAGGTGTTCCCGTAGCGTAAGCTAGCTTACGCAATACGAGAGAACCTCTCGTAAGAGAACGAATCGGTTACCTAACGTAACCTCGGTTCTCTCTAGATGAGGGAACGAGTATTGCGTTCCCGGCCGTGCTTGCGCCACTAGCGTTTCGCTTCATGCTACAGAATCAACGAACGAGCTGGGAGAGCGACCTTTATACACTGTAGCCACGCCCCTTTTGGCGGGCTGTGACGCAGTGAGCGAGCGCCGTCCGCTCATTGGCCGCGGACTCAGCGCCGCTCTCCCATAGGTTCGTGCATTCTCTCTGAGCGAACCAATGAGCCGCTAGCTAGCCCGCTCATGGTCAGCCTCAGAAGAGACTGCGTTGACAATGATTACAAAATTATGGAATAATTTTTTGGCTTCAACTTCTCAGCAAAGATGAATCTTTCCCGTAGCGTAAGCTAGCTTACGCAATACTCGTTCCCTCATCTAGAGAGAACCGAGGTTACGTTAGGTAACCGATTCGTTATTTATTGTATTTATTGTAAATTTTAGGAATAGCAAGAATGTTCCATAAAACTACCTTACGCTCAGGTAAGTTTACGTTAACTCTCATTGTGTAAGTAATAGGGTATAATTGCCGCAGCTCAATTTGTAACGTAAATAGTTTTATACGATTTTGTCTGACTTTGTGTAACTTTAGTCTGCAAGCAAACGTTACGTTAGCTATAGCTAATGTTATCATCCAGCTTGGTTATTGTACATTATTGTCAGTAACATTAACTTTCAATGTACAATAAATCTCATTGTTCTAGTTTACTGAAACACTGGCATAAAATGTAACACAAAATAAATTTGGATAATGTCTAACTGTTGGGTGTTTGTTTAACTTTTATATACCTGTGGTAAAAAATTACCAGTCATAAGTGAATGGATGAGAATACAATAAGTATATAAAATTACAGTCAGGCACATGTTTATTTTATCACATGGACACAGTTGAAATAACACAATGTTTAATCTGAGTATTTGTTATAGTCAAAATAATCCATACATTATGCTTTTAACTACAAAACAATTTGCATGACCTCAGATCAATGAGGCATACAGGCCATAAATAGCAAATAGAAGTTCAAAACTTGTCATGTTCACAAAAGATCTATCACAACATTAGGAGATGATACAGTATGCATTATTTTGGATTTATAAACTGCTATAATGTGGTGGTCATTTTGGACCAGGAACACAAAACTAGCTAACATGAAATTAACACAACAGTAGGGATAATGCTGTGTTGCCGGGCTACAATGACAGTCAGTTTAACATATTGTTTCAGGCAACGACATGGCTTCAACTAAGTCACACAAAGGCATGAGCAATGCTGACTGGATTGCGCGTCTGGAGAGTTTTGCCTGAACAGGAGTTTGGCCATCAAGGGAGGGGCATAGAGTTGGCATGAGTTGTATCAGAAGGTAAATTATGCAGCTAGATTCATTGGTGAACTAATAAACTTGTATGATAATACATTGTGCTATTTGTATTTATGTGTATGGATAAGTAATTATTTACAATGTAAATACATTGTAATATTGATATACAGTAATTAAGATGCTGTATGCCTGTTTTGAGATAACATGGACTACAGTGTCATAGCTACACTTTATGTTCACAGATAGAAAAATGTCCTCTGCAAATGAGGGGCCAGACCACCCTTCTGAAGGAAGTTCAGAAC
The DNA here is from genome assembly GCF_016745375.1 of Pimephales promelas. The sequence goes on from NW_024121754.1 coordinate 4,369,650, forward strand.
TGTATTTGTGGATTTCAAAAGGTAACTTCAATTAGCCTAGTATAAGTTGCATAACTAGATAGACGTGTTTGCAATATCAATGTGTCTTTATATCTAAAATTAGGCATTATAAGGAGTGTATAATATCATTTGTCTGATATATCTTAATGCATGTATCACAGGTTAATCCACCAGTCACAGTGGATGCATCACAGCGCACCCCTGCCCAAAGCACACCCTCCATCAGTGATGTCTCACATCCTGCAAAGAAAGCCAAACTCACGTTGTCAATGGTAAGCAGACCTTTCTTGAGGTATCACTGCAGACATTGAAACATCTCAACATTTTCCTATAGTGTTGCAGGTTTTGTTATCACTGACTATGACAAAACTTTTCAGTTTGAAAAGTCAAGGTTTTAAAAATAAAAATGTTAAAAATGGATTCAACTAAGAAGGTTAGAGGAGCTGCTTTAATGACTGTACTCCTATAATGAATTGTTAGACCAAAATAGCTTTATTTTTTTAGATGTTACTGATTTGGATGTATCTTGTATTTTTGCTATGTTTATTTTTTTCTTTTAGATCACCAAGAAGTTGAGTGGGCCTGCGAAAGGCACAGCACAGTGGCTTACCTCAGTAGGCAATGAGGTAGGTAAGGTGCTGATGAGTGTCCTGACTGCGAATGAAGTGGCTGGGTGTTGATCCTCCCACTATTCTGAATGTGGACTGTGACTGTTGCAAGGAAGTGGGAGAGACTAAACTGAAGAGGCGGCCCTGCGGCTGGCCCGACGTCATTGTCCGCCTAGACATTTGCCATTTTATGCGTCGTCTGGCAGGAGGGTGCACCACTGATGCCCACTAGTTGTACCCTACTTTTATGTCTAGGTTGTCATCCTGTATTTTTGAGTGGGACGCAGGGGATCTCACTCTGCTGAGAAGGGCCAAGAGGGAGCAACTCGCCCAACAGGGCTGGCCTGCAATGACGGCGGCAGAGCTTGACCGTCATATAAGCAAAGATGAGCTGGCCCAACACTGCAGGAGGAGAACACAAGTAGAGGAAACCACTATCCGCCTCCTTGATATGCTCATCAGAGAGCTCATGGGTGGCAAGGGGAATTACGCCCTTGGTGTTCCTCTCCTTGACAGTGTGAGGATGGAACACATCTGGCGTGTCCAGAGACGGCACGTCACCTGTATCCAGGACCCTCCAGATGTGCCACTCTACACAGAAACAGGAACCATAAACAAGGGTGGGATGGTTCTAAAAACGTACCGGTGTGCCAGAGGCTCCACATCCCTGGAATCATTTCACTGCCACCTAAACAGATTTATTCCAGGTTTGTCTTGACAGAATATACCACATCTTGTAACTAATTCCTGTTGATTTAGATATTTACAGTTAACAGATAATATTTTCTCTTTTGAAGTTTCTCAAAACAATGTTTGGGTTTCTATTTCCTTTTCTAGGGAACAGCGCAAACAGCCTGAACTTACAGATTTACCTCCTGGAAGGTTTGTTACGCTGGAATCAGGACAGGGCTGCAGCTGCTGTTGCCGGTGGAAGTTCAACCATGCGTATTTACACAGGGGATCTGGTTTACTCTGTCAATGAGAACTACAATAAGTTGTATGGAAGGAAATTAATCCCTAGCTTCACTCCACCTGCAGTATACACAGGTAAATATATTTTGATGAATGCAGTTCACAATGTTTTTGGTAAAATTACAAGGCTTCTGGACAAAAATAAAGTAATTTTTGACAAATCAGAGAAAAAGAAGAGTACCAGAATTTTTGGACACTGGATTCTTAGCCCCCCGGGGCCCGAAGTTTCGGGACCGCCGGGGCAGTTCCGCGTCGACCCCCTTGGGAGAGCCGTCCCCGGAACAGCCCACAAACCCACTAAACGTCCGACCGGCCACCGCTCCCACAGGGGGTCCGGCGACCCGCCCCGGCCCACCGGCCGGCCTCCGGACACGCCCCCGTCCCACTAACCCACTATTCGTCCGAAAACCCACTAAGTCGCGCAAACTCTCGGGAACGCCCCCCACCCACTCCCGGGCCACGCCCCCGTCCCACTAACCCACTATTCGTCCAATAACCCACTAAATCGGGCAAACGTCTCGGGAACGCCCCCCGCCCACTCCCAGGCCACGCCCCCATCCCACGAACCCACTATTCGTCCAATAACCCACTATATATACCAAACGTCCCGGGACCGCTCCCGGGCCACGCCCCCATCCCACGGACCCACTATTTGTCCAATAACCCACTATATATTTTTTTAAATTTTTCCGCAGTTCGTTCGACGCGCAGCAATTGGACACGGTCCCGCCGCCAATCTGTCGGATGGGGATTCGGGTCGTATTTTCGATAGATGTTTTCATTAAAGTTCCTGTCGTGATGAAAACCATTTATCTGTAGCACCGAGCGCCATCCCATAATTCCACTGTCCACGAACCCACTATGTGTCCAATAACCCACTATTTTTGAATTGTACTAACCCCAGCCTTTATGCAATAAGCTGCAAATGGACAGAATCCCACCTGCAATCTATCCCACTGTCCAAGAACCCACTATTTGTCCAATAACCCGCTATTTTCAAATGTACTAACCCCAGCCATCATGCAATAAGCTGCAAATGGACAGAATCCCACCTGCAATTTATCCCACTGTCCACAAACCCACTATTTGTCCAATAACCCACTATTTGTCAAATGTACTACCCGAAAACCCATTGAATAGATTGCCGGCAGGATTCTGTCCATTTACAGCTTATTGCATGACGGTCGGGGTTAGTACATTTAAAAAATAGTGGGTTATTGGACAAATAGTGGGTATTTGGACAGTGTTTTTTAAGCTTAGCTTTCAAAATATTTGGATGAAAACCATGTATCTGCACTCAGCTGGGGCCCCTGAGTCTTTAGAACCAAGCGCCATCCCATAATTCCACTGTCCACGAACCCACTATGTGTCCAATAACCCACTGTTTTTGAAATATACTACCCGAAAACCCATTGAATAGATTGACGGCGGGATTCTGTCCATTTGCAGCTTATTGCATGATGGTCGGGGTTAGTAAATTTGAAAAATAGTGGGTTATTGGACAAATAGTTGGTATTTGGACAGTGGTTTTTAAGCTTAGCTTTCCAAATATTTGGATGAAAACTACTTTCCTGCACTCAGCTGGGGCCCCTGAGTCCGTAGCACCAAGCACCATCCCATAATTCCACTGTCCACGAACCCACTATGTGTCCAATAACCCACTATTTTTCAAATGTACTAACTCCAGCCTCCATGCAATAAGCTGCAAATGGACAGAATCCCGCCTGCCATCGATTGAATGGGGATTTGGCGCCGTCCCCAAATTCCACCGTCCACGAACCCACTATTTTTATAATGGGACAAATGCTATGTGGGATCTCGATATCTCAGCTCTGGGAGGGTCTCCGATCTTCCTGAAACTCGGGATTCGGATAGAGGGCCTTGGGACTTAGACCTGAGTGCAAAAATGGAGGCTCTAGACCCTTCCTGAGCTGAGATATCGAAATCCCATGTAGCATTTATATTTAATAAGTCACTTCAGTTACATCGGGTCCCTCACCTATGGAAAGAGTCAGTGATTGTGCCTGTGCCAAAGATAAATGTACCCAAATCACTCAACGATTTTAGGCCAGTGGCTCTTACCTCTCTTATTATGAAATCCTTAGAGAAAATTATTAAACAGGAGATTATAGCAATGACAAAGTCTCAACTTGATCCCTTACAATTTGCCTATAGAGCAGGTAGAGGAGTTGAGGATGCATTAGGCAGCCTGCTAAATACAGTCTTTAATCATTTGGAAGGGGCAAACAAATTTGTGCGATTATTATTTATTGATTTTTCATCAGCTTTTAACTGCATTCAACCCCACATTTTAGCAGATAGACTTTTAAAGAACTACAACATTAACCCAGGTCTAACAGCCTGGTTAGTTGACTTTTTAACTTTAAGATCTCAAAAAGTTAAGGTTAATGGTTTCTTATCTGGTAAACTTTTATCTTCTACTGGCTTCCCCCAAGGATGTGTCCTCTCTCCTCTTCTTTTTGTGTTATACACAAATGAATGCCATTGTGTCTCTTTTAAATGAAAATGTGATTGATCATGGACCAATATTGAAGGATTTTAATGAGTGGTGTAAGTGTTCCTTTTTAAATAATGTGTCCAAACGAAAGAACTAACTATAGATTTTAGGAAACAGAGGCCATGTCTCCCCCTTACTATCATTGATGGCCAGCCCATCGAGTAGGTACAGGAATACAAGTACCTTGGTACAACAATTGACAGTAAGCTATGTTTTGATTCTCACATTGATGCTGTTTGTGCTAAAGCCCAGCAACGAATGTATTTTCTTCGTAGATTGAGGAATTTTAACATTGACCGCACCTTGATGAAAATGTTTTATTCCTGTTTTCTTGAGTCTGTTTTAACTTTTTGTTTTATCTGTTGGTTTGGTTCCTTGTCTGCAAGGAACAAAAACCGACTAGAGAGCATTGTCAGAACATGTAGCAAGATTGCAGGTATTAACTTTCCTCCCCTCTCCCACATCTACTCCAACAGAGTAGCCAAGAAGCTCTAGCTATTGCAGCTGACCCCAGCCATCCTTTGTCCTGCCAGTTTAAGCTACTCCCCTCAGGTCGTAGGTACTCCATGCCCAAATGCAGGTCAAATAGATATAGAAACTCTTTTATCCCGACTTCGATCTCAATATTAAATAAACTACCAGAACTGTTTTAATGTACTTCTATTTAATTAATTTATTTTTTCTATGTATTTTTGGGGACTGTGTGTTTTATACCTTGTGTTAATGTTGCGTGTTGTGCCTTGTGTTTTTTCTGCTGGCTGTACAAATAATTGCCCTCCGGGGACAATAAAGTAACCTTAACCTTAACCATTTGTGCCATTATAAAAATAGTGGGTTAGTGGACGGTGGAATTATGGGATGGCGCTTGGTGCCGCGGACTCAGGGGGCCGCCCTGAGTGCAGTAATATAGTTTTTATCATGAAAAAAATGGTCCAAAAAAAAAAAAAATACCATACCCAAATCCCCATTCAATTGACTGCAGGCGGGATTGTGTCCATTTGCAGCTTATTGCATGAAGGTCTGGGTTAGTACATTTCAAAAATAGTGGGTTATTGGACAAATAGTGGGTTTTTGGACAGTGGTTTTTAAGCTTAGCTTTCAAGATATTTGGATGAAAACTGTTTATCTGCACTCAGCTGGGGCCCCTGAGTCTGTAGAACCAAGTGCCGTCCCGTAATTCCACTGTCCACGAACCCACTATTTGTCCAATAACCAACTGTCCAAGAACCCACTTTTTGTCCAATAACCCACTATTTTCAAATGTACTAACCCCAGCCTTCATGCAATAAGCTGCAAATGGACAGAATCCCACCTGCAATCTATCCCACTGTCCAAGAACCCACTATTTGTCCAATAACCGACTGTTTTTCAAATGTACTAACCCCAGCCTTCATGCAATAAGCTGCAAATGGACAGAATCCCACCTGCAATCTATCCCACTGTCCAATAACCCACTATTTGTCCAATAACCAACTGTCCAAGAACCCACTATGTGTCCAATAACCCACTATTTTTTAAATATACTACCTGAAAACCCATTGAATAGATTGCAGGCGGGATTCTGTCCATTTGCAGCTTATTGCATGAAGGTCAGGGTTAGTACATCTCAAAAATAGTGGGTTATTGGACAGTGGTTTTTAAGCTTAGCTTTCAAAATATTTGGATGAAAACTACTTTCCTGCACTCAGCTGGGGCCCCTGAGTCCGTATCACCAAGCACCATCCCATAATTCCACTGTCCAAGAACCCACTATGTCTCCAATAACCCACAATTTTTGAAATATACTACCCGAAAACCCATTCAAAAGATTGCAGGCGGGATTGTGTCCATTTGCAGCTTATGTGTTGAAGGCCAGTGAGCATAAACCCTAAAGTTTGAACGGCTATAACTCTGGGACCAAGCCGCCCAGATGCACCAAACTCGGGTCAACTTGGGGTCCCTAGAGGCCCTCTCCAACGGGCCCTAGCCCGAGACTCTAGCGCCCCCACAGGCCGAGATATGGGGCCCAACAGAAAAGGGGTCACTTCAGAAGGAAGAGTCCCAGAACCTCGAGACTCTGGGGTCTGAGAGGGCCCCTAGGGGCCACTCATCACCCCAAAGGACGAACCACTGGGACTCGACATTTCCGAGATATTGACCGTTTTGTCCAAAAATTCCTTATGTATAACGGGGTGTATCTCGGGAACCAAACCGAGTTGGAGCTCAAAACTCCGGATGTGGGGAGCCCCTATGGGTCCCCTTCAGACCCCCAAGTTTCGAGGTCCTGGACCCTTCCGTTTCTGAGATACGGGAACTTCCTGTCCAGATTTGACCAGATGTATCTCGGGAACCGAGCCGAGTTGGAACTCCAAACTCGGTGTGTGGGGAGATACCAATGGGCCCTCCAATACCCCAAAGTTTGAAGCCCAAAGTCGGCGTTGTTCCGGAGTTATTCGCGTTCAAAGATGGACCTGGTGAAGGCTCAGGGTCGTGACGTCATCACCGTGCGCCATTATGACACGTGGTCGACGGTTTTCGGCCAATATCTCAGCGAAAACGTAACCAAATTTGATAAAACGTATACCATTCTTTTCAGCTCAAATAGACGCTTACGAAGAGCCCATTGGTGGGTGGATCCGTTGAGTTTTCACGATTGTAAATGCACTTTTTAAGCTGTCTGACCACATGTGTCCAAAAACCCACTATTTGTCCAATAACCCACTATATCAAATATATTTGAAAGGGGCCCCGTCTTTTTCGGCCTTGGTGGGGGGCCGTGGTGAGTCGGAAAACGGCGCCCCCTAGTCGATCGGGCGTTGCAACGTGGGTTATTGGACGGATAGCGGTTTTGCGGACGGGCGTCCCTTTTTCGGACTTTCGACCCCTGAACGAGGTCCGAGGGCCCCCAGACTTTTCCGCTCGAGGACCGGGGCCCCGCGGCGAGTCGGAAAACGCCGCCCCCTAGTCGATGGGCCGTTGCAAAGAGGCGTCCGCGAAACCGCTGTGGCGAATACATTCATTTAATGGGCGAGTGGGATTCTGACAGAAAGGTCCGAGGGGCCCCAAATTTTGCACGCTGACCCTTGGGCCCCACCCGAGCGACATACTGACAGCAGGGGGCGCTAGAGCAAAGGCAACCCATTTGACCCCTTTAACCCTCATAAAGGCTCTTCTACTCATGTACCCTAAGAGGCTTTTGAGTGAAAGTTGGTTAAAAGGGCCAACTCGCTACAGGAGGGTCCTGGGTTTTCACCCTTTGAGGCCGTGTGTCGGGGGCCCCTGGGGGGCCCAGATCTCAAATCTTGACGCGCCACGACCTTTCGAACCCGTACGGGGGCCGTCCCACAGACCACTTGTTTCGCAGCGGTTTTGCGGACGGGTGTCCCTTTTCCGGCCTTTCGAGCACCGAACGAGGACCGAGGGCCCCCAAACTTCTCCGCCCGCGCCGGGGGCCCGTGGCGAGTCGGAAAACGGCGCCCCCTAGTCGATCGGGCTTTGCGACGTGGGTTATTGGAGAAATAGTGATTTTGCGGACAAGAGTCCCTTTTTCGGCCTTTCGATCCCTAAACGAGGTCCGAGGGCCCCCGAACTTTTCCGCCAGCGCCGGGGGCCGTGGAGAGTCGGAAAACGGCGCCCCCTAGTCGATAGGCCGTTGCGAAGCGGCGTCCACGAAACCACTATGGCAAAATACATTCATTTAATGGGCGATTGGGATTTTTTTCCAAATGTTCCCGGGGCCCCAAATTCGGCACGCTGAACCCTTGGCCCTCCCCGACCGACATACCGAAAGCAGGGGGGCGCTAGAGCAGAGGCAAGGCGTCGCCAGCCTCTAACCCCGACCATCACGCTAACCCTAACTCAGGCCCTGAACGAGGTCCTGGGGCCCCCAAACTTTTCCGCCCGCACCAAAGGATCCCTCCGAGTCTTTATAAACTTGTTTCATCGAAAAAAAATCGAAAGACAAAGCTCAAACGCCAAAGCGTCCACGAACCCGCTGTTTTTAAACAGCCAAACTGTAGGTGTGGCCTAATTACAAAGCCTGTTGCATGACTAATTTCAAAAAAAGCTTGATTTTGCAATCACAATGGCCCAGATAGTCAGAATATCACATATAAAAAAGTTTTCACCGAGATATTCCCACAGACTGGCTAAAAAAAAATTTCCTGCCAAAACGCGTCTTCGAGAACACTGGTTTTCTTGGCAATCAAACACTTAAACGACTCGGGAAAACTGCGCCACGTGTTCGGCCGAGCGTGCTTAGTACGGTAGAGGTGGTTTAATCGACGGGGACCGCCGCCACAAATGAGGGGAGGAGGAAACGCGACAGCATCCCACTTCCAACCTATTTTTTCCCGCCAAAATGTGGTTCCGCGGACGCTTTTTTTATGCTAATTAAACATAGAAACGGCCCCTGAGCAACATGTCACGCTCAAGGCTGTTTCACTCTTACCCTGAAAGAGCCAGTCAAGCCTTTAAATGAGTTGATGACGGGGGAGGGGCGTTTTTTTGCAGAGGTCCTAGAGTTCCGAAATTCGAGGCCCCGAGTCAGGGGCCCCCGGAGAGTTGGAATATGAAGTTTCGAGGTGCCACGACCCTCCGTCTGCGTACAAGGGGCACTTTTCAGTCACCATCCACAATGAATGGCTCATTGCAAACGGGGGCCTACGAAATGCTTAGAAACCAGCCAGGGCCCTCAAACTCGGGGGCCCCACTCAAGGTCCCTAGACGACGGAGCCCACCGAGTTTCGGGGTGCTGCGACGCTCCATCTCTGTGTGGCGGCTCGTTTCGTCGGTTTGACCTTTTTGACCTTTGTCATTTTCAAAATGTGCATTTTTCACCCTTTTTCAACCTTTCGACCTCTGAACGAGGTCCGAGGGCCCCCAAACTTTTCCGCCCGCATCGGGGGCCTGTGGCGAGTCAGAAAACGTCGCGCCCCAGTCGATCGGCCCAGTCGAAGCAGCGTCCACGAAGGCCGTTTGGCAAAATACATTCATTTAATGGGCGAGCGGGATATTTTTAGAAACGTCCCAGGGGCCCGAAATTTGGCGTGCTGGCACCTCGGCCCCCCCTGACTGACAAACCGAAAGCTGGGGGCGCTAGAGCAGAGGCAAACTTTTCCCGGCCTCTGTGAAAAAATCCTCTCTCATGGCTTTTTCACTCTAAGACTGAAAATGCCATTTCAGTCTTTTAGCGGGGGAGGGGCGATTTTTTCAAAAGTTCCTAGAGATCCGCGCTTCGGGGCCCTGGGTCAGGGTCTCAAGACACCACGTCCCTTCGTCCCCGTACGGGGGCCGTCCCAAGGACCACTTGTTTCGCAGTGGTTTGCGGACGCAAAACCCCTTTTTGGGGCCTTTCGACCGCCGAACGAGGTCCGAGGGCCCCTAAACTTTCCCGCCCGCGCCGGGGGGCGCGGCGAGTCAGAAAATGGCGCCCCCTAGTCGACGGGCCTCCGCGAAACGGCATCCACGAAACCGCTGTGGCGAAATACATTCATTCAGTGGGCGAGTGGGATTTCTTTCAAAATGTCCCCGGGGCCCCAAATTCGGCACCCCGACCCCTTGGCCCTCCCTGACCGACATACCAAAAGCAGGGGGCGCTAGTGTAAAGTCAAATTTTTCTAAAGGCCCCATAGAGATCCGCGCTCCGGGGCCCCGCGTCAGGGGCCCCTGGAGGGCCAGATTCTCAAATCTCAATACGCCACGACCCTGCGTCCCCGTACGGGGGCTGTCCCAAGGACCACTTGTTTTGAGGTGGTTTTGCGGACGCGCGTCCCTTTTTGGAGCCTTTCGACTGCCGAACGAGGTCCGAGGGCCCCCAAACTTTTCTGCCCGCGCCGGGGGGCCGTGGCGAGAAGGAAAACGGCGCCCCCTAGTCGATAGGCCGTTGCGAAGCGCCGTCAACGAAACCGCTGTGGCGAATACATTCATTTAATGGGCGAGTGGGATTTTTACAGAAATGCTCCAGGGGCCCCAAATTCGGCACGCCGACTCTCGGGCCCTCCCCGAGCGACATACCCAAAGCGCCGGGCCCTCGGGCGGACGCGACGATTTAGTCTCCCCTCGACCCAGAGGTGTAACCGTAAAAGCGAGCCGGGTCGGGGCCCCGTGATGGGGGTGGGTGGCCCCGCCGGGCGGCCCCCAGAGTACCCGGAGCGTGTGGGGGGGCCTACGGCACTTTCGGGAAATATAGTGGGTTATTGGACAAATAGTGGTTCCGCGGGATGGGGGCGTGGCCCGGGAGTGGGGGCGGGGGCTTACAGCACTTTTGGTAAATATTGTGGGTTATTGGACAAATAGTGGGTCCATGGGACGGGGGAGTGGCCGGAGGCGGGACGTTTGCCCGGTTTAGTGGGCGATTGGACAGATAGTGGGTCCGTGGGACGGGGGGCGTGGCCTGGGAGTGGGTGGGGTAGTATCCCGTGAAACTCCCACCAACACAGTGGACAGTTGGACAAATAGTGGGTCCGTGGGATGGGGGGGTGGTGGGGTTTCGACTCTCTAGCGCCAACTATAGGCGTCCGAATCGGCCGAAATCCATGACCGCAATCCATAACCCCCCCCCCCCCCCGCAATCGCCCCCTGCAATCGCCCGCAATCCATAACCCCCCCCCCCCCCCCCCCCAAATCATCACATCATTCAGATTAGAATAAATATAAAATATTCCGAATTAATATTAAATACATTTGCCAACAAGAACGATAGTATCATATTTTAATGTACCCTCTGCCCACCGCACCGACTTGGTATTACCCAACCCGCTTTCTCTACCAAGTTTACTATGTTGCGCACGCAGTCGCTGGGATGAATGGTTAGAGGAAATAGCTGACGTTGCATGCTAACGGATAGAAAGATGGAAAGGACATTGAAAGGCAGCCAGACAACGATTTTTTAATTGTTGGTCGGCTCCAAAAAAAAGGAAAAATCCTGACCAAACGGAGGTACCCCATTGCTAAGTTAGCTGTTTCTCAAAGTGTGGCGCTGGTGCCCATCTTTTTAATTCCTTTATTTATTGACCATACACTCAAAACAAAACAAAGACACATTTAAATGTAAGCCTTACTTAACCTTTTCACACGTAAGTTTAAAAGTTTTTCAAGGCGACTGTTATTGATCGTAGTATCATTTTATGGTTCCCATGGAGACGCGTCCTTCATTGCTTGTCACACCGCAGCCACACAGACTGATGATCTGCTTTTATTTATTTTTTTATTCAGAATTTCACAATTTGCTAGCTATATTAGGATCTGATATTCCGATTGTCAAATATGTGCAAGTGGATGTGTTTTGTTGTTAAAACACCTTTTCTGTAGGCTATGTGCAACGTATTTTAGGTATCTTATACATTACTAGGAATTTGCCACCTTCAGCTCAATTTGATATTATTATGATTTTATTTTTTGGTCTTTTAGCATGGAGTTTGCAAAGTGCCAAAATGAATCATAGCACAACTAACGTTAGTCCACAATTTTATCAGTTTTCTGAATTTTATGCTATTAGAGGCTATATAAATGCAAACACAATTTTTCTATCTACTTTTGAGTAGTATTTCATGCAAAGTGATAATATAATTGCACTTTCTTTTTTCTCTATTTGAAAGTTTTTAATGCTGTTATTGGATGTTAAGTTTTTACAATGTGATGTTAATAAAATACATTTTAACAGTTAAACTTAAAGCCTAGTTTATTAACATTTTGTTGGGTTGATTGGGGACAGGTGGGGCTCGGAACCCTTTCCTACCTCAGAAGTGGGGAATAAAAGTATCACAATGTATTTCTAATACAGGAACGGCAAATAAGCATGTTGCCATTTACAAAAGAAAATTATTCTATAAATAAATAAATTAATAAATATTTTTTGAACCCCCCCAATGGTAGACCCAAAGTTACGCCCTTGCTTTGATTTGTTGGGAGAGGAAGCCACAGTGACAAATCTTCTGGGATTAGATGACTCATTCCTTATAGGTCCACCAGTCCCATCCGCTGCACCACTGCCCAGTGTCCATTCTCCTTCCACTGCACCACTGCCCTGTTTCCAGGCTTCACCAGTGCCCAGTGTCCAGACTCCTTCCACTGCACCACTGCCCAGTGTCCAGACTCCTTCCGCTGCCCCACTACCCTGTTTTCAGGCTCCACCAGTGCCCAGTGTCCAGAGTCCTTCCGCTGCACCACTGCCCTGCTTCCAGGCCCCACCAGTGCCCAGTGTCTAGAGTCCTTCCACTGCACCACTGCCCTGTTTCCAGGCTCCACCACTGCCCAGTGTCCAGACTCCTTCCACTGCACCACTGCCCTGCTTCCAGACTCCATCAGCTGCACCACTGCCCTGCTTCCAGACTCATTCAGCTGCTCCAGTGCCCTCAGCAGTGGTAAAATTTCCTTTTCTATACCAATTGTTTCTCAATTCGCCCTTAAGCATCAAATCCACAAACTCACTTAACAGCATGTAATTATCTAACCAACAGTTATATTTTTTCAGCCTGTTGAAGAGCACTGCATTCCTGGAATGGACCGGGTGGATGAGTTGGTGGAGTGTCTGGTGGAGCTGCGCACACAGGCAAGCCTCACACTTACCAACCAATAAAGTTGCGACAATTGTGGGTTTGTGGCAGAACCTGGACCAGTTTGACAAAGCAACCCGGTCTCACCCCAAGACGTCATATAACTGACGTTTTGGGACGTCTTTTGACCATACGTCAATATTCGCCTTTTTAGGGCCCCCTTAAACGTCGGTAGATGAGGTTATGGGATCCTAACTCTACCCCATACCTAAACCTAACCCTAAACCTAACCCGTCACCTAACTGACGTTAAAGGTAAAGCGTCAGTTGTATGACGGCCCGGGATCGCCATCTACCGACGTTTAAGGGGGCCCTAAAAAGGCTGATATTGACGTATGGTCAAAATACGTCCCAAAACGTCAGTTATATGACTTTTTGGGATGAGACTGTGTTAGACAAAGACAGGGTGATGTATGCAGCTCGTCATCAAGACAGGCTACTTACAGCCCTCAGCTGCCTCTACATCTGCCACAGCATCATTTGAGCCATCAGCCTTATACCCTCAGCGTTCAGCAAGCTTAGGACAATTTATCCCAGGCCGACAGCACCCCACCCATTGGTTCCTGACACACCCCCTGCCCCTGTTGTGTCTCAGACGGTACTGTTGCCCTGCCCAGCCCCATTTTCAACCATTAACCCTGGAACAATTTCCCCCTGCAAATGACACAGCCACTCCAACCAAACGGTCAATCGTACTGTAAAAGCAAATACGTGCAGAAAGTGTGGCCAGTTTTGAGGCAATGTGCCTTGCCTCGCCTGAAATGTATGCGAGAGTAGGCAGCTGCAGTGAGAGGAGGAGTGAAGAAAGCGCAGGCAAGCCAGAAAGATCTCGGTTCTCGCAGTGGATCAGACACCTGTAAGATCAAAGTCTGATATCGCAGGATTCACAGGATTCACGCTCGTGCACGTGTTCCTAATAAACTGGACGTGATTTAGTTCTGTTGCTTTTATATGAAAATAAATATAATGAACAAGACACCCAAAGTACTTATTTACTTACATTCCAAATATGTGTTCATCAATAATTTTTTCTTTAATACATACTTTTTTTATATATTATTGTAATAAAAATGACATCACATAATAACCCATATGGCACTGTCAGAGAGTTTATTCACCCATATGCAGAGGCGGACAGTAACGGAGTCCATTTACTTGAGTACAGCACTTAAGTACAATTTTGAGGCATCTGTACTTTACTCGAGTATCATTTTTGGGGGGTATTCATGACTTTACTCAAGTACATTTGAGAGGGAAATATTGTACTCTTTACTCCACTACATTTCTATCCATATCCAGGACCATGAGTACCTGTTATTACTTCTAAAAAAAAAAAAAAAATGGAAAAAATAAAAATCTCGGAAACCCTCAATTTGTTGTTTCCCTCTCAAATGTGATTGGATTGTGCAGGCGCCACTGATTGGGACAGCCTATCAGCAATCACCTTCAGCTTTCCGCCGAAGTCAACTCCATGGTCAGATGGCTCAATTTTCTGACATTTTCTAAAATGTTAAGTAAAGCAACATGGTAAAAAGATGAAAATGGCTTGATTTTACTTTCAGTTCCTTTTATTCTCCAATGTATTAACATTAACATTTTTCATAACTCCATGTAGGACGTTTCTGTACATAAACGTAAGCACTGTGACAGTAGTAATGCAAGATTTAGAAAATGTACTCTTGATACTCAAGTACTTTTAAAAACATGTACTTCAGTACTTTTACTCAAGTTGACATCTAACTGTAGTACTTGAGTAAAAATTATCAAGGGGTATCTGTACTTTTGCTCAAGTAATAAAGCTTTGTCCACCTCTGCCCATATGTATACACATGATATCAGTTTTAAAATCAAACATTTTAAAAGAGAACAAGACATCATGGTTGTTTAAGCCAATGAGCATTACGCTGTGTCGTCAGCAAGTCGTTTTCCATCGTGCTTTTGATCAGCGCAGTCGGTGGAGAGCAACTGCGCTCGACTGCAGGATCCGACAGGTGCGCCTTGCGCTCGGGAGAGTTTTTTGACATACGTCGGCATGATATCAGAGCATGGCGGACCGCTCTCGGACGCATTTTCAACCGGCATGCATCTCGCGCTGATCACCGGTGATCGGTTCTGTGCAGATTTTGCTCATCTCAAACAAGCCTATTGTTACGAGTGAGCGAGCTGCTTGTGACAAGATGGCCGCCAGGTGTGCAGATGTCAACCTCCATTGGCCAGCAGCGCAGACGAGAAATCTAACCTTTATTATTCAATGAATTCTTCTCACTGTAACATGTGTCTGTCAACTACAATTAAATAATTACCAAAATGAAAGATGTAAAGCCAAGAGAACAACAAATTATATGTGAATTCTTCTTCTTCTTTAAAGGGTCATGAAACCCCAAACCAAATTTTCTGAGATTATAACAGAGGTATGTGTGTTGAACACCATTGAAGACAATGTTAGCATCTGTTAGATTTAATAATAAGGTTAAAATGGTTAAATTTTAGTTTTTTTCCGCTTTTTTCGTCTTCCGGGTTTAAAATCTTCATCGTAGCGGGTGACGTGGGCATGCACTGCACAGTGCGTTGATGAATCATCGGTGTCTCATAATTATATAATGAGACTGAGTTTTCTTATCCAATGAGTAGACACAAACTCTTAATTGTTCATGACACCACAACAGACATGTCAAACTGTGATATGATATCGCGGAGTAGAGAGAGGCAATCATGGGACGCAAGTGTTTGTTTTCATGGTGCAAAGTCCAAGTGCGTTGTTCCCCGCGATGCTGCCAGAGCTACACTCTGGCTCTGGACGGTTGGTTTGCCATCAACCACGGACACATCTAAAGATGATCTGTAGCAGGACATTCAGTTACTTTTGAAAGGACAATAATAAAGTGTCAGTGTATTTCATAAGACTTTAACTTTGCCAGCTATACATAAAAATCTAGCATTTCCTCACGTTTTACCATTGCTTTTTAGTGACAGTCGATATACATGGGACATTGACGTGATGGCCATACCACACACTCCCTCCCTTCGTCTCACATCTAGCCACGCCCATTTAAGTTGCATTTTTCAAAAAGATTTTGAGCTAGACTTGTGCTGAAAGAGGGGGGTTTCATGACCATTTAAAGGAAATGACGATTTTTTTCAGCTAAAGGAAAGACCAGAGCTTTGCATGTACAAATTAATGATTTAGGGGGGAAATAGACTGCTCCCATAACGTAGCAATCAGGGGCGGACTGGGACCAAAAAGTGGCCCTGGACTTTCTGGCCCACAGCAGCTCACCGTACAGTGGCTGAGAAAGCTCAACGTGCTGCAACTGAAGCAAATACTTGCAAATAGAAAAAAAACACCTGCAAATTAAAAAAACATCGTCATCAGTTTCACAACACATGTGTGCTCCAAATACAGAAATGCACTGCAAAAGTAAACAACACAACCAAATACAGAAACGCGCTGCAAATAACACAGACCACAACGGAAATGTTTCCAGGTAAACCAAATAGGCCTAAGTGCCGGACCCTACATTACCTAATATTTCTTATGAAACTTTTCTTTATGAAAAATTTAAACATAACATGAAACAATTTTTACAGTGTAACGGATTAAAGATAAATATCTTTCCGTCATGTTCTTCTCTATCTTTATTTATTTAGTTAAGTTTTCAGCTCATTGTTCTTTTCTAATTTGTTTTCTGATGACATTGAACATATTAATAATACATTTTGAATATTGTATACAAGTTGTATGTAAAAAAAAATGTAATCTCTCTACGTTTTGCAAAAATAAATAAATACATAAAGTAGAATTTTAAGCTGTAAGGGTTAGTCACTTATTTGGTTCCCCTGGAAAGATTTCCATTGTGGTCTGTGTTAATTGCGCGTTTCTGTATTTGGGTGGTGTTGTGAATATGTGTGTTGTGAAACTGATGGAGATGTTTTCTTAATTTGCAGGTCTTTATTCTATTTACATGCGTTTTCATTCAGTTGCAACGCATTGAGCTTTCACGGCTACCGTACCACCACATCCCACATCATAACAAATTGGCTCATTAATGTGCAGAATATTTTTAACACCACTTATAGCATAAAAATATAACACATTACAAAGCTATTTAAACATTTATTTTAAATAACACAACACTAGTCGGGGAGCTAACTTTCGCCTTCAAGTCCCCGTGAAATCAAAATTGAACCTATTTACTTTGTTAGCGCATATTACTAGTCTTGTGGTGAACAATTAATCCGTGCAAGTAAAAATATATTTAAAAAATGTTTTACCTTGGTAATCTTTAATCAAAATCTGAAAAGTTACTTCCGGTCTGGAACGGTTTCTTTTTCTGATGACGTAGGTTTCACAACTTGGGTGGGGAAACGCTTAACCACTCCCCTCAAACCGTTAGTTTGCTATGAGCGAGAGATGGAGAGGTGGAGCGCTAGAGTAAAACCCTGCCCTCTGTTCAATATTCCGTTTCACTTGGAAATACGTCACAGCACTGGAGAAAAATCGTTTGCAACTTCCGGTTCACGGGGACTTTCAGAACCATGTTCAGAACCTGCTGTACAGCTACTCTTCGCGGCAAATGTATAATCTGTTAATTTGAAGCATTTCACACATAGATTTCACAGCATCTACCTATAAGCTAACAGTTGGCTGTAGTTCTCTCTGTGTTCAAATGGAGCTTTTTTTCCCGCGACACAGGTGACGACGCGAGGGAGTCGGCTTTCATCTGCGCGCCGCGGCTGTCTTGTGTTTTGTTTTTCCAGGACGTGAAAGGGGGCGTGTTTCAAGATACGCAACGGAGCAGAGAAGTGTGACGCTATTACAGATCATTGGTTCAGAGAAGTGCGACGCTTTGGGCCGGCTGGGAATGCGGAAGAACACAACAGACGAATAAACTTGTTGATTTTGCGGCCATTAATGCGATTCCACAATATTCCATTGAAGTAGAAATACAAAGAGAATAGAAATATGTCTAATTCACAATCACTCCCTCAACAGCTTTAGATGGTCCGTTACCTCTGCATTACTTACTCTTTTTTTGTAACTTAATGACATCTAGGTAGATAGATAGATAGAGAGAGAGAGCAAACTGTAGCGGACATGTCACCAGTCTCACCTGATAGTAACCACGAGTTTCCGTAAGTTCCTACGAACATTTTTTTTAAAACTACATTTACGGCTGTTAAACTTCACTGATCATAGCTCCAAAAAGCCATGGTAATCACAAATTAACTATGGTAATTATAGTATTAGTGCGTTTACATAAATGTAATCAATAACTACGGTTGTACTATAATAAACTTATAAGGGAGTTTCTATACATGCTCTTAAGAACACAACAAAACAAAGACTTTGTCACTTTTTCTTTCGTCATCACGCTGGTATGCCAGACGAAAATAATTAAGTTAATAAATGCACATAACGCTCTTTTTTTTTGTTTGCATGGCACAAATAAGCGTTTAAACACTATTATCAAAATCAAGAAATTCACGAGTTCACATTTACATCAATTAAACAGAGTAAAGATTATGCGTATTTGGCGTGCTGTCCAGGGGGAGGGCTCCGAGCTCGGAATTTTTGCCCGAACCCAGAGTGCTCCCCCCCTCGTTGTTGTAAGAGTATTTAGGAGAAGAAGTGAGGAGATGGGGTGGTGGTGGGATGCTGTTAGACTGTCAATGAACTGAGTTAAGTTTGCTGTATATATACCTCTTACTTCATTGATTGGGAGTGCGCTCCACTCGTGTCTAATTAGGCTTGATTACCTGAATGTGCTCCACCTGTGTTTAATTCTGAACATGCTCCTCCCGAACTTTGTTAGTAAAACATCATTTCACGAGTTCACATTTACATAAATTAAACAGAGTAAAGATTATGCGTATTTGGCGTGCTGTCCAGGTGGAGGGCTCCGAGCTCGGAATTTTTGCCCGAACCCAGAGTGCTCCCCCAAAAGCAAAAGGCAAAGGACAGCCGCCAGACTAAAGACCCCCCAAAACGCAGAATTTTGGCGGGCTGGGTCCGTTTGAATTGCACCGTTCTTAGCGAGCGCATCTTACTGCGTCGAACGGGCGAGCCCTTACTGGCCTATGGATGAGGAACAGCTTGATTTATGCCGCCTGACCAGGAGGGCCCGTGTTGCCTCTGGCGGAAGCAGCTTACTGCGCTGGGCGGACGGGCCCTACTGGTTGACGAATGAGGGGTGACAAGATTTGGGGATGCCCAACCAGGAGGGCCCATGTAGCTTCCGACGGGAGCAGCTCACGGCGTCGGGCTGATGGGCCCTACCGGCTGACGGTGGAGTGTTTTGGAAGCCCAGACTGGAGATTTCTTGCGGACCGCTGGGAAATCGATACCTGTTAGATGTAAAAGAGAAACATAGATGAATGCCATATCCGCTTGGAGACCAATGCTCGCTTGGCAGAAAAAGAGGAAACATAGATGCATGCAATGTCCGCTGGGAGACCAATGCTCGCTGGACAGAAAAAAGGAAAGATAGATGCATGCAATGTCCGCTGGGAGACCAATGCTCACTGGACAGAAAAAGGAAACTTAGATGCTTGCAATGTCCGCTGGGAGACCAATGCTCGCTGGACAGGATTATGCAATGTCCGCTGGGAGACCAATGCTCGCTGGACAGAAAAAGAGGAAACATAGATGCATGCAATGTCCGCTGGGAGACCAATGCTCGCTGGACAGAAAAGAGGAAACATAGATGCATGCAATGTCCGCTGGAAGACCAATGCTCGCTGGACAGCAAATGCTTGCTGGACGGAGAAAAAGATAATATAAGTCTTCTACAGGGAGAGTTTTTGCTTCGTCTGCTGGGAACTAGATCACTGGATGAAGGAAGAGCACCCAGGTGGACGACCCGGAGGGTTTTATTCGATGAGGGTTTGGTGGGCTTTTTTAATGTGGAACCGGTTGGTCCTGATGTAGCTTTGGAAAGCGTCTGAGGACCATCTTCCGAGAGCTTGGATCTGCTGCTGGGAGAGGCCTTTTTGGGCTGCTGAGGTTGCTGCTCCGATGCGGAAAGAGTGACTGGAGAAATGTTTTGCTTGGATGCCTGACTGTTGAAGAACGAGTTTGAGATGTTTCTGGAACCAAAAGCGTGTCACAGATTTGTTGGAGTCATCTAAAAATAGGGGATCAAGAGGGGATTTAGCCTGGGAGCTTCTCCACTGAAGATATGCCTGAATGGATTGGTATGGTTGGATTGGCGATGAGAGTTTGAAGATGTAGATGAAATGGCCTTTTTTGGATTGGTCTGTCTTGCTTTGCTTAATTAAGTATGAGATGGTTTCACTATCCAGTACTGCTAAGTCTGAGATGGTGGGGTGGACTCTTGGGTCGAATTTGGAAGTGATGGCGAGTTCCGAGCATCTAAGAAAGCCAAAAAAGGCTAGAATAAACATAGCATCGAGTGTGCGGGCTGTCTCGAGAGGCTGGTAGACTGTGCGGAGGGCATGAATACATTTTGTGAGAATATCTAGTGTTATGGGTTGTCTGGTGTCAGGATGGGTGGGATGGGATCGTTGAATTCCTTTGACCAGAAGGGAGGTCTTTGAATTATTTATCTCTGGAGAGGGAGCGCCGTACATCAATTTATGGAAAAACTGGATGCCGCTCAGGTAACCTTTGATGGATCCAACTTGAAGGCCCTTAATGCTGTTAAGGTAGGAGATGAATGAGGTGATTGAAAGGAGAGAAAAATCAGGGAATGGCAAGTTGTATGAGAAGTGGAATGCTTTAAAACACCTCCAAGCTGTCACATAAGATTGGAGGGTCCTGGGAGAAACTGCTTGGAGGATGGTGTCCAGTGATGCGTCGAGGAGTT
The DNA here is from genome assembly GCF_016745375.1 of Pimephales promelas. The sequence goes on from NW_024121754.1 coordinate 4,390,107, forward strand.
GTTTTAGAGGGTGGGTTACGGGAATATTAGTTCTGAATAGTGAGGTACTGGAGTTGGGAATTGGTCTGCCTCTGGAGCCAGCGTCCTGAATTTCTGAAACAGAAAACGAGACAAGGAGTCAGCGATTTGATTTTCAGACCCGGGGATATGTTTGGCAATTATGATAAACTGATCACACGCTGAGATCCAGATTAGGCGTCTTAAGAGTGGCATCAGGGCGGGTGAATGGGAACGGCCTTTATTAATGCATTCAACAGTTGCTTCATTGTCACAATGCACTAAAACGCTGCTGGTGGCCCATTCTTTCCCCCACAGGAAGGCTGCTACCACGAGAGGGTAGAGCTCAAATAGGGCTGAGGACTGAGTCGTGTCTTGGAGTTGGGGGGGCCACGGAGATGCGAACCAGTGTCCTTGGTAGAAACCTCCGAAGCCGATTGAGGGGGCCGCATCTGTAAATAATTGGATATCGACTGGAGATAAAACGAGATTGTTATAGAAAAAGGACAGGCCATTCCACTGTTTAAGGAAAGTTATCCATAACCTGAGTTCATCGCGGCACGTCTGAGATATGGAAATTAGGTCTTCTAGTGCGTTTACTGAAGAGGCGAGTGAGAGGAGATGCGAAATGAAAGGGCGGCCTTGTGGAATGATGCGCATTGCGAAGTTTAGGTGGCCGAGCAGGGATAAGAGTTCGCGTTTGGAGCAATTTGAGCGATCAATGAGGGTAGATGAGACGAGTATGATCCTGTCAATTTTTTCCTTTGGCAGGGAAGCCTGGAATTGTACTGAATCTAAGTTAATGCCGAGGAATTCGATGGATGTGGTGGGACCCATGGTTTTCTCCTGGGCGATGGGGATCCCAAGCTCCGAAAAAACATTTTGAACGGTGAGGAAATGCGCGGCTGGGATGGCATCGGGAGGTGAAATGATTAGGAAATCATCTAGCAAGTGGATGAGGTGAGGAATCGCGTAATTGTTAGACAAAATCCAGCAAACAGCTTCTGATAGCGTGTCGAAAATTTTGGGGCTGCTTTTGCATCCGAAAGTTAAGCGTACGGAAAAATAAAATTTTCCTTGCCAGCGTACACCGAATAAGTGCCATGAATCTGGATGGATGGGCATCACTTTGAAGGCAGAAGTGATGTCGATTTTTGCCAGCCAAGCTCCCCGACCCGCAGTTTTTATCATGTCGATCGCCTGATCTACGTCATGGTATTTGAGAGAAAATTCGTCAAGGGGGATCAAGCTGTTAATGCTTGGGAACGGGGAATCATGTGGAGCTGATAGATCAATTATAAGGCGTTTTTTACCTGAAAATTTTCTTGTGGCCACTCCAATGGGGCTGATACGAAAAACTTCGAAAGGAGGATTGTCGAAGGGACCAATCATAAAGCCTGACTCGACTTCTTTTTTGATCAGGTTGTCTACTATGTCGGGCTCAGCCAAAGCAGATTGAAGATTATTACAGACAATATTTTGAGAGAGTGGGCATTCCACACCAGGTTTGAAACTGTGCTCGAGGCCAGACAGAATATAGTGTGTGAAATGGGTGTCTGGGTGATGAGCTAGTTCGATCGCTAGGCGAGAAATATTCACGGGAGTCGACAAGTAATTTTTTGATTTTTTATTGACTGCTTTGTACACTGGGCAAACATGGCGGGCATGGGCACCGCCGCAGAAATTGCAGACATGGAGAAACCGGCAACGCTGTCTGTAGCACCTCCCATGGTTAAAACTGTTGCACAGCTGCCTGCTGTTTGAAAAGGAGGCTGTCTGCTGTCTCCCTCCATCGGGATTTTCATGGGTTGTAGGTCTTGGCACATAGCTGGTTGATTTAACTGGGGCTGAGTCTGGGCAGGGGGGATGGAGGGGTTGACTTGAGGGCATGTCGTGGTTGAATGTGCCACTGACCTGCATACTGCACATGAAATGTTCTTGCAGCCTAGGAAAACCCTGCTGTGTAGATATGGATCAAGAGCGCCCCAGTAAGGACGTTGGTTCCATTGGGCGACCCGGACAGAACACTTGGCGGAGAAGAGCTTGTGGTAGGTGTAGAAGTGCCCTCCTCCATAGGACAGCGCAAGTTCGGCTATAATTGATAAGTAGTCGTTTAATTCACGCCGCCTATGGGGGAAGGCTGAGCAGATTACTTCAGTGAAACGGCTGAAAGCAATTGTGAACTCGGAAAAAGAAAGTAAACGTGATGAATGTGGATTTGGGTTTTTTAAAGTGACAGAAAAATCCCCACAATCTATTTGGCGGTTTGATTCGGTTACAGGTAACAGAGAGAGAAGAGATGAGAGATCTACGTCTGCACCTGACAGGATCTGTGCTCGGATGTTGTGGGACACTGGGGGTGGCTCCGCAGCAACGGCGTTCGATGGGACGGGCATCTGAGTTGCTGTGAAGAGAGAGTGCTGAGATTTTGCCTGGAGAAGAGAGCTGAAAGGAACCAAAGCCGGGGCTGCAATTGTCAGCGGAGGCAGCCTCACGCTTGAATCGGCCTCTGGGGCTTGGGGAAGAGGGTTAAAAGTATGAGAAGGAAAGGAAGGTTGAAACTGGGAAGAGTGAGCTCGTGCTGCAAGCGGAGGCAGCCTCACGCTTGCTTGAGCTACTGGAGCTGCTGGCCACTGAAAAGAAGAGGGATTAGTAGCTGTTGCGAAAGCAGGTTGAAATGATTGGGCCTCCAATGCTAGCGGAGGCAGCCTCACGCTAGCATCTGGGACAGGTGCTGGAGGCCACTGAAAAGAAGAGGGATTAGTAGCTGTTGCAAAACTATGTTGAAATGATTGGGCTTCCATTTCTAGCGGAGGCAGCCTCACGCTAACATCTGGGACCGGTGCTGGAGGCCACTGAAAAGAAAAAGGATTATTAGGAACAGCAGGAGCCATGTTCTGATATGCTGAGGGGAGGTCGGCGGGCCTGGTTTCAGCCAAAGCTGCAGCCTGCTGGCGAGGTCTGACGGCAGAAGGAACTGGGGCGCGGCCCAAGCTTGCTGAAGGCCTTCCGCTGCGGTTTGATGCTGGAAGAGAACTAGATTTAGTACGCTGGGATGGTGGTGTTGTCCAGCGAGGTGAATCCTGAGCTTTACTTTGCCTGCTGGTCCTTTTCGGGGCCGGCATGGACTTCGGAGAGAGGTTAGTTGATTGCAAGGATACATAGAGGGCATATAGTTCCGCTTTGTTCATCCTTCGCGAGAACTGAACATCCGAATTTATCAGCGCTTGCCTCAATCCTAGAACTGTCCACTTTGCAATTGGTGGAATTGTTGGGACTGCCGAGCGATAGGAAGAAGCAGGGGAGGGATTGTGATGTCTCGCTGGTGGAGGCGAGGGCTGGCCTCTGCGTCTAGGCGAGCGTGTAGCTGTTCGGGTAGGCAGGCGGCCGCGTGGAGAAGCCTTGGGATCAGTTGAAATGTTGGGCGGAGAAGGAGTGGTCCTTGGGTCAGCTGATTCTGGCTGAGGATCCGGTGAGAAGTTGGATTCATCATCGGCTGGGAAAAGCTGGAGTTGAGACATGGTAGCAAAAAGGTCGAACCAATATGCTGTTAGACTGTCAATGAACTGTGTTAAGTTTGCTGTATATATAACTCTTACTTCATTGATTGGGAGTGCGCTCCATTCGTGTCTAATTAGGCTTGATTACCTGAATGTGCTCCACCTGTGTTTAATTCTGAACATGCTCCTCCCGAACTTTGTTAGTAAAACATCATTTAACATTTAACAATTCTATGACCGTATTTGCAGAAATTAATAAACATAAAATTCACTCTATCACACTCTCCCCAACAGGATAAGATGTCGTCCCGACATCTACCAATGCCCTTATAGAAAGTCTATTTCTAATCATACCCGTGACATATAACTTTTTTTTTACATTTCCTCTATAATGACACCAAGTTCACATTTGTCAACAGTCATTGTCAACTGATACAGTCTTTTTCAAATGTAATAGATCATACCTCATCTGAAAATATTTTCAAGTTCAACGGTTTCATCCAGTGTCCAAGAGGGAACAAAAAAAAACAAGTGTCCATTTTAATGCACAAAAAAACTTTTAAATCCCAGGCCGAATGCCATGTAGGAAATTAGCAAAAAAAAAATGATGATTCAAAGTCCGTGCAGAAAGGTTTCAAAAACTTCTTCGAAAGTGTTCACTCAATGTTTTTATAGGCCTTACAAAACATTCCAAGTCCTTTTGGCCTAGAAACAGTCCATTTTGTGTATGTATGTGTGTGAACAACAGTTCTTTCACAGTCCATTTTGTGTATGTATGTGTGTGAACAACAGTTCTTTCACAGTCCATTTGAACAATTAGTGCAAGTTCTCACTCAAAGATTCAGTTCACACTACAAGGATTCAGCTCACATTAAAACACAGATGGTGGTCTTGAGTAAGGGAATGTAATTGGCACCCAAGGCATAAACGTAGGTGTCAACATGTTAGGAAATGTGGATCGTAACCGGGACCAGTTACATGCACTTTGTAACAGGTAGGAGTCCCTAAGCTATCATACGTGAACTTCTTTGGTGGTCGTCGTTGCCTTCCTGAGTACTGGTATTCTCTTTGCACCTCAACAGGTCCGTTGCTTGACTCAATAACCTCTGGTCCTTTCGCAGGTAAGTTCCCACATGCACTTGCTAGCTCATTTTCTACTTGACTTCTAAGCAGTTCAGGTGTTTTCTCTTTCACAGGTACATGAGCAGGTGTTGGAACATCTTGTTCTGCCCCAGAATTATCTGGTGCATCCTGAGAAATGGGTAAACCGAGGGAAGGAGGTGGTATTAGTTCTTCCTCTTGTCTCCGATTGTGACTACCTGACTGATTTCTCAACTGGCACGGCTCAACTGGTACATAATACTCAGAGTCACTTTCACTTTCCATCTCACTTTCTTCCATTCTGTTTACAGGTACACTGGAGTTCTCCTGTGGCTGTTTCTGCTTTGATTTGGATCCCAGCCTTGGATCGACTTCGATCCACTTTTTGATCATAATTTCTTTTATTCCACTCACTTGTCTTTTTTGCGTGTTCTCTAGTGATCTCTTGTGCTTCTTGGATCCCTCGTTTCCATGTTTCCAGGTACTCACTTTTGCTTGTGGGGAGGCTGTCTGCGTTAAGTCCGAAGAGAACATCAATGGGGAGTCTCGGGGAACGACCAAACAAAAGGTGAAATGGGGAGAAACCAGTCACTTCACATTTTGTGCAATTGTAGGCATAGATCAACTTGTTCAATGAGTCTTTCCAATTTGATTTCTGTTTGTCAGTGAGGGTTTTCAACATTTGTAACAACGTCCGATTAAACCTCTCAACTTGCCCCTTTCCCTGGGGGTGGTAGGGAGTAGTTCTTGATCCAGTGATCCCACAATACTTTTGCAGTTGCCCAAACAGCTGATTCTCGAACTCTCCCCCCTGATCATGGTGTATTTTCACAGGGAACCCAAACTTGAGAGCAAAGTCATTAAAGAGTTTTTCTGCCACAGTTTTACCGGATTTCGATGTTGTTGCATATGCCTATGCGAATCTTGTGAAATGATCGACGATGACAAGGATGTATTCATATCCTCCTTTGCATTTTTCCAAGTGGAGGAAGTCTACTGAGACGAGTTCAAATGGACAAGTCGTTGTGATTGGTTTCAGAGGTGCCCTTGTTTCACGGCATGGTTTCTTTTGCTTAATGCAGGAGCAGGTCCTCAACACATAATGCTCAATGTCTCTTTGCATGTGGGGCCAAAAGAAGCGGTCTCTAATCAAACTTGTGGTCCGATCAACACCTTGGTGTCCCATTTTGTCATGCAACTCCTCAAGCGCAATTTTCCTGAACCTTGCTGGCATTACCAGCTGAGTTCTCTGTCCTGTTTTCCTTTGCAGAATACCATCCCCATCCAGCATCAACTTATCCCACCCTCTCATTAAACTTTTAGCTGCTGGGCCCTCAGACCTCAGACCACTGCTTAGAAGAAGGCTTTTCTCCTGACTCTAAGTGATGAATTACCACTTCTATGTCTTTGTCTTCCCTTTGAGCTCTTCTAATCTCTTCCTTTGACAGGGGTTCTGATGATGCTGTACTGGTCTCTGCACATATTGGTGAACTCTGGCAAGCTACAGCAAGGGACCATGGTATCTCCGATCCAGACTGAACTTCAACTGCCTGTATCATGGCTCCTATAGAATCCGATGAAAGCTCCTCTGTGAATTCAGGGACATTTTTTTCTGAGAGTGTTGTCAACCTGGATAATGCATCGGCATCAATGTTTTCCTTTCCAGGCCGATACCGGATCGTGAAGTGGAAATCGGAAAGCTCCGCAACCCATCGACATCCCGTTGCGTTCAACTTGGCGGACGTCAAAACGTAGGTGAGAGGATTGTTGTATGCTGTATGCTGTATGCTGTAAATGTGGGCGCATAGTAAAGATAATCTCGGAATTTTTCAGTGATAGCCCATTTGAGAGCCAAGAATTCCAATTTACCACTGTGCAAATGGTAATTCTTTTCTGCTGTTGTTAACGTCCTCGATCCATAAGCAATCACTCTCAATTTCCCCTCCTGGTGTTGATAGAGGACAGCTCCAAGTCCCTGATTCGACGCATCGGTGTGCAGTACAAACGGCTTTGTAAAGTCTGGGAACCCCAGCACAGGCGGCTTAACTAGACAATCGATCAGTTTCTCAAGCGTTTCCTGGTGTTGCTCTGTCCATTCAACCAGCTGATTTGATGGAACCACATGACTCTTAAGGTAGGTCCCTCTTTTCCCTTTACCTTTTGTCTGTACTTTGTTATTGTCACTTTTCAACAGGCCATACAGTGGGCAAGCAATCCTTGAGAAATCTTTAATGTAGGGCCGGTAGTAACTCAACAAGCCTAAGACCTTCCTCAACTCTCCAACGGTGGTGGGTTTCTTTTCCTTGAGTGCTGTCACTGCAACAGTATCTGCTGGATCCATCCTGCTCCCTTCCTTTGAGACTATCCTCCCCAGGTAGCGGACCTCATTCTTAAACAACTCACATTTTTTTGGCTTTAGTTTTACCCCATGTGACCGCAGCCGCTGCAAGACTTTTCTTACCGCTTCAACGTGCTCATCGAAAGATTTAGTGAAGACAAGGATGTCATCCAGGTAGGGTACACAAATGTCGTCTCGCAGTCCTTCCAAGCATCCTTCTATGAACTGCTGGAATGCAGCAGGTGCATTCATGAGCCCGAAGGGGATGCGGACCCATTCATATAACCCCCACGGCGTACAAAAGGCTGTCAATGGTCTACTTTCTGGTGCCATAAAACCTTGATGGTAAGCCTTTCCTTGGTCCAGTAAAGAGAAACATCTATTTCCCCCCAAGCCATCCAGTATATCCTGTACTCTGGGAATTGGTTGACGGTCAGGCACTGTTTTCTGGTTGAGGTCCCTGTAATCAATACACAACCTCAAACTGCCGTCTTTTTTTCTGACACACACAATTGGGGACGAATAAGGCGAATGCGATTTTTCAATCCATCCCTGTGCGATCAGATCATGGAGATAATCTTTCATTTCTTGGTACAACGGCTTCGGAACAGATGTATACATTCGCACAACAGGTGTCTGATCTGTTAAACTGATGTTCAACTGTAAATCTTTGACACATCCGATGTCGTCATCTGATTTTGAAAAGGAATGGCATTCTTCCTGCAGCATTCGTCTGACTTTCTGTTGCTGCTCCATAGATAAATGACTCAAGTCCACAGGTGGGTCCCATCCTCCTTCACTGTCAGTATCACACTCACTTGTTGGCTTTGCACTTCCATTAACACAGGCTGTTATTACACAGGATGACGCTGTTGTTGGTAACACTGACTTTATTGTTTGTACTGTCCCAAGCTCAGTCTTTCCTCCCAAAAGGATATCATGTTCAGTCACATTCTGGACACTGATTTGAATCACAGGTCGGCTCCCCTTTTCCAGAGTCAAGAGTGTTTCAATGGGTTCCAGTCCATCGGGGTACTGTGGATTGACAGATGGTTCAAACAACATGACACTATCCTGCTTCATACATGGCACTTTTACTTGACACTTGACCTGCATGATAGCATGTTTTGGCACAGTCACGTGGTCTTTTGTGGTCTTAACTGAATACTCACTTGATCTTTCAGTGGTCACAAGGTTAATGAATGTTTGGACTTTACTTCTCCTCAGACTTGGAAAGGCACACCTAACAGTCTTATTCAAGAGTCCTTTGCTCACATCACAATGCTCACTCATTTCACTTTGCTTCACTACCTGTTCTATTACATTGTAACCAATAATTGGTTTGGACAACTGCTGGCCTTTAAGAATGAGTACAGGAATGACTAATTCTTTCATTTTGTTTGCAGGAGGAGCCAAATTGAACGTGATCTCTACCCATCCTTCATAGGGCATGCTGGAACCATTTGCTGCAACGAGATTCAAGTTGTCTGTGGCCTCTGTCACTTCGGAGACATCTCTCACCTTTACTCCAGGTATGTACTGATCTTTCCATTGTCGATCTACAATGCACACTTGGGACCCTGTGTCACACAATGCCTCTGTTTTATGTCCGTTCAGATAACATGTCACTAAACATTGTTTACCAACCAGGGAAGTCACAGGCGAATGTTTGTTGACTTGACACTTGGAAATTAAATTACACTCGTAGGGGATGATCTCTGGCTGTGCTCCAATGTGCTGATTTGGATGCAGAGGGGACAATTTTCCATGCTGGGTCACTCCCTGTCCCGCGGTGGCAACCCGTTCTCGTTTAACTGAACTCTATGCTGTGTTTGGGTACCTCTCGCTTTGCAACCCGCAAGGAAGTGGTCATTGCTGCCGCATCGATAACAATGGGTGCACGGGTCCATCGATCTGGCTTGCTGGCAATGAAAGCATTGTCTTGCCCTTGAGGCACGTGGCTGTCAGTAGGACTGGAAATTTTGCGACTGTAGCGTTGTGGGGTATGGCTGTGACCCTGCATAAAATGGTTGTGGATAGAACCCTTGAGCTGCATAATGAGATGACTGGGCTGGTTGGCCATACTGCGCTGACATTGGACTCATGTAATGTTGATGCGGTTGTGGTGTGAAATGAGAAACTCGAAAGGGGTATGATCGTTGCTCACCTCCGTTTTGACTCTGCCTCTGTACCTGGGTCGGCGGCACCTGATTCTCCTCTGAGATGGACTGGCGAGCTGTTCTCAAGGTTGAGATGTCACTGTTGACAGTGCAGCATTGTTGCGGCAGAGATGAAGGTTGCTGCATCGATTCCTTGATCTGCTTAACTTCATCACTTAAACTTTTCAACTGGGACATTAAATCAAATTTTGGCTGCTTTTGCTTGCCTTTTGAATGCAAAGTTGGTTCACTTAACTGAGTAACATTCACAGTGTTTTCTCTTGGTAATGGGAACGAAGAATTCGCCTCAACATCGGTAAGGTCAAGTCAGTCTTCCCTTCTAAGTAGCTACGTAATTGAAGACCTGGTGTAATGGCTCGAATTACTGAATATACAATCTCTTGCTCCGGGTAGCCCTTACTCAGTCCACTTTCGATTTGGCGTGCCAGACTCGAAAAGGTTAATCTGTCTCTTTGGCCGGGTTCTCCAATAAATCCAGAAATCTTAAACTCCCTGTGCCACACAGCTGGTATCATTTGTCCCTGAGGAGGAAGCAAAGGGTTAACTGCTACACTGTCTACTGATGCTGGCCTCGGTCTCGTGCTCTGTGACGTAGTCGAATTTGTTTGCACAGCAGGAAGTGAATCAGCAGTTGTGCTATTGATTTCTCCAGGTTGTATGACATGTTCCTTTCCTCTTAGCGGTTTCTGAACTGGATTTGGCTCATTCACATTTGCATCAGTTAGCATCATTTCACTCAATTTTTCATTTATGCTTAGTAGTTCAGCCATGCCCCCATCCTCGAGTTCCTCTAGCTCACTTCGTAGCAGATGACTACTGAGAAGACTAACTAGGGAAAGGCGGGTGACATTTGCTTCTGGCTGAATTTCGAGGAACTGGCTCAGTTCAATTAACTTTCCTCTTGGCAATGTGCACAGACACTCACCGATTTCTTCCTGAATGCTTTGCAAGGCATCCATCTTTACTACAGTGTTTCACAGTCTTGCGCATAACTTTTAACTTCTCTGACTTGACTAAACTGCTCCTAGTGGTTACTTTACCTCAAGTGCACACTCCACTCAATCAGTGCCGTCTTGTCACTTCACTCAACTGATACACATCTGGGTAGTTAAGAGATCAGGGACGTGCACAGGGGGGTTGCTCAGGTTGCCCGGGCAACTGCCCATATGCCCTTCTTGACTCAGGTTGCCCTTCTGAGGAAAAAAAAATCGTACAATGGATGTAGAATTTCACGTAGGCCTAGACAAAAAAAAAATATATAAAAATCGCAAAGCCTCATTCACTTCCAAAAAAAAAAAAAAATAGAAAGTCAAACTGTTTCCACGAGACCATAGACTGCACGCGACCGTATGGTAAGGCACCGCAAATTACTCAGGCCGCGCCTCCATCTCGTGTCGCGCGCTAATTAATGTGTACGAAGTCCATGACAAAATGAAGCGAAACTATCGTTCTCGTCACGAAAAGAGGAAGAAGAAAAACATGAGAGTGAATTGCGGGAACAGCAGTCAGGTAAACTTGTGTTCTGTCCTCTCTAGTGTCAGCAAAGTTTGATGGTTTGTCTGGGCAGGCAGTGCATCTCTTGCATCACTTTTTGCCTGACAAAAGTGAGAGTAAAATACCATTATTTATTACGTTTTGTTTTTGATAAACGACAAAGTGCAACAACAGTGTTTGTTTACTGCAGCTCGGAAAACATAACCGCGTCGCGTGTGTTGCGTTCATATGCGCGTGCACGAAATGAAACTCGCATTTTTCAAGCAGAAATGTGGAGACCAGAGAAATACTGTACAATACTTGAATGATGGCACTCCCAATCAAAGTACACATTATAAAGACACTGATTATCTAGTCTCAGTGTAGTTAAAAACTCTAAACAACTGCACTAATTATGCAAGATATAAACCAATGTATTGGCAATTTGACATTGATTGACTATTGATTTATAGGCTATATTGATTTTAAAATGATGATTAGATGGACATTCTGGTCAATATGAATGCAAATCCCTCAGTAAATAACCATAAATCAAGATTTGCTTTAACATGCATAAAAAAAAAATTAAATAAAAATCATAGGCTACTGATTCCGAAAATACCCTGGCTGTAGAGAGAACCAAAGTTAATCCCAAAAGCTAAAGTTCAGGGTTGTACTTTTATTATTTTCTTCTTGTTTATGTTTACGTTAATATTCACTTGTTATCTTAACATTCTATAAAAACGCTTTATTCAGTAAATATTGTTTGTTTGAACCTCATTCTGTTCTATATTGTTGTACTTATTCTTTGACTGTTTTGTTTAAAGGAGGGAGGATTGTATTCGGCGGTATTGAGTAGCAATGGCAAATGGTTTACATGGCTCACGGCATCACAGATCAGGTAGAGGTCCCCTTAGCAGAATTTTGCTTAGGGCCCCAGGGGGAGGTCAGGATTGGCAAAAAAAAAAGAATTGTATTTTTTCCCGAAATCTAAGCGTTTTTTATTTTTTTTCGAGTTTTTTCCATTCAATCCAGATTATTTATTTTCAAATAAATAAATAATAATTTAAAAAACAATAAACAACAATATGAAGAACTCTTTTGCTCATTTGTCTCATCTCTGACATTTTGTAATCTTTATAAATAATTATAAGACCATAAGATGAGGCATTGCGTTTGGACATAAACACGGCCAGATAAGGCAATTTGGAAGGGGACAAATTCAACTGAATATATTCCTTCATATAGCCCGTGAGGGGGGAGGGGGGTGCCCTTTTTTCAGGTCAGAGCAACTGCCCCTCAAAATTCCTGTGCACGTCCCTGTAAGAGATGATTGTCGCTAGGCGGTGCCCTGCCGATCAAGGTGGATCACCCGTCTGACAAACATCCCAGCGGGGCCTCCAAAATTGTAGTACCTCTGAATGAGGAGTAGAAGAAAGATTATTAATAAAGAAAGTCGAAGAGAAGAGAAGAGCGCTGTGATCGCTTCAACAGTGTATTAGTTCTGACTGGAAAATAATAAAAGGCATACACGTATAATAAATTCCCAGTGTCTGTTACACATTATTATCTATACATGTTTTCTTGCACAGTAACTGACTGACTGTAAACGAGTGACTTTAAACATGTCTTATCACACAATTATGTGTGGCATTTACAATTAACAGCAACACTTAAATTCTTTACAAAAGAAACACATTTACAGAATTAATATTTACCTTGACACATTAAATGACAGTATGAAATACAATGGAGCTGAGAAACATACTCATATCTGCCAAATGTTCACAATGACATCGTGTCCTATGCATTTCATAATATACAGTCACATACAAAACCCTCGGAAAATGAAATGCATAACTCAGTTCACTTACATAGTATTAATCACACAACTATGCAACTTTAAGATAACTCGATAACTCGAATGCTGAAATTAATAACCGTCTCTCGTATATAGCAGGCTAACACGCTGAGTGCGAGGATCCATGCTAACCATGTGCTTGCTCGGGCAGGTTAACTCACGACACACTATTACTAAACTAAAACAAACTACCTTTCAAACTGTAAAACTCATCAATATTGCATTAACAATGTTAATACTGGGCACCGAGATGTTTTATATACCTGAATGAGGAGTAGAAGAAAGATTATTAATAAAGAAAGTCGAAGAGAAGAGAAGAGCGCTGTGATCGCTTCAACAGTGTATTAGTTCTGACTGGAGCGGATCACGCGCGCCCCACATACCATATTATCAAAATCAAGAAATTAACATTTAACAATTCTATGACCGTATTTGCAGAAATTAATAAACATAAAATTCACTCTATCACATCTCTGTCCTGTGTCAGTGGGGTATATACGTTACATTTATAGTTTATGCTGTTTGTCTTTTAGAAGTGTGCATCGAGCCGAAGTTTAAAGATGCTGCAACACAATGCGAGGACCTAACAAAAACTGACCACAGCTATGCGGCAAAGTTGGACCATATGAACAAATCGACGCAGGCTCTGGGTCAGACTGTGGCTGATATGCTCCTGGATGATGATGCCTCACGGCTGTACACAGGACTGCGTCTATAATATTTTTTTACTTTAGTGAAAACGATGTTGCCATTTAGTAAATCATCATGTAGTATTCCTGTTCCCATACTGAAACTGAACCTTGTGTTAGGGGATGTGGCAAAGCGCTTTAAAGTGTCTAAAGGTGTAGCAAGTAAGGTGATTGCTCACTTTAAATGTATTGTTAAGCCCCTTTCACACAGCGAGTTGATCCCAGGAAATTGCCGGGAACTTGCCAGAACGCCTTCTGTGTGAACGCAAACACGACCTGGGATTGATTCTGGGATTGATCCCGGGTTGGGGACCTAGTAACATTGCCGTAATCAGTCCCGGAACGCGCGCTGTGTGAACAAAAGCCAAGACCAATGCCGTAAAGGGTGTGTCAAAGTGATGACGCTCTTGCCATTGCGCGACTCTGTTGCTCTTAGAAGAAAGTTTATGTTCGTCATCAACAAAGAAAGGACGAACAAATACCTGCAAACTGGAGCGAAGCAGAGACCAGGAGCTCCTCACTATCCGTAGGGGTGTCCATGGTTAACCGGTTAACCGATTAACCGTTTAAAATTGCATCGACAATACATATTTGCACAAAACTTTTGCGTTTTTTTTTTTCTGATTGTCGATAAAAAAATATTGTGAAATGACAGCGTTTCTATTAACGGTGTTATGCGACTAAAACATTTTTTTTTTTCCTTTCGCGATAAGCCATTCCAAAAATAATGGCAACGGAAGTTGGTATATCACAGCCACCGCACTAGACATTATTATTTATTATTTATGGAAGGAGACGTGGTGTGTCATCCAAGCATTAATGGCAGGGAAAGTCACATAGTTTCTGTTTCTCCCTCATTTCTGCTCCGCGGTCTTGATTGTGGCATTTCTTTGAGGTTTTGTCTCGTAGGCTATTCCTTCCCAGACAGCAAACTGACATTGAATCAACGTGGAAACGACGTCTCTCATGACATTGAAACAACATTGATTTGCTCATCGAATTAACGTTGAACAAACGTCAGACGCAGCATTCTTCAAAGCTAAATGAAATCGAAAATTGGTTTGCTTTCATAACGTTGAAACAACGCGTTGATTTCAAGTTGATTTTCCGTTAGTTTTGAAAGAATAACGCATCTGACGTTGGTTCAACGTTAATTCGATGAGCAACAATGTCAGATCAACGTTGTTTCGATGTCATATTTCCACGTTGATTCAATGTCAGTTTGCTATCTGGGTTGTATCTTTTATGAATTTTAAAAAAGATCTCTGCCTCGTATATGTCCAAACGGTCAGTGTACTTTTGTGTTCATTCGTTTCCCCTTATTTAATCCGTAGGCCTAATTGCAAAACGAAAAATGAACGGTTGTTGTATTTTGTAAAACGCAGAGTTGAACACCAAAATGTTCATTTGAACTGTAGGACTACGTCAAATGCTGCGCAAAAATATATAGGCTATATATCGACGAATTTTCAGATATTTGTTTGATTTTTTGCCCCTTTAAACATTTAAAATATTTGACAACTGAATATGGAAAAAAAAAAAAAAAGATTTTCTGAGGCCAAATTAGAACCTGGAAATTATATTTTCCCCGCAGTGCTGAATGAGAAGAGTTCCACAGCCTACAGAAAGGGGATTTATAGATGATTTATAAGATATAATAAATGTGTCTGATAATAAAATAATATAAAATAACAAGGCATTAATTGTTTATTAATAAACTATTTTTTTCTAAATCAAGCCGCCTTTCCACTGCACACGACAAACGACCGCCGTCGGACCGGAAGTCATTCATTTCCAATGGAGAGTCGTACGGGAGCTGCAGGGAGTTCCGATCATATGCGTATGCGGAAAATTCGGATCCGTTTTGAGCTTTGGATCCGTTGAAATATCTGAACGTCTGCGGCTAGACCGTATGCGACCGGCCAACCGGAAGTGATGTATTCTAATAAAAACTATGAGCGCGAGGCTAGAATTACCAATATTTTAACTTTTTAATGTTTTTCTGTAAACGCTCGCTCTGTAAAATGTTGGTTATAATTAACTATAGCAGAAAATATATTTTATAATTATTAAACCAATATTTATACTACTATATTTTTATTTGAGATGAATTGAGGGTCATTTGTTTTGTGTAGATATATTCATGCATGCATTACATTTATTAAAATCATTAATTTTACCATTGTGAATATCCTAGGGTAACGGTTGCTTCACGACCAATTTCAAAGTTCTGTGCGACTGACACTAGGGGGCGAAATGCGACAATCGTATGCGAATGTCGTGTGCAGTGGAAAGGCGGCTTCAGTTTCTGCTAAAACAAATCTCCATCCCCGGATGCACCTCTAGAGAGAAATACATAATTAGCTAGGCTACATAATTACATAGTCAGAAGATATTGGCTTTTGATTAGAATTTTTTAGTTTTAAATTGGACATTTAAAGCTTTAGTCTACTCACACTAAAGCTTTAAATGTCCAATTTAAAACGAACAAATTCGAATGCGGTGGCTGTTTCAGTTCTCGCGCTTCAGTTCACGGAGATCATGAAGTGCGCCTGTTTGTTAAAGCACAACGTTTTCTTGTTATTGTGAGTTTACGCAAATAAATGTATTTGCGAATAATGTATTATTATTTTCTGTATGACCAGAAATGAAAGAGTATTTTAAGTTCTTTCCACTGAAATAACTGCAATGAAACTGCAAGTGTTCACATGGGCGTCTCAGCCTCCACACTAAGCACACACGCGGTTATGCGTCAAAATATTGTGTTTATTTGTGCTTTGTTTTTTTGGATAAAAGCATCTTCTACATATGCACCCTATAAAATGTTACAATAATGATGATTATTATTATTATTTGTGGACACGGAGTTTTTGCGAAATGGACGTTTTGGCAATTTCAGTTTGAAGGGTGATGGAAACGCGCCTACTTTACTGCTCTGAACTTACCACTGCGTTTTATTTCTATACATTAATTTCGTTTCAAATGAGGTCCAACCAGTTATTAAAGGTATTAAAAATTAACTCTGTATCTCGAGGTTGCGGCGCGCACACTAGGCCTATGCGAGTTTTAACCGATAAGGGCCTCGGTTAATGAAAAACTTGAAAACGTGCAGCCCTAATCCGTACTGAAGCTGAGATCGTTCACCAGCTTTGTGGAACGGTATGCGCGTGTACATGTTTTCGACGCGTCCGTTATACGTCTCATCCTGACGTTATGTGTCTTCCCGGGATTTTTACGGGTTGTGTGTGAACGCACTCACAGATCCCGGCAAATCACTTGCAGTGTGAATGAACCGAAATCAAACAATCCCGGGACAAATGCTGGGTCACATTATCCGTGTATTTTCTGGAATCTCTGTGTGAAAGGGGCTTTATTGTACCCTTTCTGGTGTTATGATTATTGATAAGCCAAAACAGAGTTTTAACTAAGAAAAACTTGTGTGAGTGCTATTCTTTTTCTTGCATTGTAAATATTGACACATGACAATAAACAATTTGTTTTTTGAGAAGAAATGAATTAATTTTTATTAATCCTTTTCCATAACAAATGGACAATTAGAGTAGATTATTTCTGCTGTGTCTTCGGAAAGACACATCTCTGATTTTTTGCTGCCCAGTATTGCTTTTTGTCCCGGCATTCCAGCAATTCTGCACTTCAGTCTTCCCTTGACAGCATTTTCTACCTGCAGACAGATAAAAGAAAATGGTTTTCAAATAATGGTTAATGGTTTTAAAAATAATGGTTTGAGCATCACAGCACAATTGACTTATTTTAGAAACAACATTTTGCCAATCAAAATAACAAGGGTATGATGAAGGTAGAGCGTTTTTGTTACTTTTCAAATCAATGAATGATCTGGGCCTGCAGCCATCAACATCAATGTTTTACAAATGTTTAACATCAATTGTATGTTTAATACAATTAAATATTAAATAAATAGATAACATTTAATAAAGTGATAAGTGAGTAATATAAAAATGAGTAAAAGCAAATAGATAATATAGATAAATAAAATAAATCAGTTTGATAAAAATAAATAAAATAAACAAAAGCCAGAAAGGGTTTGTTGCAAATTTGCCCATTTCATAGGCGGATTTCATAGGCGGTTTTCTTTTTTTTGGGGTCTGTTTAAAAGAATCGTTCCTAGTGTTTGTTTTATTTTGGTTTGTGATTGGTTCACACACCAACCGCATTTATTATGTAATTATATATCATTACATAGGCTGAAGTAACATTTCTCTGTTTTGCGGTAAAATGCTATAAATTTGCAATCAAATATCATTCGCGGCTTATCATTTGCGGAAGTCAACACAGTCTACTCATTATTACGCAGACGTAATGTCAGCTTTTTCATAAAAAAAAAAAGTAATTTAATACCTTTATGCATTCCGAAGCTTATTCGGTTGTTAAGTCTGACGTCACGCGTGACGTTTAGCCTCTTCCGGGTCCAAGCGCTCCGTCCAAACCCATAACGTTAGACTAAGCCCTTTTCTTAAAGGACTGGCTTCGCTTCAGCGCCAGTGGGTGTTAGGGATAAAGGAAAGAATTGTAACTTACCTTATCAACTGCAGCCATTTTCTCTTTTCTTTCTCGTCACAGGGAAAGCGGTAGAATGACAGTTGAATGTCACTTGTTTTTTTTAACTCCGATCTATTTAAACAACATGGGACACAGCACTGCGGCATGTTAAAACTCGGGCAAAAGCGGTAAGCAGATAGAGAGGACCCAGCATTTGGACCCGGAAACAGTATTATCAGAGCGTGATTACGTCACGACTTAACAACCGAATAGACCCTTTGCACGTGACGTCACGCTCTACTCGCGCGAATTCTGAACGCCATGACGGACGGCGGAAGAGCTATTCTGTAGACGGACGGCAAGCCAAATTAGTACGTGTTTGTGTTCGTTCTTCATATAAAATGGTTATTTCGTGTTGTGCCATGGGGTGTGCTAGTAGACGAATCCGACGAGCGTTCTGTGTAGGCTGCCATCTTGTGGCGACGCCATTACTGAGCTGTTACACAGGCATATAGACATATGCACCGGTATGTAAACAAACCTCGGTGATAACGCGAACTCACCCTCGATGACAGCTACAGCCAGGCAGAATGACTTGTTGGTTTGATCTGTGACTGCAGTGGCCTCCAGTCACAGATGAAGGTACAAACGATCTTACAGATTAACGTTATTTATGAAAATAGCTTGGCAAGCTAGCTAGGCTAACGTTTGCTAACGAGGAAACTATAAAAAGATCTGTCCATTTGGCAACAATAAATAAATAAATGAATGAAATCAAATAAACAAATTCATGTTTTTCATTTGTGTCCATTATTTATCTCATTTTCACATTGCAACAGGCAAGGGTAAGGTAACGTTACAGCTAGAAAGTATACATAATATCGACCAATTAGTGTTTTTAAACCATGGAAAGAGGTCAATATAACAGCAGGAAAACAATTATGTCACATAACGTTACATTTAGCTCAGGAAAGCCATTTAATGACCATAGCATGTTAATTGAATAGAAAAAATAGCAAGAGAGGAGATTTTGCTGATCACTATATCACATATTTATTATATTTTTTTTTACTTATGTCATTAAATAATTGTTATTATACGCGAATGTCCACGTCTTGTACTCGCCCGGGAAATCTGTAAACCGTACGGCACCAGACAGGGGCAGTCGACCCGGGGTATTCACAATGTTTTTTTCTTCAAAATTGAAATTTTACTGCCACCATTGAAACAATTTATAACGGAAACTGTTTACCCACTCGACATTATACAAGGGATAACGTTGTAACGTTAGTGACAGTCGTAAATCGCAGGCTGTTTATTCCAGTGGACGCAAGTTGCAACTAAAACAATAGGAGGCAATGGCGCAACGCTACCCAGCAACAGCTCAGTAATGGCGTCCCGCTTACTTCCGGTAGTTTCGCCGGATTCGTCTATAGACAGGGTAAAGCCAATACATCCTTTTATCGCATTCCATTTGATGGGGAGAGAAGGCATCGATGGATTGCTGCTATCAGACGAAAGGACTGGCAGCCCTCCAAGTACTCCAGGATTTGCAGCGAGCATTTTTTACAAGGTAAGAATCATTTCCTAGTTACGTGTAATTCATTTTTTGTAATACCATACCGTCATCCATGTCCAAATGGAGACCCAGTCAAATTGTCATTTAACATTAATGAGCAAGTGCTACCAGCTAGCATAAGGCTGTGCAGTCTACCCATTCACACTGATCGCCCGTCTCTAACAGTGTCATCTGTAACGTTATCTCATACAAAAAATAAACAATGCAGATTTTGCATTTAAATGTCTATGCTTCTCTCTGATGCTCATAAACTTACGTTAGAGGCAACATAAACATTGTGCCTGTGAGGCTTTTTAACACTACACTTGACAGTTAACGTTAGCTGGCAGCTGGATAAAAACTGTTAAAATACTGACAGGTAAACTGTGTACAAGTTTGTCTGATTATATAGTTGATTTCCAAAGTGATTGTGAATTACCCCTTTCCCATCCAGAGTTTGTTTTTGTCATTTAACAGGAATTTACTGAACAAATAGAAAATGGATGAAGTGTCAGGATAGTTATATGGGCTGGGACAATGGTTCTAAGCTCCCTCTTGGTACTCTCAGGCAGTTGATTTCTTTTATCAGGAAAGAAGAGTGATGACCCTTTATCCCCTGATTATGTGCCGTCAGTGTTTGCGCACACCAAGTCCCCTGAGAAGCGGCGAGCCCTGGGCAGTCTAGGGAAGTATGAGGTCAGAGAGGCAATGAAGAAAAAAAAGCGTCAGGAGTCATCCAAACGTGAAGCTGCCAGGGCACTTCTCAATCTGTCAGCTGAGATGAATGTTTTACATGAGGTTGAGGACGAGATTGTAGAGGAGGCGATTGTAGAAGAGGCTAGTATCAGTGAAACTAATGGCAAATGTGATGCAATGTGCCAAACCAACCTCACTTCAGACTACATTGAGTCTCTTGAATTTGAGTGTCAGCAACTCCGGGGTGATACGTTTGCTCTGAAGGAGAAGCTGAAGCCCTCAGACCTGGAACAGAGCACTTTTGAAAACAGCGACAAACTTAAAACCTTTACAGGACTGCCCAACTATAAAGTGTTTATGGCTGTGATTGACTTAATAACTCCCTTACTTAAGAATACAGCAAACATCACCATCTTCCACCAGCTACTGTTGACATTAATGAGGATCAGGCTTAACCTGCCGATTGCTATTTTGTCATATCTGTTTGGTGTTCATATGTCCACAATTTCAAGAGTTTTTACAAATGTCATTAATATACTAAATGACAACTTAGTACCTGTGTGTGTGGTATGGCCTGACAGAGATGATGTCCAAACATCTCTGCCAATGTGTTTCAGAAAGTCTTTCAAGCAATGCATGTCAGTAATAGACTGTTTTGAAATTACCATTGACAGACCTAAAGATCTGAAGGCAAGGGCCCAGACATACTCTCAGTATAAATCACACAACACCTTAAAATACCTAATAGGTATAACTCCACAAGGGATAATCTCCTTCATCTCCAAGGGCTGGGGTGGGCGGTCAACTGATGCTCACATTACAGCAAACAGTGGGTTTTTGGATAATCTCCAACCAGGAGACTTGATCCTAGCAGACCGTGGCTTTAGGATTCAGGAACAGGTTGGCTTGTACTGTGCAAGGGTTGAAACTCCTGCCTTTACACGGGGGAAAAAACAGCTGGGCGCTGTCGAACTGGAAGATTCCAGAAAACTTGCAGCAGTCCGCATACACGTTGAGAGGGTAATTGGTCAAGCACGATCCAAGTACAGAATGTTGCATGGACCTGTGCCCATTAGTCTTCTGATTAAGTCATCAGAAGAAGAGTTCACTTCTCTTGACAAAATAGTTAGAGTGGCTTGTGCCCTAACGAATCTGTGCCCCTTAGTGGTGCCAATAGATAAGCTGAAAAAAAACCCCAGTTATTCTTTAACAGAGAGGTTTCTAAGTTTTTTGAAAGCACTTTGAGTAACAATTTCCAGTGTAAATAGTTGTACTAGCACATTAACAATCAATTCTTTACTCATCCATTAAAATCAGCTGAAATGAAATGAGTTAAGTTATAAGTTGCATAGAACCTATATTGGAAAAAGTAAAAATTGTCATGTGTCAGTTCCCTAACACATTCACACTATGTATTTAATTGAAACATGCAGGACAAACATTATAAATCGCAGTTGAAAACACGTCTATTCAGACAAGCTTTTAATATGTAGCTTCCGTCCTGTTTCAACTGCTATTTTATCTACTCTTATGTTTTTATATATTGTTGTTTATTGATGTTTTTACTGGAAAGCGCCTTGTGCACATTTTGGTTGATGTAAAGCGCTCAACAAATAAAATTTGATTGATTGATTGATAAAAGAAGTTGTATATGAGTGTACATTATGTAATTTAGGTTGGCTTTTATAAACGTGTTGAAAGATGTTTTTTGTAAAATAAACCAGCGCTCAACCTTTTGACCGTCCTGTTGTCCCTTATAAAAGGATATTAAATGTATGTAGAATTACACACAGGCAAATCTTACTAAATAATTCAATTCAATTTTATTAGTAGTATCAAATCATAACAAGAGTTATTTCGAAAAACTTTACAACTAGAGTAGGTCTAGACAACACTATAATTTACAAAGAGCCAACAATTCTCGTTGTTCACTTCGTTTTGAACAACACCCTATTACTCCTCAAATTCTTGTGAGTCTGTGGACTGTGTTTTGTCTGACAGCAGTCTATCTGGACATGTATACGTCTTAGCCAATAACTCGGATAAAATGGCTGACCTATAGAAAGACTCGACATTCTGCACTGCTTCTGTAAAAAAGTCAGCATCAGGAAAAATTCTCTGAATGAAAAAATCAGATGTAGACCACACCATGAAGTCACAAAACTTCCGCCTCGTAACAAACAACTGGGCTTGCACCTGGTAGTGGTATTGATGATCTCTGTTAAGTGCATGTGTACCATCTGTGTTCTCAATGCAGAAATGTTTCTTTTCAGTGGCACTGAGGACTCCGGTGTCTTTGGCACAGTGTGGGCACTTGATTTCCAAAATACCATCGCCACAGCAGGAGCAGGACACCAAGGCATCTGGAGATGCTCCAAGGTAGGGACGGGAGGTATCAATGTGGAGACCGGCATCACGAACACTTAGGTCTTGATGATGTTGTGCAGCGTACGCCTCATACGTTTCTGTGGCTTTTTGTTCATGTTCACATCCCCATCTGTAAATTAGAAAAATAATGTTATTAAGTCATCGTAACTCTTTGAGTGCTCTTTTCATTGGATTTGTTCTCTCATTTCCTAAGAACTATAAGTACTATAGATGTCAGTACCCAAAATTGGCCTAATTTTAATAGCACATAATATTCTCTTGTATCATATTCTTATTCTATCATAGTCGTTTACAAATATGTGAATTAAATATAACAGGAATAGGGATGCACAATATTAGATGTTGGCCAATATTCGATATGCCAATATTTTGGCTTTTTGATTTCATTGAAATCAAATAAATGTCTCTCTCCTGTACTGCCTTTATCTTATTACACTCATGTGTTGTAGATAAGCCAATACAAAAGACAAACAACATTTGATTCTACCATAAATATATAATTTTAAAAATGTATACAGACATTCACCCCTGAAAAATAGATCAATTATTTCACTTAGAATAAATGAGGAGAATAAGTGATATGCCTGTGCCACAATTTATTTTTAAGTTCAGACTTCAAACTTCAGTCCTTAGGAGTAGGGATGTGACAGTGAAGATAAATTTCACTAATTTAAAGGCAAAAGTAAAATGCGCGTTTGCACGGGCATGCATTATAGGGATAGTTCACTTTGAAATTAATTAGTTTTATCTTACCTCAAGGGCATCCAAGATGTAGATGTCTTTGTTTCCACAGTATTTTCAATTTTGACATTTTTAGGTCAAACCGTTCTTGTCTGTCAGTCATATAATGGAGGTCTATGGTCACCACCTCAGATCATGCACAGAGAAGTCCAAATTAAACATGATTTAATGACTCGTAAATGTAAGTACACATTGATGGCCTAAGACACGAAACGAGCGGTTTGTGTGAGAAAACGAACAATATTTATATCGTTTTTACCTTGTGTAGCCACAGCCACATCCAAGTGATCTGAATCAGTTATCCAATGTCCAACTGGACCGAACTGAACCGTGTCCAACATTCCGTCGGTAGTGATCGCTTGCGCATGTACGTCACTTATTGTTTACACAGAGATTTCGGAAGTTTTACTATTTCGATATATCTAAATATGTTTAGTGAAAGGTAAAACGTCCAAAATCTATGTGTAAACATTGAGTGACGTACACACACACAAGCGATCACTACCGACGGAACGTTGGACACGGTTCAGTTCGGTCAAGTTGGACATTGGATTGGTCTTAGTCCATCAATGTGTACTTACATTTACGAGTCATTAAATCATGTTTAATTTGGACTTCTCTGTGCATGCTCTGAGGTGGTGACCATAGACCTCCATTATATGCCTGACAAGAACGGTTTGACCGAAAAATGTCAAAGTTCAAAATGCTGTGGAAATAAAGACACCTACATCTTGGATGCCCTTGAGGTAAGATATAAAACACATCAAAAATTAATTTCAAAGTGAACTATCCCTTTAATGGTGGTCGTGCGTAGCAGCACTGTTTTGTTATTGTGCCTTGAATTGGCGCTAATTTGAAAACATTTTTTTTTACATCGCTTATAAAAAGCTGTTGCGGCAGTGTGCACTTCACTCTCTATGTTAATTTAAAACTTTATTTAAATCATTTAAGACTGATCTTATGAGGACACTCAACAAAACTGACATTTTGGCATAATTTGTACGTGTTATGTTTTATTCAAGCCTGAAAGAGAATTCGAAACTGACGCGAGTCTTTTTTTCCACACAGCTGGCATGTTGGAAGTTTAAGTTATTAAAAATAGGTAAGGGCACTCAAAGAGATTGAGGGATGCATGTTTGTAATTTAATGTTGATAATTTGTAATACTGACTGCAATACATTTTCCAATGATAAACATTTCTTTGTCTTGTGTTTGTTTCTTTGATGTTTTTTTTTTTTTTTTAAGAAAGCTGGGGCCCTCTACATTAGAACACAACATGTATACATTTCCATTGTTGAAACATAAGTTCAAAGCACATCTTTGTTTGTGTCATTATGTCACACATGCCTGGTTGCAACTGTAGAAAATCTGCATAGGTCAGGGTAACAGATCTGCCTAATTAGGGATTTTGAAGGATTTGTAGGGTCTGTCCTTGCAGCTGACTTGAACCTAGATGCCGTCACCCTACCAGCCCTCATGTCAAACCCTTGACTTTCCCTGTTGTCGTGTCTCTTCCTCAACTCTTACTGCCTACAACATTGTAAATTATAGAAGATGAAATTAATGACATGACACCTTCAAGCACATTTTAGTCATATGAGATTAAGAGGGATGACTATACCTGCTCTGGTGTGACTTCCATATCATTAAATACTGCATCACATTTCTTCTCAAGGTCCGAGGCAGACAGCTTCCGGTTCTGAGCACTGTATAACTCGGTCAGGGGATGTGGTAGACCCAGAGACACCACCTTTGGTTGAAACTGTTTACAGTAGTGCGGCAATATGCGTAGTATACCACTCTTCTCAGAAGGGTTTGGAGTTGCATTATCCAGAGCCTTGTAGAATTGTTCTATAGCTGCTGCAGACACACCCACTTTTTTCCCAGAAGGACAACCTGAATGGCTTTGGTTGTTTACACCACAACGCTTTTTGGCAGGATTTGAGAAATCAATTCCTGACCCTTCTTCGTACAAAGCCTTGCCTGCTTTCAAAGGAGGAAGTCCCCACTGTCTGGGCCCATCAGTGCAGCTTTTGTCTCCCAGATGTTTGACAGCAGAGTCTATTGCGTACAGCAAAGCTGTTACGTGGGAGCACACCTCTCCCAGGCCCGCTTTACATGTACATGGCCACACAAAACTGTCCCATCCTTCTTCAAAGATACCCATGGTTGAAGTTGGGTTTCAGACAGTGGCTGGCTATGATGCACCTACAATTACAGAAAGTGGCATAAATACATTATTCTTACATGCATGTTATTGTTTACTTCTGCAGTGACACCATACATGCACCTTGTGGATACATCTTAATCACAATGCTGTTTAACAGGCCAAATTTTAACATAGGCTACAGTGAATATCACAGATATAGATGGCTAGATGTTACAATTATGTGTGCCTACTGATCACACTCCGTGGTTTACTGGCTATAATGCACCTACATTAAAAAGTGCCATAAAAACATTATTCTTACATAAATGTTATTGTTTACTGTTGCAGTGACACCATAAATGCACCTTGTGAATACATCTTAATCACAACGCTGTGTTTACCAGGTCAAATTTTAACATAGGCTACAGTAAATATAACAACATAAAGATGGCTAAATGTTTCAATTATGTGTGGCTATTACTGATCACGGATACTCCGTGGTTTACTGCATGGATTAAAGTGTGATCGATCATTAATGACTGCACTTCCCAGAGCAGGGATGCGTCCAGGCCTTTTTACAGTCTATGGTCCAGGCATCCATTTAAAAGCCACGGCCGACAATGTCCTCTAAAATCATAGGCTACGTGTTATATAAATATTTACTTAAGTAAAAAATAGATATTAATACAAAATAAACCATATATTGATGTCTTACCTTTGCCATTATGAGGTAGCTCCCCCCGCCGTTAGCGTAGCATCGCGTACCTGTTACCCAGCCAGCTACAAAGAACTGGTAAGCATCCAGACTTTTAAATGCTTTGAGATCAGCTCCCGTGTATGGCGATACCCCGTTTACCACATAGTGGTACAAATCGTGTGGGCCGAAGTCGGGCAGATCCGGCGATTTAATGAGCTCCGTAAAAGCTGAGGGAGGAAGAAGGTATGGGTCGGTATCCAAACCTGCGATCTCTAACTTCTCCAAATACCAGAGGTGGGGACAAGTCACACATGGTCAAGTCCAAGCAAGTCTCAAGTCTTAACCATCAAGTCTCGAGTCAAGTCTCAAGTCGCAGTTCAGATAAATCAAGCAAGTCAAGTCAAGTCAAGGGTTCACCCTAAGCAAGTCAAGTCAAGTCCTGATAAGTTTCAAGTAAAGTCAAGTCACACTACTAAAATAAATAGAGGTAAATTTTTTCGATACATATTTATTTTTGCACAGAAAAGATGAACTTTTATACATATATTATGTATCTTACATTTGCTATATTAATCATATGCATATCTGTGCTACATTAATATCTGAAAATAAAATAAAATTGTGTTGTTTACACAAAACGTTCAGAGTCTAAGATGTATCGATTCTAAGATGTATAATCCAATCTGTCTAATTCAATTTAATTGAAACGGTCTAAAATGTATGAAATCTAAAATGTAATATCTTATATCTTATATAAATGTAAAATATAAAATGTATGAAATGTATGAGAATATAAAATGCAATTTTTTTTTTTAATTCAGTAGTTTTTCTTATCATAGCCAACAAATGTCTTCGGAAACTCCTTTTCCTCTTTATTGTACATTTATTTGCATGTAGTATGTAGCATATTTGCGTTGCTTTAAATTGGTCAGTACAGCGCTGACTATTGAGTGTCGCTAGGAAACACGTCCGCGCTGCGCTGACGAATCGGCTGCGCGGCTCGGATCATTGAACCGTGCAGATGACATGTCTGCGCGGCACGAGCTCTGTAAAGCCCCGCTGTCTCGTCCCACTTTTGGTTTGTTTGGCTTCCCATATCTCTGCCGTGCACACGCCGCACGCTATGTATAGGCTTGTTTGAGATGCGCCTCGCCTCGCCTGCAATGTAGTCGAGAGTAGGCGGCTGCAGTGAGGGGAGGAGTGAAAAAAGCGCAATCAAGCCGGACAGATCTAGGGTTCTCGCAGTGAATCAGACACCTGTGAGATCAAAGGCGGATATCGCGGGATTAACGGGATTCACGCTCGTGCACGTGTTGCTAATAAACTGGATGTGATTTAAGTTCTGTTGCTTTTATATAAAAATAAATATAATGTAAATAAAACCCAAAGTACTTGTTATTTAATTACATTCCAAATAGCCTATGGTTTATCAATCTTTTTTTTCTTTAATACAGACGTGTTTTTATATAGCTAGCCTATTGTTTTAACAAAAATGAAATATAACCCATATGGCACTGTCAGAGAGTTTATTCACCCATAGCCTATGTATACACATCAAACATGATATCAGTTTTAAAATCAAACATTTTAAAAGAGAACAATTCATCTGGTGTTCTTTTATTTTTATTTTTATTTATTTAACTTTTTTATTAGAATGCAAGTTACAAACATAGCCTACCTACAAGCACCACAATTCGTGAAACAAATAGGCCTATTATACAGCGACAAATACATAAACATTAGAATAAAATTAATAATAAAATAAATAAATCAATCAAAATAAGCTTAGCTTAAATAGACAGACTTACAAACTTCATCATCTATAAAATGAGAGCTATTTTTCACTTGAACATTTTAGAGTAGGCCTAGTATATTTGAGTTACTGACTATAGCTTTCTTTTAACCCGTTTAAGAGATTCACAATATAGATCAGTTTCAATTTGCAAAAAATAAATAAATAAAACATGGCCTTGATTTGGAGAATTTAGCTCAATGAATATGGAATTTACCTTCATCACTGTTGTTTAAACCAATGAGCATTAAGCTGTGTCGTCAGCAAGTCGTTTCCCATCATGCTTTTGATCAGCGCAGTCGGTGGAGAGCAACTGCGCGCGACTGCAGAATCCGACCCTTCCGCCTTGCGCTCGCGAGAGTTTTTTGACATACGTCGGCATGACATCAGAGCCAGGCGGACCGTTCTCGGACACATTTCTAACCGGCATGCATCTCGCGCTGATCACCGGTGATCGATTCTGCGCAGAATTTGCTCATCTCAAACAAGCCTATTGTTATACGCGCAGTATCTCGCTCTAGATTCCGGGAGATTTTAACTCATTTGCGGGCATCAGGGAGACGCTATCAATATGCGTGAGACTCCCGGAACTTCCGTTTGGCGCGGTTTGAATTGAGCAGCGTAAAGGCACAGATGCCGATATATTGATGCTGACGTCATAATATATATTTTAATTAACTGTATTGCTGTTTGTTTATTATATGTTCAAGTCATTGTCGAGTCTTCCACTTCAAGTCAAGTCAAGTCTCAAGTAACTTGTTCTCAAGTCAAAGTCAAGTCAAGTCATTTTTGTACTTTAATCAAGCAAGTCACAAGTCCTGAAAATTGTGACTCGAGTCAGACTCGAGTCAAGTCATGTGACTCGAGTCCCCCACCTCTGCCAAATACCGCTCTTTGTGAGGACCTAGCAGATGCCCTACCTCGACCGATAACGGCACGACAACTTTTTCAGTAGAAGCCATGCAGTTTAGTGGTATCTTATCTATACCAAGTTAAACTGTTTTAAAAACTAATCAAATTTCCCACTCATCTACTACTGTGTTTAGCCTGTGCATCCAGTGATGTTGCCGTCCAGCATGGCGTCGTCACGTGGTCGTGGTCACGTGGTTGCAAAGGGTCAATAGATATGTCAGGGGTGCGCGCTCTAGAGCGTCAGTCGACTTAAGGGTTAAAGCATGCTTTTAGTGCAGGCAGGCTAGAGAGGATAACTTTTTACTCTTCGTGTTCTGTTATAGATAAACACACTGATACATACAAACATCTTAATAGAAGCATAAAATGGGCTAACGTACCTTCCAAAGCACACCGGCTGCACGGCTACAGGAACGTCCAGATCCGGCGAATCGGCGATACAGGTACACATCTCCCGTCTTGGTAACCAAAACCCAGGCGTTATGCGCTGAATTGTTAACGGACTGGCTTGATTGAACATCGGCCTTTAGGTAAATTAAACTGCCCAAGTGTAAAAGACAAGTACACAGCCCACTTTGACGGAATGGAGGTACTGAAACGCCTCTGAGCCTTTCAGGTTGTTAAATGCATTCCCGTCCACCGCCATGGTCCATGGAAATTGGAATCAATAAAATAAGAAAAGATCTTGGATGTTGTGATGCTGGGCCATATCGACATGTTGTCCGCCCATAATGTTACCTTACTTGGATGCGGAATGGTCAAAACACCATTTTTAAACAAGATTTTCGGTCGAATGTTGCCATTCCAAAGCCGTGTTTACACCACTACTCAGCCTGCGCCGGATGTTCTTGGCAGAAACAGGAAGTAAACTGGAAGTGCCCGGGAAACTTGTTTTTTTTTATTTTATTTTTTTATTTATTTATTTTTTTATTGATAACAATAACTAGTACAAACAAGAAGAACATCAATATACAATCAAGCATTTGTACAGACAAAACCATACCAAAAACAGAAGCAAGAAAAAAACAAAAACAAAACAAATACAAAAAAAATAAATAAATAAATAACAACAACGAAAAGAAACACATACATACATACATACATAGTAAATGAAAGAGGAAAAATAATAAGGATGTTAAGAGGAATTGGGGAATAGGTCAAAATATTGAGAAACAAGTTTTCTGTTCTTCTTGTTCTTCACAAGTTTGTGTGATTTAAGAAGCAAATTAAGTTCCAAAATAAAGTGTTTAAAATATAGGGAAGACTTATTAAATTTCTGTTTGTGTATAAAAAACTTAGCATATAAGATTATAAAGTTTATGACAAACTCTAGGGTGCCATCTTGTGGAAAACAAGAGTAACAGATAATATCTTTCAGGGTGAAAGAGTGAGTTATATTTCGAGAATGGAGAAAATGAATACCTAAATCATCCCAAAATTTTTTGGTAACTGGACAATTAAAAAATAAATGAGGAATGGTTTCAGTGCTCTGTTTACAAAAGGTACAACATGTGTCAATGTCTAGAAATTTGGCAACAAAACAATTTGTAGGGTAAATATTGTGTAAAAGTTTAAAGTGGACCTCTTTAGCCTTATTAGAGATACAATATTTGTGAGGAATCAACCATGTTTTTTTTTCCAATTAACATTACTTATTAAGGAATTCCAATAAAACATCCCCCTTGGAACAATGGAGTTACACTTTTGCAGATGTCGGCGAATGTGTTTATTATTACACTTTTTATCAGACAGTTCTACCCCATCCAACATAAGAGAAAACTCTCTGATATCTTTGTTTCCATAGCTCAGATGATATTTCATTAATTGTCTGATTCCACTAGGGATGGCATCAGTGATAGATTTAAATTCTTTAAAGGGTACTGGGAAATCGTGAGCTACCATAAACTGTTCATAAGAGAGCATGGAGCCAGAATCATCAAATAAGCAGAGTATATGGTTAATACCTCTATCGAACCACTTAGGGAAGAATACTGATTTATTCCTAATAAGAATGTCGCTGTTGCTCCAAAGGAGAGATTTGTGTGGTGAGAAGTTGTGACTGAAAGATAATTTCCAGGCCAAGAGGGACTGTTGGTGGAAGTTGGACAATTTGATAGGTAATTTATTTGGCAGAAAATTACACCTTAAAAGAAACGAAAGCCCACCCAGTTTATTAAAAATAAAATTTGGAATAAAGAAAAAAAATCGAATCAGGATTTTGAATGCACCTTTTTAACCAGTTAACTTTGAATGTGTTGACTACATCTAAAATCCAAAATCTCTAGACCTCCCTTTTCTTTAGGGTTAGAGAGAACATTTTTTTAAGCCTATGAGACTTGTTCTTCCAAATGAAATTCTTGTCTGTTAAGAAAGTCTTGTTGACTTGATTGGCAATTGAGTCCTTTACAAAAAGAGACAAGGACGGATAAACAAAGCGAGAAAGGCCTTCTGCTTTGGAGAGTAATACTCTACCTAAAACGGATAAGTCTCTTTGTAACCAGCAATTGAATATTGATTTGGTTTTCTGGATTCTATTCGAAAAATTTAAGTCCTGTCTAACTATAATATTTTTTCATACATGTATACCTAAATATTTTACAGTCTGTTTAACTGGAATGTTATCAATAGCGGAGTCACCACAACAATGAAGAGGCAACAGCTCACACTTGGAACGATTAAGCCTTAAACCAGACGCAGAAGAGAATTTCTCCACCAGTTCAAAGACAATGCTCAACTGGTCCTTGTTGCTCAAAAAAATGGTGGTGTCGTCCGCCAGCTGTGAGATCTTTATTTCCTTTCCAAAAATCTTTATTCCTTCAAAATGTACTTCCTTTACTAAGTGTATAGCTAGTAGTTCAGTTACTAAGATAAATAAAAAGGGAGAAATGTTGCACCCCTGTCTAACCCCCCTATTAATCTGAAATCGTGGAGAAGTATTTTGATTAATGATAACAGAACTGTTTATATCTTTATAAAACATACTGACAATGTCGACGAAACGGTTTCCAAAACCAAATGCTTTGATGGATTGTATTAAAAAAGGGTGTTCGATTGTATCGAACGCTTTGTAAAAATCAAGAAACAAAGCGAAGGCGTCAGAATCAATATTGTCAGCATAGTCAAGCAAGTCTAAAACGAGTCTTATATTATTGCTAATGTGGCGGTTTTTCATGAAGCCCGTTTGAGTTTCTGCAATTATTGAATTTAAATCAGATTTTAATCTATTTGCATATACAGAGGCCAGAATTTTATAATCTATAGTTAATAATGTGATTGGACGCCAGTTATCGATTAAGTGAGGGTCTTTACCAGGTTTCGGGATTAAAGAAATAATGCCTTGCTTCATTGTTGTGGTCATTTCCCCTTGATCAATACACTCCCTATACATGTGAATTTTTTCAAAAAAACTTACACTTTCTTCTCTGTTAAAATTAGATTGATATAAATTACCATAAAACGAGCTAAAAAAATTAGAAATGAGAGTAAGATCCTTAGAGAGGGTGCCATCAATGTAGAGCTCAGTTACAGAATTTCTTTTAGCATTCCTTTTTTTTCTAAAGCAAAAAAATAATTGGTGTTCTTTTCACCCTCTTCCAGCCACTTAGCCCTTGACCTAATAAATGCACCCTTTGCCATTTCTGTATATATTTGGTCTATCTGAATTTGGATGGCTTTTATTTCAATTCCTTCTTCGGGGTTAATATTTCCTTTTGACATTAAATGAGTTAATTTATTCATCAAGACATGTTCAGAATTATATTTTTCTTTCTTTATTTCCTTAGATCTTTTTATAGCCAATTGTCTAACTTTATACTTGAAATACTCCCACTTTTTCTTATGTTCATTATTAATGTCAAACTCGAAGATCTCTTTTGCTAGAAGCTTAACAGAATTATTAAAAGAGTCGTCACTCAAAAGAGTATTGTTAAACTTCCAATAACCTCTCAAGCCCGATTGCTGGTCGAGGGAGCCTAGTTTCAAAATAATTTACTTATGGTCCGAAAGGGGTGCATAAACATGCTTAACCTCATTAACAAATTGAAGAGCAGAAGAAGAAACTAAAAATAAATCAATTCTCGACTTCAAAGTAAGAGATCTATTACTCCAGGTGAAATCTAGGATGTCTGGGTTAAAAAAACGCCAAGCATCAGTTAAGGATAGATCTGAGCACAGAGAAGAGATTAAATCGGTTCCCTGGGAGGATCGAGCCGCTCTAGGTGGGTATCTATCCTCTATTTCGTTTGGACATTCATTGAAATCCCCCGAAAGGATTAAAAAGGCATTTGCGTATTTTCCTTTTAAATCCCTTAGCTTGCCAGTAATGGAGTTAAAAAGGTTTTTATTGTCACAGTGTGAATTAAAACCATATACATTGCAAACTATGAAAACTATATTGTCCTGCTTGACTATTATTATTATCCATCTTCCGTCACTAGAGGGCACAACTTCCAAAATATCCCCCTTGAAACCATGCACAAGGATTGAAACACCTGCAGAATGGTTAGAACCGTGACTAAAGTGAGCGACATTACCCCATTGAGCTTTCCAGAACCCTGTATCAGAGTCACAGAGTGCGTTTCCTGTAATAAAATCAAGTCAGCTTCAGACCTTTTACAAAATAAAAATAATGCTTTCCTCTTTGTTAAGTCCCGAATACCTCTCACAGACGTTAAGACGTTTAAACAAAAAATCCATAAAAGAACAAATAAAAGAAATTACCTGAAGGTGCTATTGAACGCAAAAAGTATGCAAAGACCTTACAAGAAGGTGATGATAACCTGCCTTAAAACAGCAAGAACCTTGTAGTAGCCTACACACCCGTCAAATTAGAATCAAGAACGTTAAGACGGCTGCACTTAGAATATGAAACTAACATGATCTCATTTAAGGTCTAACAAGGAGATCGTTTATATTAGTATGAAAAGAAAAGAAAAAGTTAAATCTGTTAAGGTAGCATTATGGCTACAACAAAAAGGAAGATTAATCCAACTCTAAACAACAAGGTAGCCTGGCTACATACGTTACATTAAATTTCCAACACCAAATAGACGATTTGAAGTTATTCTCCAAAAATGCCACATGAACAGTGGGCTTAAGTGCACTTTAATACCTTTGGTAAGAGAAGATGCTCAGCCAGGCTATTCTGGACAGTTAAAGGAACACTCCGACTTTTTGGGACTTTAGCCTATTCACCTTACCCCCCAAAGTTAGATAAATCCATACATACCTTTTTCATCTCCGTGCGTGCTATAAGTCTGTTTGACGCACCCACCGCTAGCCTAGCTTAGCACAAATACTGGATGTGAATGGTTGCAGCTTTCATACTAATCCAAATGAGTGACAAAATAACGCAAACGTTTTCCTATTTACATGTTGTGGTTTGTATAGTCAGAGTGTGCAAATATCAAGGCCATATGAGACACAGACATCTTTTGACGGTATAAATACTATATTTTCTGAAGGCGAAGCACTGCTACTTGGGCAGAGTGATAACCATCACCTGAGACGCACCGTGACGAGGAGCAGAGAGTTCGCTCAGTGTTGGAATAAAGAGTCAGCAATTACTAACGTTAGATAGAAAAGCATAGTTTATCATGGGTGTTTGCTTTATTGTATGAGCTGTGACAATAAACAGGGGAGACCAGGTAATACAGTACCATGTTTCATTGATTTCCAACCAAAAACGCAACAAGATTTATAAATATCATTATCACATGAATAAATAATTATTATTACAGGAATCAATATATTTTAAATGCAATTTATTAGCTGAACCAAATGTATTCAACAGTAGCCTATATAATATACAGTATAATTGCATTACTATATGATAGAATAAGGGGAAAGTAATAGCACAAATTGTTTTTGCACAATGACTGCAGCCTATCGTACCCTTTTGCACGCTCAAGTTCGTTATTTCCATGGTTATTTCAAATTTAGGCTATAGGCGCGCCGCGCGCAGGGTGCAAGTTCAACGCGGTGAACGCGCTCGTTTTTTTTCCAAGCGCGTCCGCACCGCATCAAGATAAAAACATATTCATACCCCAATCATATAATAGTGTCACTAACGTTACATTAGATCTGGCTAATGGCACTGTTACAGTAGGTCATCTAAAAACATAACGGAACACTTACCTCAGCCACAGGTGATCCACTTGTCCTGTCTGTGCTATCGATGGGATGGCCGTATCCTTCAGCACATTATGGTCCGTGTGGCAAATTCCATTTTTTTTAATATAGTCGTCCATTGAAATGTACCGAGCAAACATAATGTCCCTTGATAATCTATTTAGGTGTGTTTGGATAAATATCCAGAGTAAGTTAGCCATTTCTTCATCCAGTCAGCGTTTTTAGTTGGAATTCTGTGAAACATGGTATTACCTCCCCTGTTTACTGTCGCAGCTATTTACAATAGAGCGAAAACCCATGACTCTAAACTACGCTTTTACTATTTATAAATTGCTGACTCTGTTACCCAAACACTGAGCGAACTCTCCGCTCCTCACCACGGCGTGTCTCAGGTGATGCGGTTATTACTCCGTCAAAGTAGCAGTGATTCGCCTTCAGAGAATAGTTCCCAGGTTTTATACGGTTAAAAGATGTCTGTGTCTCATTTGACTTTGTTATTTGTACAGTCTGTGACTATACAAATCACAACATGTAAATAGGAAAACGTTTGCGTTATTTTGCCACTCATTTGGATTAGTATGTGTCAAGCGTTTATGTGACTGTGCGTTTTCCCCACACTTGAAAGAGATGGTTTCTTCTCACTATCTGAAGCTATAAACTGGATTCCACTCAATGATTAGGCCTTTGAATTTTTTCCATCCATTTATTTACTTGTAGGTAAAAAACCTTTAAAGACAAACAACAAACAGTATTAATCACAAGAAAATCCAATAAAGTGCATTAGTTGGCAGATTTAACAGGTTTGCACTAAGTCACAAATACATCAGTACTTTAAAGGTGCATTGCGCAACTTTTCATGTTAAAAATAGCCGTTTTCTAACCCATACATGCTTAAACAATCGCCTGATGGGCTGAATGAGCCCTTCTTTGATCACTGCGATCGCCTCTATAACCCTGTACAGTGAAATATATAAGAGGGATTCGGGCTCGAATCTGAGACTGGGCGTGACGTCATGCCCGTTCACGCTCGCCTGGCTATGTCTGGCAGGTTCGTGTAGCTATTCGCCGCCGTTCTCCGTATCAGAGAAGACAACTCGAGCGACACAACTCTAGTCAGCTTTCCACAAAAGTAAACGATGGATTCAAAGGGGCTGTTTAGCCTACACCTGGTCACTTCATGTATCTTCTGGGATCGGATAGCTATTCGATCGTGAAAAGACCAGGGTGTAAATACCCTCCGAAACGCATTCGAGACGGATTTGAATTCGATCGCTCAAACCACTTGAGGACGTGGTCTGTGCCGTATTCCAGACGAAACTGGACAAGTGTAAATGCATCTGGTTGTTGAAACCAAGCTATATGTCATGATATTTTAGTCATATATGACGACGCGCATCACCTGAGCAGCTGAGCTGAGCCCCTTCATCAAGTGAATCAAATCAAAGTGAATTAGTGAAAGTAAGTCGCAGACGCTTAACACTACCATCTTCATTAAAAGTAAAGAAATTAAATGATCTTACCAGGCCTGTTGCCGATCTCTCTTATTGCTGTCTTTGCTGATTTTGAAATTAGCCGATGATTAATAAAATCCAGCTCATATCTGTTGCTTTCGGTGACGTGCACTTCATTAAATCTGTATATGGCGCGGAAAGAGACCGGCTTGTAGCTCATTACAAACCCCAACGCAAACTCCACGTGAGACAGAAAATAAAACTTCTGTCTGTCCAGTGCCATGCGTCGGAATAAGACGAGAGTCAACATCGGGAAGCTTTCAACAAACGGAGAGATCTCCGGTCGGCTCTAGGGCTCAAACGAGTCATAGCCTATACAAAGTGATAACTGAACGTGTTTCCATAATAATTCAATCATAAGTGGATACAGTAAGCACAGGGAGATAGATGGAAACAAAAACCGAAGTTTTCTACTACCCCCGTTTCCCCCTCTCACACACATAAGTGTGTAATTTACTCGAATGCCTTTCCTTTCATATATTTTAAATGACTTGCAGATTTATTACTGTATTACCTCATTATGACTGTAACAAAAGATGTGTGCCGCACAGTGTGCGGCTGATGCTCCTTAGTTATGAACAGCTCGTGCAAACGTGCGTATGTGTGTGTGTGTGTGTGTTCCTCCATGAACGCGCACAGCTCTGGTTGCGGTTTCGCTTGTCGCCAGAGGGGGCGTAGTTCTGCAAAAACTCAGAGACTTGCGTTTAGCTCCTTTAAGTTAATGAATCATTTAAACATGAACATTCCACCAAACCCAAACCACATCGCACATTGGTTTTAGTTGGCAAGTATTAAACATTCATTTCAAGATGGTAAGTATTATACAGCTCAATAACAATAAATTACATTTAATTCTACATTTTAAAAGTACAAAATAAATTTTTTAGCTTCATTCGTAGCATGAAATAACATTAACCATTTTTATAGATTAATTGCTATTTTAATAAATTAAACAAATCACTTAAGTTATTTTCTTTATTTCTGTCCAATGGCTTTAAGCAGTATTTCATGATTCAATATTAAATGATTAAAGCTGTTACAATTTCAAACACTGAGCTACTAGATTAAACCAGGCAAATTAGAAAACCTCTGCGATTCATTCAAATGTACACAAACAGGCATATTTTAACACACTAAAGCAATAAACACCATATTAAAATAAGCTACTTAAGCTTCACATACTAATAGCAGCAACCAGCGAGCATAGCAGTTCAGAGTTACTTGCTTCAGCAGAGCTTCAATCTTACCGGCTGTCACTCCAGAGTTCTTTTGGTGAGTACCCAGTCCCGCACAGTGTTCAAAACAGACACCAAGCTCTACTTCTTGAGCCAGCGCTGCTGTCTGCCGTAGCATTAGTTCCCAGTGCACACAAACAATAGAAGCGGCGCGTTGCCTTATCCAGCCTGTGCACGCGCAACTGATTTCAGATTAGCTTCACCTGGTACTAATGAGGGAGTGCGGAGTGACGCGCCGTTTGCCGCAACACCTCCCACTCGATCTTTCATAGTTCTCTGTGAAGATCGCACAGCTAGGCAACCGCTTTGTTTGTAGCCTTTACTCTTTCTCCATCTGCTCTTCAATTGGGAGAAGAACAACAAGTCGTCTAACGTCCCTGTGCAGCACAGTACCCTGACAGACCCTCTTCCTATCAGAAGATGCAGATTCTCTGACAGTTGACCTCTGGACAGGGACACAATGGTTTGGAGAAACTCGAACATTCACATCCCTTACGATGCCCCTTGGATCAGAGTTTACACTAATGACCCTCCCGAGCTTGAACTGTCCCCTTAGTGCATTTTGATCGCATAGCCAGACGATGTCTCCAACAGCGACGTTCCTCTCTGCTGTATGCCACTTGTTCCGAACAAACAGATTTGGACCAGCAAGTTGGCTCCAGGATCTCCAAAAGTAATTGACTTGAGTTGTTATCTCTCGTAACCTCTTATAGGGATAGCTAGCAAAATCGAATGTCTTGGAGTCCCCTGTCTGTGTGGCTCGACCAAGCAAAAGTGTGTTTGGCGTAACATATTGTATGCAGCCCTCCGGCTCTGAACTCTTGCATCAATGGGACGTTCATTTGCAAGATTTGCTGCAAGTTGAAGTGCTGTTAAAAACTCACTGAAAGTGAGGTCTGACCCTTTTCCAAGACTCTGGAGCGCTCTCTTTGTAATACGCACTGCAGCTTCCGCAGCTCCGTTCCGATGTGGTGAGTCGGCTGGATGAAATTTCCAGACAAACTGTGTTCCATTCTTAACTGCATACTCTTCCAGGGTTCCTTTGTCTTGACTTTCCAGGAAGCCATACAGATCTTTCAGTACAGGTTTTGCACCAATGAAATTGATTCCTGGATCGGACCAGACCTTTCGGGGGTGACCTCTGAGTGCAGTAAACCTCTGGTATGCCAATAGGAAGCTCTCTGTAGATAGCGTATTAGCCAGCTCTGTATGAATAGCTCTACTTGCCATACAGGAAAAGACAACTCCCCATACTTTCATTGATGCTCTTCTCTTGACATCGTCCTTTACTTGGTAAGGTCCAAACAGATCGATGGCGGTGAACTCAAATGGTGCACAAGGTCTCGTTCTCTCTTCAGGTAGCTTGCCCATTACTTGTTGACATGTTTTAACTCTTGCCTTTTTGCAGGAGACACATCGGTTAACGACTCTTTGAGCAACCCTTCTTCCTCTCAAAACCCATGCCCTTTTACTCATCCTCAGTAAGGTGCCCGCCACTCCATCATGCCCCTCATCATGAGCTTCACGAGCCAACAAGGTTGAAATCCAGGCATCAAAGGGTACGAGGGGAACAGCTTTGAGATCCTCCTGGAAGGCTTGAACTCTGCCACCACACACCAGAAGTCCAGTTGCCATGTCTCTGTACACAACCAGTCGATCCATTGTGGTGTTTGAGAAGGTCACACCTTCTTGAACTGCTAGGCAGAGGTCCCTAAATGCATCTCTTCTCTCTTGGAGAGTGATGATACCAACTGAAGATACCGCCTCCCACTTTAGTTTGTCCATTGTCTTGACTCGAAGGAACTTCTTTGCAGCTCTCCAGACCAATGCCACTGTCTTGATCAGCCGTGTTAGATTGCTGAATCTCTTCACATCAATTAACTTTTGAACTGTTATTCCACCAGGTGGTCTACTTGGCTCCATCCGGGTTGAACTCTGGTTTTCCACTGGCTCTTGTTTCTTCAGCTGAGCTCTGGTAAGCGCAGCAACAAACGCTTTCTTTTGGATCTTGGTGAGGTTTTCTCTGGCTGCCGCAGCAACATCTTTAGCCGATCTAATTGGCCACTCATTTACTGGTCGACTGATGAACTTCGGACCTGACTGCCACTCAGAATCATTATCCAAATCTTTTGGGCCAGCCCCTTTCGTGATAATGTCTGCAATATTCATTGGCCCTGGAACCCACCACCAATCCTGCACGTTAGTGCTGCTTTGAATCTCTCCAATTCGATTCGCAAAAAAGATTGGTAACCATAACTTTCACGCTGTATTGCTCCCAAGATGGTCTGGCTATCAACAAGATGGTACCACTTCTCAACTTGAATCCTGCAATGCCTTTGGAAATATTTCTTTAACCGGGCAGCAAATACAGCTCCGCACACCTCCGCTTTTACGGCGTCGCCCTTATGGTAAAGGGGGGTTAGTTTGGCCTTGGATTCGACGAGCCTCACAGTAATGTCTTGACTGCAGCTCCAACGCAAATACAATACTGCTCCATATGCATGTTCACTGCCATCAGAGAAGGTGATGCCAAAGGGTTCAGCGGCGGCATCTGGGGGTGTCAGGGATCTGACAAATTGTACTTGCCCAAGCTCAGAATACTCTTCCAGAAGCTTGATTGCATCCTCTCGGAGCCCTTCTGACAAAGCTGCATCCCAGGTATTCTCGCTTAGGCCATAGTTCACTTTTGCCTCTTGAAATGCTCTTCGCACCAGAATTGCACCTTTTTGCTTAGCAGGGGTCACCAAGCCTAGTGGATCATAGAGCCCTGAGACTTGACTTAGAAGTTCTCTTCTGGTGAGTGGATTTGGCGTTTGTGATCTTACCTCCTCCTTCGACAAATTTTGGCCAAGTCTCATCTTTTTCTTCTTCTTTGAGAAGTTTACAGCAATCATGACATGAAGCTTGTCATCTTTTACTGTGTATCCCAGGCCAAGGGCTTTATTGTCCTCTTCTGTCAGCTGATTTGGTAAGAACACAGTCTGTGGCTCAGTCTCTTTGTCTCTGGACTCTTTCCTCCCACTTTGATCGGAGTATACCCAGGGCTTGATGTGGAATCCACCAGTTTTTAAGATCTGCTCGACATTAGACGTGATGAGTTTCAGTTGATCCATGCTGTTGTGGGAAGTCAGGATGTCATCGACATAAACATCTTCTTGCAGCACACGTCGCTCTTCCTTGAAGTGACTGAATATGGGTAAGTTTGCGGTCTCCCGCATAGCCAGTTGAGCAATGCAGCCTGCCGGTTTGTCTCCAATATTTACCCTTGTTATAGCATATTCTTCAATCTCATCTCCTGCAGAATCACGCCAGAGGAATCGATGCAGATGGACTTCTCGTTCTTCCAGCCAGACAGAGTTATACATTTTCCGTATATCGCCCAAGGCAGCAAAGACTCCAGCACGGAACCTCAACAGAACAGCACGAATGGGGTTGAGCACGTCAGGACCTTTGAACAGCAGATCATTCAAGCTCAAACCTCTAAACTTTTGGCTGCTATTCCAGACAAGCCTTACTGGGGTTGTGACTGAGTGAGGATTTGGAGCGATTAGGTGACTGATGTACCAAACTGGCCCGGTCCAGCTCTTTAACACCTCATTTGACAACTTTACTGCAGCTTTGCGATGGACCATGTCATGCACTTGCGCTGCGTAGGCAACTTTCCATTCTGGTTCCTTTGCCAGCTGTTTTTCTGTCCTGAGGAATGTCGCTTCAACAGCCCCTCTGTTGTTTGGCAAGGAAACCGGATCCTCTCTCCATGGATATCTAACATGCCAGTGCGGTTCCTCACAGTGCTCATCTCCATTCATATACGTCAAGCCATTTTTAACCATTTCTGCCTCTCTTTCCTCAGCAAGTGTCATCTCTTTGCCCCCTGGCTGGCAATTCCCGCAACGACAACCACCGCACTTGGGCTCGCAAGCGGCCCCAATGCTGTCCCACTTCCACCATTCCAGGATATCTCGCTTGAGGGCTGCAGTGCTAGAATGAGCAACAGAACACATGGGAGACTGATGATCAGCTGGACTTTTACAGGTGAATTCTTCGTACTTAACTGCTGCAGTCCTCATTGAGCGTGCAAAATGAGTTTTTGACATATGTGCAGTTACAGCAAGCTCTTCAAAAAGGTCAGGGTGACTACCTCCGATAGTTTTCCCCAGTGGGCCGTCCCAGAGGACAAGGTCTCCAACTGCACGAATCTTCTGGGGCACCAGCTGTCCTTCCCTATGACTTATCAGGAGTTGGATTTCTCTGGGTCTTACCAGCTCATGCAGTGGAACATCAGGGAATATTCTTTGCAGCTTCTTGGCCGTCACATGTCGATGGATCTCTGCAATACTGTCAAGTCCATAACACACTAACTGGTGTGACTTAAGAGTGCCTCGGGGAGTACTAACTCTGATCTTCAGCAGGTACCTCTTGGTTTTAACTGATACCTTCATACCACCGACTCCATGGACCACCAGAGTAACGTCTTCACTTCG
Organism: Pimephales promelas; assembly: GCF_016745375.1. Next base: position 4,432,056 of record NW_024121754.1, read on the forward strand.
AAGGTTCAATTTATTTGCTACTCTATGAGTTATGTAGTTTGTATCTGAGGCCAGATCAATCAAGGTTCCAACCTTTTGTCCAGCATTAGCCGTTACCTGTTGAAGCATCATGATAACTGGAAATTCTTGCAAACCACTTTCTGTTAGTAGCCCCTGCTCGCGTGCCCCAGAGTTGAGGGTCCTGAATGCTGAATTGCAGAATGCATCTCGACACTGCTGAGCCAACTCAGGAGACAGCTTGGAGAGGAATTCCTCCTGAGACTCTGTGCACTTTCCACCTCCCACCGAACCAGTTTTTGTTCTTTTTTGGGGTGTCCTTCTGGTTTCAGCATATGGACACAGGTAATAATGATGCTCGGGGGTCTGCTGGTCTTTGCATTCCAGATTCCTGCACAAGTAAGTGGATTTGCAATATGCAGCTCCTTCATGGATTTCCAGACATCTTTTGCATGCTCTGAGCCTCCTCATCACATTCTCTTTCTCTGAAGGTTTCAGGGTCCTAAATTTCTTGCATAAATACAGTTTCTTCTTGTGTTTGCTTTCTCCACAGACAATACAACCTGCTGGATCACTGCTTAATTCGGTGGCTCTTGTCCTGGCATGCCTTGGGTCAGACCTGGTCTCCTTCCTGCTGGGCTCATCTTCTCTTAACTGTTCCAGCTGCTCATATATTGCCTCCTGGGTTTTGAGGAATTCAAGAAGTTTGTCGAAACGAGCTTGTTGTACACCAGCATTCTTCTCATCAGCAATATAAACCAACCATTCCTTCTTCAGTGACTCGGGGAGTTTGCTCTCAATGGATTTTGTCACCAAGGGGTTTTTCATGGCACCAGTGTCTCCAAGCTCACCTAGATCATAAAGGGCTTTTTCAATCATTTGAATCAATTCCACTATTTTCCTGGCTTGGTGACCTCTTACTGGTGGCATTGCTTGCAACTCTTCTACAATTTCCAAGGCAATAGTGGCTTTATTCCCAAAGCGATTCTCCAGGACACGGAATATTTCTTCTGCTGTATTATAAGCTGCAAGTCGAAACTCTCTGGCCACTTTATCATCGAGACTGTCCAGGAGCTGAAATTTCTTCACCTCTTTTGATCCAGTAGGTTCACCTTGCTTTTGCAGAGCTTCCCACTCCTTTCTCCAGCGATGAAAATCACGTTTACTTCCAGCAAACTTGGGAAGGGAAGTAGGCCAGGTGGTTGAGCATGAAGTCATATGCTTCCAGGTTTGCACAAGATTGAACAGAAAGGACCCGGTCACACTCCGTCTCTGCCACTTGAAAAGCCAGGGACGTTTGGGGATCCCCAAAACTAGCCCAGAGTGTTTTCAAAATTAGAGCTTTTCCCTCCCTCAGTCTCTGGTCACATTCACTTGCCGTCTTCTCTAGGTCAGCCTTTTGTTGCGGATTTAATGCTGGCTCATCCTCTTCATCCAGCTCAGCCTCTGCGATCAAAGCAGCCTCCACGTCCTCATTTGCTTCCATGACTTTAGTGGCCTGTAGTGAGAGATTTTTGAAACTTTCTTTGAGCTCCTCCTCACACATGTCCAAATGTGTCCTAGAAACAGAATTGGCAAGCCGAGAAAAGAGTCTTTTTGCACTGGTTCTTTCAGCTTTGAGCTGCTCTAACGACTTTGTCTCCGCCATATCCTTTGGCTGTATCAACAGAACAATAATGCACACTTTGGGATAATGCTACAGCAGTTTACTTTTCTCAGGCCTCCAGGTGAGTTTCAAGGTCCTCCAATCCTGGCGGTTTTTTACTGTCAAGCGTTTATGTGACTGTGCGTTTTCCCCACACTTGAAAGAGATAGGTTCTTCTCACTATCTGAAGCTATAAACTGGATTCCACTCAATGATTAGGCCTTTGAATTTTTTCCATCCATTTATTTACTTGTAGGTAAAAAACCTTTAAAGACAAACAACAAACAGTATTAATCACAAGAAAATCCAATAAAGTGCATTAGTTGGCAGATTTAACAGGTTTGCACTAAGTCACAAATACATCAGTACTTTAAGTTAATGAATCATTTAAACATGAACATTCCACCAAACCCAAACCACATCGCACATTGGTTTTAGTTGGCAAGTATTAAACATTCATTTCAAGATGGTAAGTATTATACAGCTCAATAACAATAAATTACATTTAATTCTACATTTTAAAAGTACAAAATAAATGTATTTTTTAGCTTCATTCGTAGCATGAAATAACATTAACCATTTTTATAGATGAATTGCTATTTTAATAAATTAAACAAATCACTTAAGTTATTTTCTTTATTTCTGTCCAATGGCTTTAAGCAGTATTTCATGATTCAATATTAAATGATTAAAGCTGTTACAATTTCAAACACTGAGCTACTAGATTAAACCAGGCAAATTAGAAAACCTCTGCGATTCATTCAAATGTACACAAACAGGCATATTTTAACACACTAAAGCAATAAACACCATATTAAAATAAGCTACTTAAGGACAACGGCGGGATTTACAGAGAGCTTCACATACTAATAGCAGCAACCAGCGAGCATAGCAGTTCAGAGTTACTTGCTTCAGCAGAGCTTCAATCTTACCGGCTGTCACTCCAGAGTTCTTTTGGTGAGTACCCAGTCCCGCACAGTGTTCAAAACAGACACCAAGCTCTACTTCTTGAGCCAGCGCTGCTGTCTGCCGTAGCATTAGTTCCCAGTGCACACAAACAATAGAAGCGGCGCGTTGCCTTATCCAGCCTGTGCACGCGCAACTGATTTCAGATTAGCTTCACCTGGTACTAATGAGGGAGTGCGGAGTGACGCGCCGTTTGCCGCAACAGTATGAAAGCTGCAACCATTTACATCCAGTCTTTGTGCTAAGCTAGGCTAGCGGTGGGTGCGTCAAACAGACTTATAGCACGCACGGAGATGAAAAAGGTATGTATGGACTTATCTAACTCTGGGGGGTAAGGTGAATAGGCTAAAGTCCCAAAAAGTCGGAGTTTTCCTTTAAAAACTTTTCCATTGATGACAGCCGAAGCGCCACGGAATGAAGCCTTTTTCCCTTCATCACGCGCCTTCTTGATCAAAGGCCAGAGCTTCTCCCGAGCCACTCTGTCCTCCGGAGAAAGAGCTTCGGTAATCCTGAGACGATTCTCTTGCAAGTACTGAGAGTTTTTAGCTTCTTTCCACATGGCATCACGAAGACGACTCAAGGCAAACAAAACTATAGTTGATCTCGCAGCGCCGTCATCTCTCAGTTTCCCCACGCGATGGACGATGTCAATGCCTTGTTTGAAGTCATCACGAAGCTTTGGAGCCATTTTCCCAAGGATGTCGATTATCTCATAGATATGGATTATCTTGCCTCTGATGTCTTCATCTCTTGATTCCTTTACGCCGTGAATCTTAAAGGAACACTCCGACTTTTTGGGACTTTAGCCTATTCACCTTACCCCCCAGAGTTAGATAAGTCCATACCTTTTTCATCTCCGTGCGTGCTATAAGTCTGTTTGACGCACCCACCGCTAGCCTAACTTAGCACGACTGGATGTGAATGGTTGCAGCTTTCATACTAATCCAAATGAGTGGCAAAATAACGCAAACGTTTTCCTATTTACATGTTGTGATTTGTATAGTCACATAATGTACAAATAACAAAGTCAAATGAGACACAGACATCTTTTAACCGTATAAAACCTGGGAACTAGGGATGCACCGAATACTCGGCCGCCGAAAATTTTCGGCCGAAAATGGCCCAAAAGTGCATTTTCGGTTTTCGGCCGAAAGACTTTTATCACCGAAATAATACTGCCGAAATGTTGTGATGACGCAAACAGAAACCGCCACCTGCACGTGCTTGTCTGAAGCAACATGTCTGCGGTGTGGACGTATTTCAGTGTATCTGAACCCGCGATGAGACGGAAACCTTGTTTATCCACCTATAAACAATGCGTGCCGCCATGACGACCACTCCGGTTCCGAGCGGGTCAAGAGCGGTGCGCGCGCTGTCTGTGGAGACACGTGCTGCGGAGGCAGGCGAAAGTATAAGGCAGCGCGAGTCTCCACAGACAGCGCGCGCACCGCTCTTGACCCGCTCGGAACCGGAGTCGTCGTCATGGCGGCACGAGTTGTTTAGAGCAGGAAACAATTAAAAATTATAAATTAGACTCGCGCTGCGGAGACAGGCGAAAGTAAACAAGGCAGCGCGAGTCTCCACAAACAGCGCGTGCACCGCTCCAAACGGTCGAGGCGTTTATACTTGACGCGCTCTCCGTTGTAACTGTTACTATTCCTTGAAACGACAGGGGACGACTCAAGCAACTGTCCTCTAACCATCAGGAATCGGCGAGAAGAAGACAGATAAACACATGACAATGTTTATTTTTTAGTATTCCACCACCAATACAAAAATAATCATGTAAAGTAAAACCCAGTAAACCCTGAGATTATTACTTGTGACATTACAAAAAAAAAATATGTATATGGGAACATGTATAGAACTAAATTAATGCTCTCTTAAATATTTTCTACATTCACTAAAAATGTTTCATGTACATTTGTATTAAACATGGACCATTGTTCATTTAAAAAGGCTTTTTATGCTATTGTATGCTACATTTTTTAAAATGTAACTAATTTAGACCTGCAAACTGGGTGCTAGTGATGAGAAGTTTGCGGTTGGCTTTGTTTTTGAGAGAACATTTCATTTTAAAACTGCAGGCCAGTAGATTATTATTTAGTGCACACATGAGTGGGGTCAAGTTAAACATTTTAGTTTGAATTTTATTTTATACTGTGCATTGTGCTAAAAATATATTTGCATAATTTGTAATTGATTTATTCTTTGAAAATGTTATATTAATTTATGCAATTGCAATGCCTTGATTTTAGTAAAGTTTGCACAGTCATAGCCATAAATGCAATGATACTAATAATTGGCATAATTTCTTTCGGTGTTTCGGTTTTCGGCCTTGGTTTCCTCTTTTTCGGTTTTCGGTTTCGGCCAAGAATTTTCATTTCGGTGCATCCCTACTGGGAACTATTCTCTGAAGGCGAAGCACTGCTACTTTGGCGGAGTGATAACCGCATCACCGGAGACACGCCGTGGTGAGGAGCGGAGAGTTCGCTCAGTGTTTGGGTAACAGAGTCAGCAATTTATAAATAGTAAAAGCGTAGTTTACAGTCATGGGTTTTCGCTCTATTGTAAATAGCTGCGACTGTAAACAGGGGAGGTAATACCATGTTTCACAGAATTCCAACTAAAAACGCTGACTGGATGAAGAAATGGCTAACTTACTCTGGATATTTATCCAAACCTAAATAGATTATCAAGGGACAGCTCGGTACATTTCAATGGACGACTATTTTGAAAAAATGGAATTTGCCACACGGACCATAATGTGCTGAAGGATACGGCCATCCCATCGATAGCACAGACAGGAAAAGTGGATCACCTGCGGCTGTAAGTGTTCCGTTATGTTTTTAGATGACCTACTGTAACAGTGCCATTAGCCAGATCTAATGTAACGTTAGTGACACTATTATATGATTAGGGTATGAATATGTTTTTATCTTGATGCGGTGCGGACGCGCTTGGAAAAAAAACGAGCGCGTTCACCGCGCTGAACTTGCACCCTGCGCGCGGCGCGCCTAGTAACGTTAGCCTATTTGAAATAACCATGGAAATAACGAACTTGAGCGTGCAAAAGGGTACGATAGGCTGTGAGTTCATTGTGCAAAAACAATTTGTGCTATTACTTTCCCCTTATTCTATCCTATAGTAATGCAATTATACTGTATATTATATAGGCTACTGTTGAATACATTTGGTTCAGCTAATAAATTGCATTTAAAATATACTGATTCCTGTAATAATAATTATTTATTCATGTGATATTTATAAATCTGGGTGCGTTTTTGGTTGGAAATCAATGAAAATGGTACTGTATTACCTGGTCTCTCCTGTTTATTGTCACAGCTCATACAATAAAGCAAACACCCATGATAAACTATGCTTTTCTATCTAACGTTAGTAATTGCTGACTCTTTACTCCAACACTGAGCGAACACTCTGCTCCTCGTCACGGTGCGTCTCAGGTGATGGTTATCACTCTGCCCAAGTAGCAGTGCTTCGCCTTCAGAAAATATAGTATTTATACCGTCAAAAGATGTCTGTGTCTCATATGGCCTTGATATTTGCACACTCTGTGACTATACAAACCACAACATGTAAATAGGAAAACGTTTGCGTTATTTTGTCACTCATTTGGATTAGTATGAAAGCTGCAACCATTCACATCCAGTCTTTGTGCTAAGCTAGGCTAGCGGTGGGTGCGTCAAACAGACTTATAGCACGCACGGAGATGAAAAAGGTATGTATGGACTTATCCAACTCTGGGGGGTAAGGTGAATAGGCTAAAGTCCCAAAAAGTCGGAGTGTTCCTTTAAGAGTGAGCGCTCGTGAGCAGGCACGTGATTTACACACATAAAGATACGTACTACTTTTTTTTCTTCGTCATTTTCTTTGCTTTATTGGCGGTAGTCCAGTGTTCCCCTTTGTGTTTGGCGGTTTCGCCGGGTTCCGCAAGGAAGTTAGAGAAAATAGAGGAGTCAAAGGTTATATGACGCCATAGACGGGCGACGAAACGGAAATAAAGAAACGTCCCGTGTCTTCGAATTAAACTATAAATTTCTCCGTATTTGAAATTTGGTGGAAACTGTCGGGATAATGTAAACATATCTAACAGAAATATATAACATAGATAGTTATTTTTGCTATTTTTAATGCAGAAAAAATACATATTGTGGCTTTAAACGTACAGTATGCGATTTTTGGCCACCAGGGGTCACTCGTTTAAAATAATAACAAAAGACGTACTTTGATGACGTCGGGAAAGAGCGTGGGCTTACGGGAGTTGTTGTCGCTGTCAATGACAACCAGCTCAGCTCATGACATGACATCATCGTTTCACAAAATATACGGATATACGGCATCTCTCTGTAGATTTAGCTTGTCAAGAAGCTTTAAATGCAACCCCAATGTTTACCTGTGTCATGCTTCTCCTGTCCCAAACCCTTCTCGCGTCATATTTTTCAGGTACGTTTGAGCTTTAGCTAATGAGCTGGCTGTAGCAGCAGAACGTGCAGGCAAAGCGTAATCGTGGTCCATAACTATTATACAGACGAATATAAATATTAATATTACGCTACTTCAATGAATGACCTATTTTAGAATATTTTTCATATATAGAGCGCACCGGATTATAAAGCACAGATACTGCAGTCAAACGTTTGACTGGGTTTGCGTTATTCATCCACTATGTGCTGAAGGCTTAAGGGAATGTAGTGAGTGCGTGGCGCCGGAGGTGAGGCGTTTATTTAGTAAGCATGAGAGAGCTGAAGCGGGCACGTACATTCGCAGCCTGACTCATAAGAGTATTCAATGTGTATACTCGCTAACAGCAACAGTTGGCTGATTTGAATGAGACGACCCGGTTACTGTGAACGGGGAGCGCTTTGTGTGTGAGCAGCACCGGGGACAGTGTGTCTGTTAAGAGTGAGCGCTCGTGAGCGGGCACGTTATTTACACACATAAAAATACGTACTACTTTTTTTTCTTCGTCATTTTCTTTGCTTTATTGGCGGTAGTCCAGTGTTCCCCTTTGTGTTTGGCGGTTTCGCCGGGTTCCGCAAGGAAGTTAGAGAAAATAGAGGAGTCAAAGGTTATATGACGCCATAGACGGGCGACGAAACGGAAATAAAGAAACGTCCCGTGTCTTCGAATTAAACTATAAATTTCTCCGTATTTGAAATTTGGTGGAAACTGTCGGGATAATGTAAGTACATATCTAACAGAAATATATAACATAGATACAGTTATTTTTGCTATTTTTAATGCAGAAAAAATACATATTGTGGCTTTAAGAAACATCTTAATACAATAATTGATGAAGACAGTCCGGTTTTTTGAAAGGTCGTTACATTGGAAATAATATTAGACTAATTTTAGATTTAATTGATTATAGACACCTCATCCCAGATGATTCTTTTATATTATTTATTGATTTCTATAAAGCGTTTGATACTGTTGAACACTCATTTATGTTTAAAGTTATTGATTTTTTTGGTTTTGGTAATTTTTTTCAAAATGCAATCCGTACGCTTTATAAAGGTTCGAATAGTTCAGTCCAGCTATCTCACGGTACCTGTCAGAGATTTGATATGGGCCGTGGGATAAGACAGGGATGTCCTATATCACCTTTTCTCTTCACATTGGTTACTCAGGTCATGGCTGCTCATATAAAAAAAGCAAGTTTTCAAGGAATATCAGTGTTTGGAAAAGAGATTAAACTTAGCCAATTGGCGGATGATACCACAATTTTTCTCAAAAACAGTGATGAATTAGATGAAGTTATTAATTGTATAGAAACATTTTCTGGAATCTCTGGTTTAAAGATGAATAAGAATAAATCTACTTTATTCTCTCTTAAAGATTGTGCACTTAAAGAAATTTGTGGGATACCAATAAGAGATAATACCACATACCTTGGGATAATGGTATGTAAAGATTTGAATCAAAGAAGCCGGCTAAATTTTGAACCTATTATTGAGAAAATTAAAAACAGATTCAATTTGTGGCTTATGCGAGATCTTTCCCTAAACGGACGTATTCTACTTTCGAAAGCAGAAGGGATCTCAAGGTCTGTCTATATATCTATGTTAGCAGGTGTTCCAAATAATGTTCTCAAGGAATTAGATAAGAACCTTTATGATTTTATTTGGAGGAAGAAAATACACTATTTACGGAAAGAAATTCTAAATAATAATAGAGACTTTGGTGGTCTTGAAGTTTTAAATTATACAGATTTAAATAATGTGTTTAAAATAAAATGGATAATCGAATTTATTAAAAATAAAGATAGTATATGGAATGTTTTCCCAAATTACATATTTAACTCTTTAGGTGGCATTAATTTTCTATTAAAGTGTAATTTCTCAGTAGATAAAATCCCTGTTAAATTGGCAAACTTTCATAAGCAGGCACTGCTGGCTTGGCAATTAATATACAAACACAATTTTTCACCGCGTCGATACTTCATATGGAACAACAAAGATATCTTGTACAAAAAAAGTCAATCTTTAATCAGACATGGTATGACAATGGAATTCTTAATGTTAATCAGTTGCTTAATGAACAAGGTTTACTTTTAACATATCCTGAATTTCTTAATAAATTCATGATTCCTGTGAGGCCAAAAGAATATGCTATTGTTTTAGATGCAATCCCTGGCAGAGTAATTTCACTTTTACGAAATCCTGGATTATGCCCTATAGATCGTCAAATCAGTTCTTGTTTTGACACAATATTTATTGGGGATATTAATATATTAATAGATAAATGCAGTAACAAATATATTAGAAATACTTTAAAAACAAACTTTTTGCCTTGCTCAACAGGTTTTTGGTCATCTAAATTTGAAAATATTAATTGGAAAAGAGTTTGGTCTATAACTAGTAAGTTTTGTATTAATAATAAAATTAGAGAAGTTTCATATAAAATTGTACACAGAATTTACCCGTCAAGGAATTACTTTCTGAACGTTTCCTTTTGAATATTGAAAACTTGTGCGAATTTTGTGGCAATGCCAATGAATCTGTAACTCATCTTTTTTTTAATTGTATTTATTCAAAAATGTTTTGGTTGGATGTTTCAAATTTCATTTCTAAGTTGTTTGAAACATGTCTACAAATTGAGCTTTTTGATGTTGTATTTTTTTTTTGTACAGGACAATGTTGACTCCAAAAGTACAAACCATGTGCTTCCTTATACAACTTTTCATATTACTTGGAAAATATCACATACATGTGAAAAAATGGGCTAAAGCTAAGCCAAGCTTTGAACACTTTATGAAAGAGATTAAACTATATGGTAATTCATTAGATAAAATTAAGAACAAAAAAGCAAGAAAGACCTATGAAGTATTTTGTAACTTTAAATTATTGTAACTTTACCCCTGGCATGATTTTTTCTCTTTTTTTCCCCCCTCCTTTATTTTCTATTTGTTGTGAGCTGTATTGTCATGTAAATCTCTTTGTATATTCTATGTTGCAATAAAAAAAAATAAAAAAAAATTCAGTTCCAAAATGGCTTCTAAACTTTGTTTTACCATACATGACACAGGGAAATGTGTTTTTGCGGAACAATTTGTTTTAGATACTAATGACATTTCTGAAAGGACTATCTTACTGATACTTTAATATGCTTATCTTAAGACTTGAAAAAATATGCCAAATTAAAAATTTTATCATTTTTAAACATTTTTAATAATTTTAAATACAATTGTCTTAAATAACTTTAAGTGAATTCCGTTTGACCATATGACATTTGACCACATTAGTCTAAAAATTACCTATTTTTAAAATTTAACACAATTAAGAACAGTGAGGAGGACAGATGATGTGAGATTAAAACATGTACATGTATATATTTTTAAACCTATTTTATATTAATATATAATATTTATTGCTCCTGGAAGTGCAAATCAGTGCTGCACGTCACTGACCCAGAGGCTCTGCACTGACCCAACTATGGTTACTGCTGATTGGCCAACACAGTTACTAGGAGGAAACTTGACCAATGGGAAACCGCTTGTCACGCTATGAAAACAGTGCAGTCATGTCTCCAGTTTCACTCGTGTACGTTCTGAAACACAACAGAATAATATATATTATTAACAAATTGATGCAGACATGGGATGCTTTTTATATTTTTAAAGCAGCCCAACTTTTGTCCACCCGTCCAATACATTTTTTCTCCGGTCCAACCCAATCTGGCAACACTGGGAGGAGCATCCTAAATGTCCTTCTTCAGCCAACCAACTAGAGACGACTTTGATTGATCATCGACTAGCGCTGAGAAAAGGAACAGGAACTACATGGCTAAGCTTCTTAAGGCTAACGGTAAAGTCCACTAATTTTCCATCGCTTTTTGTTTTGCTCCTTGATTCAAACATTCGTACTATTTCTTTGGAAAGGAACAATATATATATATTTTTAGCACTTATTTACTGGTGCATGGTAGTACCAGAGAATGTCTAATTGAAGAGAATTGGCACTGGCTGGTTACTTCCGGCTTCTGGACTGGCTGCAGTAACACGTCTCTGTCCATGCAGGGGCGCTCGCGGTCGAGTGCAGAATGAATGGGAGTCAATGGGGTTTCACCACCATAAATCCACTTTTCTCAGGATATAATTTTTTGTCAAGTAATTTGAAATTTGTATTCAAAGGGAGGGCTAAGATAATACACTCAGCTGAAAATTGCATTTTTAAGTTCACTTAGCTGTTCTAAAAATCCGTTCAAAAATGTGATGACGTCACACAATAGCAGAATGCTAGCGTGTTCCGGCCAACAACAGCCTAACCTGTAGGAGATCAAAAGGACATAAGTACTCGTTCATTCGACTTTTGGCCTATAATCTATATTGAACTGGCGGAATCAACAATAAAATCTATGTTAATTTAACGACAAGCAGGTGAAAGAGACACTTTTAGCCGTTTAGCCCCATAGACTCCCATTCATTCTGCTCTCGCCCGCGATCACCTCCAGTGGAATTCTAATGGAACTGCAACCAGGATGATACACAACGGGGCTAATAGGAAGTGCCCATAGACATATATGTCTATGGGAAGTGCCAAGGCTCTCCGTTAGACGGGCTCTGGTAGTACACACCCTAGTAAAACCGAATTGTTTTTTTTTTTTTTTTTTTTTAGAGTATAATTTATTTATTTATTTATTTATTTTTTTTATTAACAACCACATGAAATACAAAGAACAGAACAAACACCAGAGGGGAAAAAGAAAGGAAAAACAAAAACAAATTGACAATAGTACAAATAATGCAAAAGAGGATAATCACATACATAAAGGAGATACAAACAATGGCACTTTAAAACAATAAAATGTTACACAATTTTAGAAGGGGATTTTGAAAAAAGCACAACAAGACAATGTTTGTAAAACCGAATTGTTGTTGTATAAAAAATCCCTAGAAAATACGTTTAGAGGAGTTACCCAATCAAATACCTCCTTACGACGTCAAGCTTGAATCACTTCACTCATTGGCCAGGGAGCTGTGTGGGCAGCGGACAGCAGTGTTTGAATTCGTGCGTGAAAGAAAACGTCTAAACTACGATATTAAGTACTGGTAAATATGATGTTATTTTTTTGTGTATTTTGATTGCCTGGACTTTGTTGAATTTGCCCACAAAGGAGAGAATTTGTCTGATGTCGAGCAGTCGCTGTTCATTTATTCATTTTAATAGTTAGAGTAGTGTTTTAGTGTTGCATGTGTCGTGAATTGAAGAATACGTTTTCTGAAGGTTAATGTGAGAATTAATGTGTCTTTCGAGAATACTATGATCTGCATCATTGGACACGCTTTATCAATATATGCATTTGTTGTGTTGCAGTCTAGTGCTGTTGATCCGATATTGTGGCCATGCGGCACAATGCATCTGCACACAAGCGAAAGCCATCGACCCCCAGACGCAGATCTCCCCCTGCACCACCGGTAACAACTAGAACCCGCCGCACCAGCGGACCCTCCGGTGAGCTCTTACATTGGCTTCCCTCTTATCAATGTGCATAATGCACGCACAATGAACTTTTTTCATGAATTTTTTTGAGCAGGTGTTGGCGTAGTGGTTAAAGACAACAGCAGTATATCAGCAGTGGTTAATAATAATTCAAGAGATTAGTAATTTTATAGTTAAGTTAAAATATCTCTTATAATATTCCTCAATCGCAAGCAAATTTGATCAAAAATGTCACTGGTGGGTTTAAACAAGTTAACCAAGACATGGTTTCACAGACAGAGCTTAGATTAATTTGGTTAAATTAACAATAAACATGCCTTTGAAAAATAGATATAAATGTGCATCTTGAGACAAAACAATGACAGTGACACATTTTAAGATGGTACCTGATTTAAAGGCATAATATGTAAGATTTCTGGATTAAAATACACACCTCAAAACCACTAGAACACTGTTATATTTTGTTGACTTGTGTACTTGCACTATCCAAGTATGTTTAAATCCAAAGAAATAAGCAATTTTAACGAGGATCGCTAAATCAGCATTGTGTGACAACACATCCTTGTTTTCGCATGGGCCGGTTACAGGCCCCGTTCACACTACTGCGTTTTCATTTAAAGAGCATATTGCAGGTAAAAAAAATTGAAATTTATAGATAACCTTGTATGAAAATACCATATGAAAAGTTAATGCAGGATTTAAAATGTTTTAAAACAACATAAGGGCACTAATTTAGAAGATAAAGTGAGCGTTTCTTGGACTGCTAGTAAAAACTGCTTTTTTTTTTCAACATCGCGTCATTTGACGTCATATCAGGGAGCCGCAGCCTCGGCTCAGTGCAGAGTAGGCTGGTGTTCAGTGAGCGCGCTCGTCAGTCAGTGTGCTTTCGTTAGTTTTTGGATTTTAATTTATCATCGTCATGGTAAATTATTGTGTTTGTGGAGATTGCAAAAACTCCAGCCTGTCATGACTTCAAGATCGAGTCCACAAGTTTCCATTACAATAAAAGTGACGTTGCTATATAGCCTTCTTTCGTTCCTGGTGCGGTTTGAGCAGGTGAAGAGACGGGATTTCTCTTCTGCATCGGCTCGGAAAACGCGGTCGTGTAGCGTTCACTTCAGATCAAATGACTATAGCATCCCGGCGATATGATGGAGTTCAACATCATGGTATGCCGAAGCAAGAATATTGATCGTCGTATACTACCAATGGCATCAAATAGTGGTATATAGGTAACTTAGTCATGTCATGCCCTAAATAGAACTTATAATTGAAAAACAAAATTGGTTGTTTAAATACTCAAATCTTTAATGTTCTGTTTATGTTATAACCTAGGTGAAAAATATGTATTAAAAATTTACCTGAGTATAGCCTATGCTTTTAGTATAGAAATATACTCAAGTAAAGTTTTTATACATTTAATAGTATATAAATCTACCCTAAACATACTAATGTCTGCTGGCCTGTTATAGGATCATAATAATCTGTACAATATTGTGAGCACAGTGTATATCGTTAGCGAACGTGTATAGCCTACTATAAGCACGTCTCTCACCTAAAAGGCACCTGTCCTGTTCTCCACTGGTTCTCCTCACATCACAGCTCAATTTTTCTCTGACCATTCTGTCTGACATTATCCTGGCCTGTCCCTGATCTCTTTAGCATAGCAGGCTCATAACTTTATGGCTTGATCCGTCATACGAGTATTTCCTCAGGCGTCCGAAATGTCATGCGATCCATTGTTTTCCTGTTGTGTGAATCGACGGCTCTCCCGCTCATTGCGTCACGCCCGCCACGCCCATTTTCAGACGCGGAAGTAAAATTCTCTCACAAAAACGACTGCAGAAGCTTCTGTAGCGTGTTTATACGTATATTTTAAAGAAAATCTAGTTCCTACATTGTTTTTCTATGCATTGACTCGTTGGGTCCTCTAACCTGCAATATGCCCTTTAAAAACGGAGACCTTTTGCTACGTTTGCACCTCCCGTCCACACTAAAACGGGAAAAACGAAGACCTAAAACTGAGAAGTTTACAAACGCTGCAGCTGCGTTTTGCATCTCCGGAGGGCGTTTTAGTGTGGACGAGACAAAACCATACAAAACTGAGAACTTCAGAAACGCTGACGCAGAGGCTGACGCTTGGCTCTATAATTGGGTGTTATCAGTCATGAGGTATCCTTCCCTGATTCGCCATTCACTGTTTACACCGGCACGCGCATGCCCAGTGTTGGTGAATGGTCACGTGATCCGCGTTTTCAGTCGTTTTAATGTGGACGGAGATCATTTCTAATACGCAGATAAAACGCTGGTGTGGACGGAGATCGTATTCGTTTTAATTCTCCGTTTTTAAACGAAAACGCAGTAGTGTGGACGGGGCCACAGTCTCTTTTTTTGTAGCCACTTTTCTGTGAGTCTCTTGCATTTTAGGTAAATCTCCAGTCACTGGTGATTGTCGTTTGAACCCTTTGGGATTCCTCATCAAATTGACAAGTTTAATTATACCAAGTGCTCTGAGAAAAGGCTATAAATCTCCACCTCCAGCATCCTCACACGCAATATAGCTTATACTAGCCGAGACCTCTTTTTTTATGTGTAACGATGACGCAAAGACATGCTTGAATTTCCCACGGAAATCCACCAGTACCACTGAATTTGAAGTATTATTACAAGCTTACAGTTTTGAATCGAGCACTGGCTGGTTATGTATTTGCTCAAATTTATTTTGGATAATTTTTAACCCAAAAAAGCTACGGACTGCAGCTTTAATATGATATTCTAATATTGATCTAGCCTATTGTAGTGTGCAACAAGTGTCTTATAGCAGCCGCCAAACGAAAGCACAGAGTAACTTTATAACATAATTTTCAACTGACAAATGTAAATGATAACAGTGCTGTGTTACCCCACATACACTTGACCTGAATAAGCAGAAGTGGTGTCTGTATGGAAGAAAATGAATGACAAATGATGTCTTTGAAACAAAAAAGGCTTGTTGAATTGTACTCCTTGAAAAAATATGCATTCCATTAACCGTGGTTGCATTTTAATGCATTGTATATTTATGGGCTGAAATTCAACATGGTTGTATATTTAAGCTGTGAATGTTTCAATTAAAAATATTTCACACACATCTTCATTATTAAAAATTCAATAATCTATATTCACTTTTTAGACATTACTTACAAAATATTTATTCTGTTTCAAAATACAATCTCTTATACTCGACAGGCAATTTTCGGTCTTTTATTTCACTTTACAAATTTGCTTCCACAAATTCAGTGGTTCAAATTCAATAGAAAATATAACATCGCACATCTGGGAACTGCAGGAATAGCAGTAGATCAGGGGTTTTCAAATTGGGTGAATGTGAGCCTCCCCTTAGAGTAGGTAAGGACAGCCGAGCCCCCCCTTCCCCAAAACACCGTCTGCAAGCCCCAACCCACACCTCTGCAGTAAATTCCATCTTTTGTGTGTTCCAGGCAATGATGAGTTTCAATAACAACTGATTGTCTGATCAATAACAAATATTTTTTAATATTGTATTTGAAGACATTTTATTTTCAATTTTTTTTAAAGTGCATTCATAAATGATTCTTTGCAACAGCAAATAATTTCCAACTTCATTCAGCTACTTTTAAAATCACTTAACATCAGTAGCATATATGTCTAACCACAATTCAACAAAACATGCTTAAAGAGATGCACATCAAAATGAAAATTCTGTCATCATATACTCACCCTCAAGTTGTTTCAAACATGAATGTCTTTCTTCTGCTGAACACAAAGGAATATATTTTGAAGAATGTCAGTAACCAAACAGTAAACTGGTCCCATTGACTTACTAAAAAATACTATGGAAGTCAATGGTTCCAGTTAACTGTTTGATTACTGACATTCTTCAAAATATATTCCTTTGTGTTCAGCAGAAGAAAGAAATTCATACAGGTTTGAAACAACTTGAGTGTGAGTAGGCCTTGGCCATATGATGACAGAATTTTCATTTTGAAGTGAACTATCCCTTTAAAGGGTTAGTTCACCCAAAAATGAAAATGAAGTCATTAATTACTCACCCCCATGCTGTTCCAACCCCGTAAGACCTTCGTTCATCTTCGGAACACAAATGAAGATATTTTTGATTGAATCTGAGAGCTGGATCAGTCCTACATAGAATGCCTAAGGGACTGGCTCTTGACGGCCCATAAAGTCATTAAAGAAAAGGTTTAAATATTCCATGTGCCTACTGCGGCTCAATTATAAGTTTATCAAGCGACGAGACTACTTTTTGTGCGAAAAAAACATAAATAACGACTTTATTCGACTATTCCATTACTTCATTATGGGCGCATGCGCGATAACTGAGACGAAGACGTTCTCCTTCGACTACTTCTTGTTACCGGCTGCTCACCGCTTAGGAGTATTACCGCCACCTACCGTATAAGATGATGTGCTGATATAGCTGGAAGCGCAAAACTTTCTGTTTACAAGCAGAGGAAGATGCGCGCTGTACATACGCTTTTCAATTAGCATATTTTCCGCACTATAAGGTGCACTTAAAAGCCTTTAATCTTCTCAAAAAACGACAGTGTTCCTTATAATCCAGAGCGCCTTATATATGGATCATCATTTTATACGGTAGGTGGCGGTAATACTCCTAAGCGGTGAGCAGCCGGTAACAAGTAGTAGTCGAAGGAGAACGTCCTCGTCTCAGTTCTCGCGCATGCGCCCATAAGGAAGTAATGGAATAGTCGAAAAAAGTCGTTATTTATGTTTTTTTTGCACAAAAAGTAGTCTCGTCGCTTGATAAACTTACAATTGAGCCGCTGTAGGCACATGGAATATTTAAACCTCTTCTTTAATGACTTTATGGGCCGTCAAGAGCCAGTCCCTTAGGCATTCTATGTACGACTGATCCAGCTCTCAGATTCAATCAAAAATATCTTCATTTGTGTTCCGAAGATGAACAAATGTCTTACGGGGTTGGAACAGCATGGGGGTGAGTAATTAATGACTTAATTTTCATTTTTGGGTGAACTAACCCTTTAACGTGTAATCGGTGCCAAAGCTACCGACGACGACACCTGACGGCTAAAAAAGCGTCTCGAACAAAATCAGAACAATGGACAGCTCTACCTGATCAATGAACGACAACGTTGTTCGTTCACGGAACACGTAACATTTAAAGGCCATTGCACACTGAGTACGAAATTCGCATCCGAAATTTTCGCACTTTAAAAAAAAAATTCAACCTCACGTTATGTCAGTCACGCTTGCACACCGCCTCCGAAACTTTCGTCCGTCATAAAATTAATCGGATCGGGTTCGATTTTCTGTGTTTTTCGCATCCAGAGCCAGCATTTTGAGAGGTCTTTTGACAATTCAGGGCCGGAGGGAGCTCGTCCTCAAATCATTGCACATATGCGCCGTGCTTTCAGTTTCGGTTTTCAATTCGATCAAGTGTTTATGTTCTCTTCTCTATATTGGATTATGAAATTAATAAACCTCCCCTTTCAGTCAGATTGAAATTTAGGATCGAATAAGGTGTGATTGAGCAGCCTATTCGATAACTAATGTATTATTTGGGCACAATATATACACAATACACAATAACAGCCTAGCTGTTTTGTCTGCCCAGCGCTTCCACCGGGCCGCGCGCGGGTGTGTGTGTGTGTGTGTGTGTGTCCATACCTGGTCCATACCAGACACACTGCCAGTCTCCGTTCAGAATCGATTGGAAATTGGTGGTCTTGTTTTTAATATGTGGCTCCAGAATCGCTAGCAAAGAATCAAACTGTCCCACTGACATTCTGAGGTAAATTTTGAATCGCTCAGGATAAATTCGCAACTCCTTGATAAGGTGGAACGCAATTTCGGCGCAATTTCAGGATTGGATGGACGTAATATTTTCTCTTTCTTATCTTTTCAATAAGAGAGAGGGCAAAAATCATCCTCACTGCTTGACGAATCCATTTGGTATTTTTGCGTTTTTTCCCGCAAAGGTTTAGTAAATACGCAACGGACTCGGTGTGCAAGGTTTCTGTGCGTGACGAATTTTTAGGCTGACGAACACGAAAATACGCATACGAAAATTTCGTACTCAGTGTGCAATGGCCTTAACAGTCAACTGCATTGAAGGCATGTGTAAGGGATGGCCCCAGTGGTCTTAGAGGATAATTTTAAATAAGCTGGAAAAAGGATCAGTGGATCCCAAAAAGGTGATTTATTATGACAAAAATGGAAAAAAAATGTACATGGTCACATACTGGAAGACAAACAAACTGAACAAAACAAAACTGCAACAATGTGCAAAAATGGCTATACCAAATAATTTGGCCCAATTTGCAACAGGGTCTTTCCTTTGGCCTTAACAAACCAAGACTGACTTGACAAGCTCTATAGCTCCATATTTATATGGGCTAACCCCTCCCTTGGCCTGTACCAAATGAACAAGCAGGGATCAAACACACAAAATATTACACACACAAATAAAAATAAAAAAACATTAAACATTCACAAATAACACTGTGTAGACCCATGGGTACTTAACCACACAGACAAGAAAACATAACAACAAAAAAAAGGAAATGAAAAAGAAAAATATATTTAGCTGCTAGTCCCCTCCCCCAGACAAAACTACAAATGGATCAGTCCAATTAGGGCCATGCTAATGCTACAAAAACCTGTTTGAATCAGACAAACTGTTTGATCGTGCAGCATGAGTCTAGAAGGCCAACAGCCAAAACAAAGGTTTTTGGGGAATTCCCACAAGAAATAAAAGGTAATTCTGACTGCCATCAACTGGTTGTGAAGTTTTCTTCTAAAAAGAAATAATTTAATTGAACAGTATGTTGGAGCAAACAAACAAATATATATATCAAACTCATTTCAAATAGGGAAAACAATTGCACAACATCATTCTGATTTAAAAGATGGTAAATGCCGGCATAATCAAGTAGTGATGTGTGCATGTGTTCAAGTCCATGTAATTAATTTCCAGTCACCAAGCTTAGCTTGTGACAGCATGTTATCAGATCGAACAGATTCACATATTTTTCATATTTTTTTTAACGATCTAAAACCTTTTTAAACAAAAAGGTTTAAAGAAAAAAAATGCGCCATTCACGTCATTTGTGCTACAAGAGCGGCAAAGCAATAAAAAAAACCCTCTATGGCCCAACCAATTTATGCATTCAAGAATTCAAGACAACAAGTTGTAAGTGAGTTTCAATTTAATCGTCCATATTAGTGGGAACAATGAGAGGTTTTTTTGAGAGGTGCTTTTGATGCGCAGTAGGGATGTGACGGTGAGGATATTTTCTCACCGGTTAATCGATGTGTGACAATACCGGTAATACCAGTGTCACCGGCAGAGGCATTTAAATCGCCAATTTAAAGGTAAACGTAAAATGCGTGGGTTTTCATGTGCATCAATGGGCATTCATAATGGTGCGGTAGTGCGGAATGGAACTGTTTTGTTATTGTGCCTTAATATGCGCTAGTTTGAAAACGAAACTAACTTTCACTTTTAAATTAGCGTCAATTCATCCTTCGCTTGGAGTTTGATTGACGGACATGTGATCTGACCAATGAAAATCCACCATTTTTGTCCGACAAAGTAGTCAGGAGAGTTAGTAGATTAACGTCGGTGGAACTTGGCTTTATCAGGCAATCTGTCACGACACATTAAAGAGCCACAAAACGGTAGGCCTTTAATTTTCTTTGACTGACCAAATTTAAAAGTTGAGACTTTGTTTCATATTAAATATTACCTGCACGGTCCTGTCTGTCGACACGTTGAAGTGTCCTCTATTTTTCACTGCTTGAGAACATGGCTTGAATCCGAAATCGCCCCCTAAACCCCTACGTTAGTCCACTAATACTGTTTACTTGAAGGAGTGAATGAGAAGGAGTTAATAAAAACGAGTGAGCGAATTCGGACAGCTGTTGCTGACAGAGACGCGATCTGACACTCGTCCCATTTTCTCACATTTTTTTTTGGATAAAAGCGTCTTCGAATCTAGCCTAAATAAATGTAGACTAATAATAATATTAATGACAATTATTATTGGCATTTATAAATGAGTTCACTTAAGACAATAATAGGCATGTGTATCATAAAATAATTTATTAATGTTTTAATCAAGTTTTATTTTTATATAACTTAACATTTTACTGTTTAAGAAATGTTTTTGTTTTAGGCGTTCATTATAGGCCTATGTGAAGTTAAATATCTAAGCCTTGTATATAAAGAAAATAAAAAAAAGTTTGTGAATATCGTTTCACCAGTCTAAAAACGAATAAAGAAAGCATGTTTTTTGTTATTTAATTGCGAGTTAAAAAAAAGGGAAAAGAAATGGACGCAAAAGTACACCGTCAGACAGTGTCAATCAATGTATTGGAGATTGAGAAAACGGCAACCGTCACCATAGATGTAAAGAAAACAAAGTTGCTTGTCAGATTTTCCTAACAACCTTTTTTTTTAATAAGCCCCAAAAAACGCAACCCGTGCTGTTTTAACGCAACTTAAAAAAACAAAAAAATATAGCTGCGAGCAGCGATTGCGGGCCCAAGCCGGTGGCACCGCAACCCCGGTGCCTTTAGGTAACTAAAGGTACCGCCGCATTTGGCCTTTCATCGCTGCTCGCAGCTATATATATATATATATATATATAGCCGGTGGCACCGCCACCCTGGTGCCTTTAGGGTTATTGTGCACAAACGTAACACTGCTTTGACTGTCGAAAAGAAGTGTGCCGTAGAGCTTGCAACAGTGTGGGCTCTGCAAAAGTGCGCATCGAGGGCACATATCAACCAAAATGTATGCGTGAGCAACCTTCTGAAACCTAAAATGATAAATGAGACACCCTACAGACAGACATGGATTTAACGGACGCATTACATAAGTACACAACACTGAAAATTCATATGAAGTGTGCCATTAGGGACAGGGCCTATGATCGTGAACACAGTTCAATGTTCCCTCTAATTTATTTCTTTTTTTCACCACCTGAGCAAAAATATTCTTTATACCTGACCTGTACATCATATTTAGAAACACAATGGTTTCAACATTCATTTGTAACTTTTAACTTGAATGTGCCATTTAAATTTTATTTGACCTTAATGTAACGTATTGATATTAAATCATATTTGTGAAAAACAAGCACATTTTAGGTTATCTGATATTTTTTTCCAGTGCTGTTAACTGTACAGTCTTTACCAATAAATACTATGAAAAATAAATTTACAGAATCTTTTGCAGGACAGTTCAATTCTTTACAATAAAAGAATATAGTAAGAAAGAAAAGTAAGCTGTTACACTGAGATGGTTTGGGAAAACCATAAAGTATTTTTGTACAGTCAATGAATTGTGTACAGGAAGCATTAAACCATCAAAGTTTAATGATTGTTTGTTGCTTATGAATTTCCAATATTTTCTTTAGCAAGGGGTTTCAAACTTTTTAATGGTAATGAGCCCTAAACAACCCTTGTGAGGTTCTTTATTTAGCCTTAAAATATAATAAAATATAGGCCTAATACAACCCAAACAATACCTTTATTTAGGCTCATAATATAATACAAAAGAGGCCTAATATAATATAAAAAAAACCGAATTGAAGTATTTGAAGTGATATAATATATCAATTTGATATATTAGGGTTAGTTCACTTCAATTTGTGGACATATTATATTATTATAATATGAAAACAAAATGAAGCATTTAAATAGATCTAATAGCTAAATATTTTCAAGAAAAGTGAATATGTGAACTCTTTAATAGTAATCATACCTAAACCAACCCCCCAAACAAAAACATTGATTTAAACTAATGATGTATTTTGACTTCACGTGGGTGGGTGGGTGTGTAATTGTTACTATTCTGTGTCCATTAACCATTATTTACACCACTTTAATCAGTTTTCACTCTATAGCGGTTGACCAGAGCACTGAATTTATTTCTCAATTAAACTACAATCAAATGGATTTCCACACATTTCGCGTCAGTCCTCTGCGTGGTATTTTCTTATTTCGCTGCGCGGCAGCGGCTTCAGAAGTGCACGAGCTCAGAGGGAACTTTAACACACACACACAAACACACACTTCGACGCGCGCGCCTCTCTCTCTCTCAAGCTGGAGTGTGTGTATGTGCGCACTAGAGAGAGAGAGAGAGGCGCGCACGTCGCAGTGTGTGTTGAAGTTCCCTCTGAGCGCATGGACTTCTGAAGCCGCTGCCTCGCAGAAAGTGTGTGTATGTGTGTGTGTGTGTGTGTGAGAGAGAGAGAGAGAGAGAGAGCGAGGGAGGTGCGATTGAACTGAGTGTGTGTGTGTGTGTGTGTGTGAACAGTGGAAACATAATCCGTTATTTGTTAATACAGGACAACAGACTGCAAACTGTTTACCTATATTTGTGTACACTCGCAATAAAACATCCTCTGTTACATACGTAGTAAATTTTTACAAACAACCCTAAATAGCCAACTTCCTGTTGGGCTGGGGTAAAAAGTAAGAGTGTGAAGTATATATGAACCGAGATATCAAAAATCCCCTCGCAAACTTTCATCCTCAATGTCTTGACTTCACGCTGACTGAGTTTCGTAGAATTTGGATCGAAGCTCTAGGAGGAGTATTTCACATTCCATTGCGAGTGTTTTATGAACAACCCTAAATAACTGACTTCCTGTTGGGCTGAGGTAAAAAGTAAGAGTGTGAGGTATAGGTAAAACGATGAGATCAACATGTGTACCGAGTTTCATATTATTACATACAAGCGTGTTTGAGTTATGGACCAAGTGTTCGGACCCCGTTCCAGGGGGCGCTGACGAGCCGCCCTGCCACGCCCGGGTACCATCTTCAGCCCGGCCCTAATGGCCGCGGGTTCTGACCCGTGTGCAAAGTTTCAAGAGTTTTCGAGCATTTTAAGGGCCCCAAAAATGCCCAAAAGGTAGCAGAAAAATAATAAAGAAGAATAATAAAATATAGCTGCGAGCAGCGATTGCGGGCCCAAGCCGGTGGCAACGCAACCCCGGTGCCTTTAGTTACCTAAACCCCACTTTTGTCAAACCCCGAGTAGCTTCAAACTGCACTGGCGTGGCGGTACCGCCAGCTTTGGCCCTTCATCGCTGCTTGCAGCTATATATATATATATATATATATATATATAAAGCCGGTGGCACCGCCACCTTGGTGCCTTTAGGCCTTGGTGCCGCTTTGACTGAGAATGAGGTTAGTGTTTTAAAATTTTTAGGAAAACAAATACATTGAAATATAGCACATGAATTTTAAACTCTTTCAGCTTCAATTACAAATACAATCTTACTTTTATTTAAAGAAAACTATACATTTAAAAGATGGGGGTTATATGCATATTTTGTCATTTAAAAAATACAAAATTGTTATGCTAACAGACAAGGACTTAGAGACAAGGACTTGCAGGAAAAATCACAGCCAACCACACACACACACATACACAGACAACAGCCCTCCCCACACACGCACACACACACACACACACACACAAAGACACCAGCAACCCTCCCCCCCCCTCCCCACACAGACACTGATAGAGACAAGATACACATCCAAAACTACAATATCTGACTTTCTTTTGGTCTGAGCTTCTTACTGTTAATTAGAAAGTTGATCGGCTTGACAAGAACAATATACGTGGCAAGTTTTGTAACTGTAGGTAAAACGAGCAAAGTTATAACACATTTTATGTGTCCTTTTTCAGTCATAAAATTTATTTCCTCGCCACGGCCAAACCGTTTGAGAAATCAAACATCCGTCTGGAATTGAGCATCCTCAATGTCTTGACTTCATGCGCACCGAGTATGGTGGTGATTGGTAAACACATGCGTTGTAATTTGATGTATTTCTCCTAGGAGATTTATTCAAACAACCCATAATTCCCAACTTCCATTTGAACTGTCTTAAAACTTAGAGCAGAGATGGGCGCAGGTCACGCAAGTCTCAAGTAAGTCTCAAGTCTTAACCGTCAAGTCTCAAGTAAGTCCCAAGTCTTAACCGTCAAGTCTCAAGTAAGTCCCAAGTATTTTTTTTTGGGGGGGGGGGGGGGGGGCAAGTCAAGTCAAGTCACAGGCTAAGTCAAGTCAAGTCTTGTAGTAGGTTAAGTCAAGTGCAAGTCAAGTCACCTTATTATTTTAATTTTACATGCAGAATCTGATCTTAATAAAATGAAAAGACAAGATAAGTATTTGCCAGTAAATTACAATAATTTGGATTGTAAATACTCATGTTCAGTAAAATACACCATGGAATCAAACAAAATTGTAACTTCATAAAATTATTTATTTTTCACTTCTGCCAACAGTGTGTTTGAAATGTTTTAAATTTTCAACATTGAGTCCATAAAACAAATAACAGCTTAACATCCTACAGACTCTCTGAACACCTTCCTCTCTCTCAAACACAGTTTACAAACAATATTAAACTTTGTTACATTTCTCCTCTCTCTCTCTCTCTCTCTCTCTCTCTCTCTCTCTCTCTCACACACAGTGGCGGTTCTAGACCATTTCAACTGGGGGGGCCAAGCTGGGGCCAGTTGTACTGTTAGAGGGGCCAGTTACATTTAGACCTTATCATTTTCTGCACTGCACTGAAGGCATAAATAAGCAAAATACCATGTTTATAATTATCCAACAATTTGCATTTCCATTATATTTTTACATTTGCATTACATATATCAGTCTGTATTTGAATTTCCATTTTATTTTTTTACATTGAATATACAGTATGTATATATATATATATATATATATATATATATATAATTTTTACAAATTAATCTACGATTTTTGTGGGGTTTTTTTATTTTTTATTTTTTTGCAAAAAGATCTGCAAATTATCCTCTATACTGGCCTTTTTAGGGGGCTTTCCTCTCAGGGTGAATGAGCTTTTTTATAATTGTTTTTTTCCTGACATCTTTGAAAGACAGAAGCAATAATTAATGCATCCTTGGCCAGGATATAATTATAAAATATGACATGATTTTAAAAGTGACCTATAAAATCGACTATGCAATACACTTTAATTTATCTAGTGCTAATAAAATTATTAAGCCTATTTGGAGAGAGAGATGTTTTAAAATCGACTATGCATTACACTTTAATTTATCTAGTGCTAATAAAATTATTAAGCCTATTTGGAGAGAGAGATGTTTATAATGTGACAATATGTCAGTCATCGTGATTCGTGTAATAAGATGACTAGGCCTAGACTACTTGTTCTGAGCAGGTGTTGTCAGTGAACAGGCTGTAAAACTGTTGTCTAAGTTACAGACTGATACTAATTAAATGGGAAACGAATCGATTACCTAACGTAACCTCGGTTCTCTCTAGATGAGGGAACGAGCATTGCGTAAGCTAGCTTACACTACGGGAAAGATTCATCTTACATCAGTCAAGTTGTCATAGTTTTTGTCAAACAAGTTGTGAATTTGTTGTAACATTAAAACAGGAGATCATGACTTACTCCGTGCTCCAAGTGATGTTCGGAGCTCCAGTGATTAGTTTCATCTGTGGGACGGGTGAAGAAACTTTCGGAAGATGTTGTAACAGAATCATATGAACAATTCCAGGATATGCTTTTTTTTCATTGGTTGTTGCGTTAAATTTTACCCAGATACAATAGTGCCCTTTTCTGATTGGCTATTAAGTAGCACTTCTCTTTTTTTGATTGGCTGATGCGTAGCAGGGTCGACTGCTGAACTCCAGGCGAGACGCGCTTGATTCTCACGTGAGAGCGGCGCGGCCAGAGAAATTGCGTATATTAAATATATTATTAATAGTTTTTCCGCATGAGAAATACAATGTGTGACGGGAGTGTGAGAAAAAAAGACTGAAACGAGTGACTGTCATGCTCAATGCGTGACACACTATAAAAAAAATATTTCACACTGACTCCACATTTAGGGGGCCACAAGGGGGTCCAAGCTTGTTGTCGCAGGGGCACTGGCCCCCCCAGGCCCCCCGCCTAGAACCGCCACTGCTCACACACACACACACACACACACTTTCTCTCTCTCAAGAAGCAAAAAACATGACTGCTAAAGGTTGTATCAGCGATGGCGGGTAACATCACTTAACATCACGAGTCATATTCCCTTAGGCCATGCCCCTTGTCTCCCCAAAGTATTATAAGCAATCATGCGCATCCCGTGTGCAGAATGATGCACTTGAAGCAACACCAAGTCACAGCACGCAACGCTTCACATTGAAAAGAACATAGCGAAGGGATGGTATCTATAATCTATGCTTAGTAGGGCTGCACGATTTGGGAAAATGTCATATTGCCATTATTGAGCCAATATTGCAATTGCGATTTGCGACTCCGATATAATAAAATGGTTTCATGAGTCCAACTTGCTTGGTTCTAAAGTAAAATGCACACACAGATTAATGTTTATTTCTCAACTCAAACTAAAAACAACAACAACAATAAATGATAATGATCAATAAACCATCAACCAAACCAACATTACAGTGATTCCATCAATTGAAAGCCATCAACTTTTTAAAAAATTATTAGGCTTAAAAAAAATATATAACAGCTTTTAAATTAAGTGAACTTCAAACAATCCCCACATAAACCCATAATAAAAAACATATTTACCTGTGCCCTTCCTGTCTTAACAGGTACAGAAATTGAATAAAGTTATCAAACAGTCTGTGCTGCCTGAATCATAAATTATATATATAATAATCCTTATTAAAGCTACAAAAGTTCTTTACTCAAGATCAGTGAGTAATTTTCTAATTTCCCTTTGTTCTTTTAACTTTACTGAAAGAACGCTTTATTCGCTGCTGGCCCTTTAAGAGCACCCGTTGCCAAGACGCGGATCTCACACGCGCCTCATAGCACAACTCTTCATCCATAGACTTTTCTTATGTTATGAAGATACTAGACAAACCACATTTTGGCATAATTGTATGTGCTATTGTTCGTTCAAGCTCGAAAGAGAACTGTTTATTCTGGGCTGGCACACGGTCAGTGCATGCGCATTATGCGAGTATCATCTATTCTAATCTAGGGCACTCACAGGCAGCTTTTCACTTCTTGTCGTGCAAAATGCAAAAAGGCATTTGAACCAATAAGAGGGGATCTTGTAACACTAGTCAAAGGATGACAAAAAAGAAGAGATGCTGCGCTATAGCCCTACTTTGTTATTTCATATAAAATCGCGGCATTTTGCGTTATATAATTGCATAGGTTGAGATCGCTATTACGACTGCGATATAATTAATCGTGCAGCACTAATGCTTAGTGTATTCTAAAGGGCAATAAACTCCACTCCAGCAAGATAGTCATTTTATGCAAATCATAGACCTTTATGCCTTATCTACAAATAAAGTTAATATTGGGAACATTGATCTTGAAGAGAGTGTCGTCGTGTTTACTGTCGCAACCGAACGCGACGCGCTGTGTGAATGCTGATGCATGGAGAATGACTGAGGCGAGATGACTTTCCGTTAACTTTAACTTAGAGACTAAAATATTAATTTTACCACA
>NW_024121754.1:4460650-4517201 GCF_016745375.1 Pimephales promelas
GGTAATTTAAACATGGCATTGAGTGTGTGAGCGGAACTGAAGGGCTGGTAGCTTATGCGGAAAACCTGAATACATTTGATGAGAATTTCCAGTGTTATGGGTTGTCCGGAGTCGGGGGTGGGCTGGGATCTTTGAATCCCTTTAATCAGGGTTTGTGAATTGTTTATCTCCACAGAAGGAGTGCGTACAACAGTTTATGGGAAAAACTGGATGCCGCTCAAATAACCTTTAATGGACCCAATTTGTAGGTTCTTAATGGTATTAGGAGATAAAAGATTTGATTGAAAAGAGAAAAATCAGGGAAAGGCAAGTTATAAGAGACATTTTTTATCGTTTTCTTTCTTTATGTTACCTCCAAGCAGTAACATAGGATTGAAGGGTCCTGGGAGATACTGCTTGGAGGATAACTTTTGATGCGTGCAACGCATTGGAGACCAATGCTTGCTGTACAGAGAAAATAATCAATTAGGGGTTTTAGCAGGAATAATAATTCTGAATGGTGATGTACTGGAGAGAAAACATCACTGTTATAGCAGTGTAGAAAATAAGCCAGAGAAACAGAGCTCCTGCAGGAGCAGAGGAGACGTCACTGCTTGAGCAGTGTAGAAAATTATCCAGAGAAACAGAGCACCTGTGGGAGCAGAGGAGACGTCACTGCTGTGGCGGTGTAGAAAATTAGCCAGAGAATTAGAGCGCCTGCGGAAGCAGAGTAGACATCACTGCTGGGGCAGTGTAGTAAATTAGCCAGAGAAACGGAGCTCCTGTTGGAGCAGAGTAGACATCATTGCTGTGACAGTGAAGAAAATTAGCCAGAGAAAAGAGAGTTTCAGCGGGAGCAGAGGAGACGACACTGCTGCGGCAGTGTAGAAAATTAGCCAGAGAAACAGGGCTCCAGTGGGAGCAGACGAGACATCACTGCTGGGCCAGTGTAGAAAATTAGCCAGAGATAACAGAGCTCCTGTGGGAGCAGAGTAGACATCACTGTTATAGCAGTGTAGAAAATAAGCCAGAGAAAGAGAGCTCCAGTGGGAGCAGAGTAGAC
The DNA here is from genome assembly GCF_016745375.1 of Pimephales promelas. Next base: position 4,461,693 of record NW_024121754.1, read on the forward strand.
ATCGCTGCTGGGGCAGTGTAGAAAATTAGCCAGAAAAACAGAGCTCCTGTGGGAGCAGAGTAGACATCACTGCTATGGCAGTGTAGAAATTAGCCAGAGAAACAGAGCTCCTATGGGAGCAGAGTAGACATCACTGCTGGGGCAAGTGTAGAAAATTAGCCAGAGAAAAAAATCTCCTGTGGGAGCAGAGGAGACGTCACTGCTGAGGCGGAGTAGAAAATTAGCCAGAGAAACATAGCTCCTGTGGGAGCAGATGAGACATCACTGCTGGGGCAGTGTAGAAAATTAGCCAGAGAAACAGAGCTCCTGTGGGAGCAGAGGAGACGTCACTGCTGGGGCAGAGTACAAAATTAGCCAGAGAAACAGAGCTCCAGTGGGAGCAGAGGAGACGTAACTGCTGGGGCAGAGTAGAAAAATTAGCCAGAGAAACAGAGCTCCTGTGGGAGCAGAGTAGGCATCACTGCTGGAGCAGTGTAGAAAATTAGCCAGAAAAACAGAGCTCCTGTGGGAGTAGAGGAGACGTCACTGCTGGGGCAGAGTAGAAAATTAGCCAGAGAAACAGAGCTCCAGTTGGAGCAGAGTAGACGTCACTGCTGGGGCAGAGTAGAAAATTAGCCAGAGAAACAGAGCTCCATTGGGAGCAGAGTAGACATCACTGCTGGGGCGGAGTAGAAAATTAGCCAGAGAAACAGAGCTCCATTGGGAGCGGAGGAGACGTCACTGCTGGGGCAGTGTAGAAAATTAGCCAGAGAAACAGAGCTCCATTGGGAGCAGAGTAGACGTCACTGCTGGGGCAGAGTAGAAAATTAGCCAGAGAAACAGAGCTCCAGTGGGAGCAGAGTAGACGGCACTGCTGGGGCAGTGGAGAAACGTACCTGTGCAAATTGAGCTGTGGTGTGAAGCCGAGCAAAGGGGGAAGTAGATTGGGGCCTGGTTGGCCGATGATCATCTTCTTGAGCGTAAACAACGACGCGAAAAAGAGGGGAGATTAAATGTTGGCAGGATTATGCACATCTTTATTAACGTTTCAAAATGGCTTAGGGAACTTTCACCCTGGCAGTTAAGTCCGCTACGGGGCATGGTTCGCATGAAAAATCGCTAATGTGAACGCCATCATGGGACCCGGGTGCGCACTGGGGTACCGAACTCGAGACTACCTGGAGGAAGTGGTACGGACTACCCAGCACGGACTCGGGTGCGCACTTGTTCAGGAAGTAAAGTATCCTGCGCATGCGCTTTAGCTTATTGTGATGTATTCAGTTAAATAAGTAAGGGATGATAGTGTTGAGGAATTACCCTGGATACGAGCGAGAGTGAGCCTGCAGTGTATTCGAGCATTGTACGTGGAATCAGAGCAACACATTTGGAAATCCACTGTCTCCTTAAGAGTCCGTTTGCAAGCAGCAGAAGTCCACCTTATGTGACACACGCACAATAAACCTGTATTGTTCACTTAACTGTGCATAATAGCAGCAAATTACTAAAAATAAATAAATACACAATATTTACCCACGTTCTGCTTTCTATCATGCGCCGTGCACGTTTGCGATGACGTAAGATGCACGCGAACGCACCAAGGTTCGATAGAATCAAGTTGAGTGTGAAACCGGAGCCACGCTGCGGGGGGCATCGGGAACAAACGCGCTCGGACGAGCTGCAAACGCTGCAAACGAGCCCAGTGTAAAAGCTCCGTTGTTTCTCATTTTATTTATTTATTTGTCATTTCTAAGGGTCACGTTCCCTGTCGATTTGATCGTTCTGAATCAGTAAACCAAATGGTGAAGCTGTGGGTTAGAATTAGTCTGAACTTATGAAATCTTAAAAGAGGAGTCGATTCCTGTTAATGGAATCGATTCCAACCTTTGGAATTTCTCTTTCTCTTTTTGAACTTTCTCTTTTCTGCATTTCATCTCTGCTCTAGCTTGCTTCCTTGTAATAAACAGGGCCGTATTAAGAGCTCACTGGGCCCCGGGGCTATTAGTTACTGCAGGCCCCCCCCCCACCACCACTTTAGGTCACCAACTACATGAGCTAAATGTTATATTATTATACGAGTCATTTTATCCATCTATGATATACTTCACAGTTAAGTTATATTACTTTTAACATGATTTTTTATCATATCAAAATGTATTGCCACTAAAATTTCATAATTATTGTGATCAATTTCAATATCACATAAAAATAAGAGTAGCTTAAGAAAATAATCTCAAGCTGACAAGAGTCACAAATTAAAATAGAACAAAGGCACATAATAAATCGACCTACTTGAAAAACTTAAAGCACTGAATAATAGTATATTATATAAAGTAATCAAATATACAATAAATGGTTTTCACTATCAATTCAATATTTATTCTTGTTAATTTTGCAAAAGTAATTCAGTCAAGGGCAGTAAATTATTTTCTTTCTGATGTTTGATTAACATTATTGACACACATGGAACTTTATTAGCAGCGTCTGTCACTTTAAGACCTCATAGTCGAATTCAAGTGCGCTGTGCAAAACCGTCTCAAGTTCACCATGGTCTCAAAACCAGCATTTACAAAATGAATTCTCTCCGTTTAAAATAATTTGTATCCAAACCACAATGTTTAAAAACGTGTTTAAATGATAAACTTCTACCGGATATATTGTTGCCAGCCATTTAGGCGAATATAGAGTTTGATCAAACACAAAAAGAAAAATTATACATCCATCAAGTTAATATTCAAACTTACCGAAAGTTTGTGGTGTCGATGATGACGCTGTATTTTAAGAATAGACTAGATTAGAATGAAGTGAAGTGTAAGGCGATTTATTGGTTGATGTATATTTTAATAAGGTGCAGCCATCTATACATGCAGCAGCAGGTCGATCATTCACAACTTAAATATAGAATAAATGTATTTGTCTTATCAAATTAAAACCTGACGTTTCAATTTACCATGCCCTGCTGCCCACGGGGGTTTGATTGACAGGTGGCCAGGCCAATCATAACGCCGAATACGCAACTTTGTCCGACAACAAAGCTGTAAGTAGATTAACGTCGGTGGACTTGAACTTGAAAACGGTATTGTTTAAATTACTTAAATGACAATATTTGAAAGTTGAGACTTTGTTTCATATCAGCAGTAAGCTGCTCTAAACCCTCTCTCGTAATCACTCGGTGAAACGTTAGTCTTTGGCCCGCGATGTATTTTTCAGTATTTTTGAGTGCATGAGATCATGATGTGTCTGACAGTGACTCGTGAGAGCCGCCTGGCTCGTCGCTTGTCGCACAGTAACTAAAAAAGGCGGGTCTTTGCGAATTCCATGATAATGCATGGAATATAAGGCAAAGTGCCACTAAATAACAGGGCTAATTTGTGGGGGGCGTTGCGTAAGGCTTTGGTAATCAGATGGCTTGCATTATCTGTCCACAGCCAGCCAATCACGGGCCCCCTCCTTGCTCGGGCCCCGGGGCTTCAGCCCCGCCTTGCCCTATGGTTAAAGGGTTAGTTCACCCAAAAATGAAAATTCTGTCAGTATTTACTCACCCTCATGTTGTTCCAGCCCCGTAAGACCTTCGTTCATCTTCGGAACACAAATTAAGATATTTAAGATATTAAGATCGCCCCTGCATACAGTCCATAGGCTTCTTGAGGGACTGGCTCTTGCTGTCCCCGAAAAGTCATTAAAGACATCGTTAAAATAGTCCAAGTGACTACAGGGGCTCAATCTTAAGTTTATCAAACGACGAGAACACTTTTGTGCGCAAAAAAACAACAAAAATAACTACTTTATTTCAACTATTCGTTTATTTCTCCCTCTGCGCGAGTCAGGTTACTAGTTTAATAGCGTAAGCTTCTGTTATTGTACGTCACACGCATCACACACACATGACCAGCGTCGGCCAATAGTGAGCCTACGTGTGACGTAGCTCTACGTAATCACACTACGTTAACTGACTTACAGGCTCATGGAGAAGGAAGTGAATAGTTGAAATAAAGTCGTTATTTTTGTTGTTTTTTTGCGCACAAAAGTGTTCTCGTCGTTTGATAAACTTAAGATTGAGCCCCTGTAGTCACTTGGACTATTTTAACGATGTCTTTAATGACTTTTCGGGGACAGCAAGAGCCAGTCCCTCAAGAAGCCTATGGACTGTATGCAGGGGCGATCTTAATATCTTAAATATCTTAATTTGTGTTCCGAAGATGAACGAAGGTCTTACGGGGCTGGAACAACATGAGGGTGAGTAAATACTGACAGAATTTTCATTTTTGGGTGAACTAACCCTTTAATGCGGCCGTGCTTGCACCATCCTACCTGTCAGATCTTTTAAATGTGAAAAAATTAACAAGATCGTTGCGATCCTCAGACAGCATTATACTGCCATATCCAAGATCAAGATTCAAGTTGCGAGGATCGTGTGTTTTCAGCGGCCAGTCCTAGGATATGGAATAGTCTTCTTCCTTTATCTGTGAGGTCTGCATCGTCTGTACATGAATTTAAATCTAAGCTACAGTCTAATGTTTTTACTCTTGCATTTCATTCATAACGTTGGTTTCTCTAAACCCTAACCTAGTGTTTTATAGTTTGTTATTAGTGCATTGTGTGTGGTTTGTTTTTTACTTCTCCATTTGTACAGCACAGTGGTCAGCTTCTGTTGTGCTTTATAAATAAATGAAATTAAAATAAATGAAATGATATATGTCACACTAAAGTTGAAAAACATTATGTTCTATATAAATTAAATGGTTATAAAATTTACATCTAGTCATTTACAAATATAATATTTAACACTAACTATAGTTGAAAAACACTGATCTTCAAAAGTATATAAATGAAATGGTTATAAATGTGCAATTATTAATTTACAAATATAATATTTCATACTATAACGTTAAAAAAACATGCTGTCTTTAAAAGTATATACATTTAATATAAAAATAAACTATATAAAAATAATATTTCTCTCTCTCTTTCTCTCTCAAACACCCAGCGCGTGGTAGACATGTTCTGTTTGGGTGTGTTCATTATGAGAGTCACTTTCACAAGGAGGTGTCTGCCTTACACAAAATCTTACAAGGGGTGTATCACATCATTGTCACACCTGTTTCGCTAAGAAAACATAAAATCTAAACATGTTTCTACATATGGTGGCTATATGACATTAGTCTAGATTTAAGAATTTATTCCAAAGAATAATCGTAAAAGTTTAAATATGATCTTTTAAAAAATTGTTTAAATTAAATCTTTATAGTTAGAATACATTCGCATCTTCTATTTATCTTTATAGAAGATTACTCTAATGATTGACTGTAACGGCGACCTAAAGTTATTTTTATTAATATGGCTATGACGATTTGTGTACTGTAACAGCATATTCGAGATGACCTTCACACCTCACAGAGACGGGGGAGTTACAGGACAGATGAGCCTCTGGGCCACAATTATGTCACAAGCGTGTGCAATGCTAGTTGTCACGCTGTGGTGCAAGCAGAAGAACAGGAGGAGTCCAGGTTCAAAACGAATATAGCTTTTACTCATATAATAACGGGCACAGATACAACAGACGGGAGCAAACACAGGTAGCATAAACATTGACCGACAAAGACTGACTGAATGAGGGAGGAACTAATACAAGCAGAATCAAACATAATGAGGTGAGAACAGGTGACACAGATGATCAAGATGAGGAACAGGTGGCTATTGAGGGAGTGAGTTCAGGAGTGGAGACAAGAGGATCCTGGGAAGTGTAGTGCTGATGACAAGACAGACTGGTGCAGACGAGGACTGTGACACTAGTCTGCTTTTCAAAGCTTTATTTATTGTAAATTCATTTAAAAGCATACTCTTAAAAGCTTAGATCTTTTAAAATTAAAAGATTGTTTAAATCAAATCTTTAAAGTTTTATTAAAATCGTATCTTACAAGACTTCTGTATGATATTAATGATTTGCATAAAATTTATCCTAAGTTTTGACTAAATATCGTTTGTTCAAAAATAAAATAAAAAATGTTATAAATGAAGATCTGTGCTTTGGTGTCGAAGAGTAAATATTTCAAAGAGTATTTTTGTCCATGTCGCATGAAATGAAAGTTTGTCACAATGTTTTTGTTTTAAAAGAAATCCTTGGACTGCTCTTATTTGCTCTTATGTAGATTACGTTGTATCATTTAGAAAATCACCACACATTTTCAGAGACGCAATGTGCCTCTGTGGTCCATGACGCAGCAGAAGTAAAGTTGGTAATGAGCAAATATTTAATTTTAAAGCATGATCTTACTTTTTCCACGGTAGCTATGACCTATTGTATGTAGGTACGATATATCATTTTGACTTTTCTTGTATCCCCCAAACTATCCTTATTCATTGTGGAAGCACACAAGGGGAGAGCTGATGATACTATAGCAGAAAGTATGCCCCTTTGACCTCTTCGATTCAAACACATAGTGCTCTCTAGCGCCGCGTTTTTGAGAAATGCGTGTTGCTACTACGGTGACCCGTAATGTTGCCAAAAGCTACGACATGTCATCCAATAGCACTTTTTTGAGTTTAACTATACACATTCTACCGTTACGCCGCCTATATAATGAATTACACAACCTTGTAATTTAGACCGTAACATTGACTTACCTGTCGAGAAGAAAGCAGGACTTCAGCGTCCCTTTCAAAGACTTTCTCCTTCATTAGCTCTATCCACCTGGGAAAACCCATCCCGATATTTACCCTCATTTTGAATTTGCCAGTCACGTTTCCTTTTAGATTACATTTTTAATCTTTAACATAACTACGAGGATTGCATTATGAAGCACCGTGCAGTGCGGCCTTTCAAGCGCCTCTCACTGACCTCCTTGGTCGACTTCAGATGGTTTCAGTCAGCCGGTTCTGAATGAAAATGCGTTGCGGTGACTAGTGCTTTTTTTTTTTTTTTTTGTCCCTCTTTCGTTATTGTAGTTTTTCAAGATGGACGACATGGAGGCCTCCATGGACTCACCCGTCAGATCATTGTCAGAGCTAATTTTACACCAACGAGATCATATTTATGAATAAAGACATTGATTTTAGCTATAAGAATACTTTTTAAAATATACTGTACCTTGAATTTCAGATGTGTAAAACTTTAAATTTTACAATAACATTTTTCAACCGAGTCAATCTACACGTGAGAGATCTTCAGAAGTCATAACTTCAGGGGTCGATGGGGATCCAGAGAATATTTAATTACCCTTAAAACCAAAGATTAAGTTTAATGACACTAGTTTTTGCAATGTCACTTTTTAAAGGAAAATCTTACTTTAATGTTTGAACAAAAATTTTAAAAGTGCTTCTTCATATTTGCTGTGTTCTGCCGCAAGGCCATAAACTGGTTCTTTTTGTTTTATAAATTGACTTTTCTAATATCTACAAATATCAGCCTGATCAATATGGACTTAATACACAATGAAACAAGATAATCATGCTACGACTGACACAATGTTTTTAAGAAAAGAAGTGTTATTAAAATTTAACTAAACCATGATAACAGATTCTTTCTTTTGACAGACCTACAGAAATGCATGTTGATTTCTAAGTTTCAGGCATAGTGCAACCATGCAATGATTGAGAAAGCTAATATTGGTGTAATATTTGTTCAGTCTCACCCTCACGCTGATCCAGGCATAGCTTTACTAAAAGGAAATATCATGGAAGTCGAAATATCAAACTTTGTTCAAAAATTGTTCTCTGACTCGAAAATAATCAGATAATGCAATATTCAAAAACTACAATTAGATATTCTCCTGCTTAGTATATGTGTAATTAGTTGGGCTTAAATCTTTGGATGTATTTTGTCACACCATAGCGATGCAAAGTACCACACTTTTGTAAATCCTGTGGACTAACTTTAAAACATATTCTTTATACAGGAATCACACGTGTCCAAAACAACCATGTAAGATTCAACAGACCAAATCACTAGGAAAAGCACTGTGTATAATAATTCATACACAAAAGTTAACAAATGATGGTTTTATTACTATTCAGATAGCTAGTAGATGATACTGTTTCACATTTTGTATTTTGGACCGTATGTGTTTTAGGTGAAGACTTTTCTTTTAGAGCAGTCAATATTCAGTGTTTAGGAATAAATGACCATTAAATATTTAAGTGATACTATTTCTGTTTGAGAACTAAATTGATACTTTATTTAGTGCAACTTTCTCTACGACGTGAAATCACACATATTATTACACATTGCATTAACACGCTATTAATATAAGGAAGTATTACTTAAACTATTAACGCGAAAAGTAAGCGCATGCTGTTTTACACTTAGACTATTACAACAGAATCACATCTGACTATTCATTAAAGCTCGAGGCTGTTAAACAAAGTTCGGTAAAACCTGCAGATAACATTTCACGGAGTAAAATCTAGAGATCAGCTTGCTAAAAAGTAAATACAACATACAGAAAATTGATCAGTTTTGAATGTTTGTAATTGACATTTTATATACTAGTCGATTACGCCGTTTACATCATGCTTCTTTTTGTTTTTGTACAGAATGCAAAAACTATAGTCTCCGACCATGGTCAAACATATAGGAATTTATGAAAAACATGAACAGATATTTCTACACAAGATATTTCTTTTAGAACATCTTTCAGCTCAGTGGCGGTTCTACCTTGAATTACACCCAGGGCGATACCCCTTCGAGCGCCCCCCCCCCCCCCCAAAAAAAACCTTTGCATATTATAGGCTACTGTAAAAACTCATAATTAAAGTTGATTTTAGTTGATCATTAAAGTATTAGATAATATGGTGACCAAAATGATCACACACAGAATCTTGTTCAAAATGCCTAATACACAGTGAAATCAATTCACCAAGTTAATAATATTAAAGGTTTGTTTTAAACGAGTGCCTTTCATCTTACTTACTAAACTTAAAAAAAGGTTAACACAAAAAAAAAAGTTTTATATAAAGATAAACCTCATATTTCAGCATTTAAACCCTTTCTATAAAAAGAATGAGTCAATAAAGATACATTCCTGAAATTTATAATGCACAGTAGCTTATCTTTTATTATTAATAGTAAAATTCGTACTGATTTTCCCATGGCTGTCGTTGCTATAGAACCATGCACTCATTACACTGCGCTCTCCAACGACAAAGGAGTTTTAGTAGCCAATGTATTTCCACCAGAGAAAAACGCTTGCTGTAGCTCTGCTAAAAGAAGTATTTACGGAGAACAGAAAAAAACACCCAAGTGTTTGGGTGCACGTGCACTCCCATACTGAAAAGTTTATGAGCGCGCGTCCTGTGAGTGCATAATGAGCGCGCTTCCCGTGCGCCTATTTGAAACATAGAGGATTTGAAATAACGACCTCGAGCGCGCAAAAGACGTGATACGTGAACTTATCAGGAGATCCCCTTGACATCGCTTCTGCGCACGGCACCTTCTCAGCAAGCAGGGCGCCATTGCCAATAATTTAATCGAAATTATAAAAAAATAGAAAAACTTCGCGGCACAGAGTATTTTTTTTAACTGCTCGTGCCGCCCCCCATGTGACATGAAGAAATGCCGCCCCGGGCGACTGCCCGCCCGTGCCTAGAACCGCTACTGTTTCAGCTATGTCTACAAGACATCGACATGAAAGATGACTATTGCTGTCTTTTTTTGTTACCTATAAAACTATTATACTTCAAACTCGTCTAGAACAGCCATAGATACGCAGGTATTTTGTGTATGTGGCTAAACAACGGTTAAGCTAATGAATTTAGTTGAAAAGTGGTATTTTAATGTGTAGGCATCAGTCTTTTAGGCCTGATCCAGAAAACAGTCATTGTGTTTTATGTCTTAACCCGTTTAATCCCACCGGTCACAATTGTGACCGCAGCTTTTTTCTTATTTCTGGAAGCTCTAAAAATGTTGTCATTGACTTTGGGCAAGAAATTCAACTTTTAAATGACAAAATAGACTGTCTTGAATAAAATCAATTAATGTCATGTGACTAGTGTGAAAGGTCACATGACCAGATCAGTTCACTTCCTGCTTGCACATCTAGAAGAAGATTTCTTCCTCAGACTACTAAAATAAGTAGTATATAAAACATCTTAATTTACAGATAGAACTATCAAATTTTGTACATATATTCTTTAAAGGCTCTACTACTGATATATTTTGAGAATTATACTCCTGAATTTATATTTTGCTCGTGTTACGACCCCTTGGCTCAAGGAGCAGCAACACGAATGGAGAGGCCATACAACGTAATCAAATTTGCACAAATTTGTATTTAATCAAAACAACAACATGACTACATTAAAGTATACAATAAAACATAAAGTTAACACACAACATCAAGCCTTGGACTGGAGAGGGTGAGAAAGTCAGGACAACCAAGCAGCAAGACCAAGCTCCTATCAGCCCCCAGAAGCTATCCTCCAGCTTCTTATGTGCAGCATGGTAAATCACCATCAATTATCCACACCTGTTTCACAGCAATTAACCTGAGGACACAAAAAGTGTGACCCAAAGACATCTACTGGAAAAAATAAAGTAGTACACCCCGTGATCCATCACACTCGTAAGACTTGTAAATTTGTTTACGGTCACAATTGTGACCGGTAGTATAACAGTATAACAGTGCTTCAATTGAAAACACAGGTATTTGCAGATATTGGCGGGTATTGGCAATCCTAGACTGAATATGCTACATCTGTGAGGAGGATGGATGATCTCGGCGAAGGAGAAGTGCTCACTAACACAGATTTAGACAGATTTGTGAACAATATTTGAGAGAAATAGGCCTTTTGTGTACATAGAAATGGTCTAGATCTTTGAGTTCAGCTCATGAAAAATGGGGGCAAAAACAAAAGTGTTGCATTTATAATTTTGATTTTATAAATAAAATTAAAATAATTTTATAAAAACTGATTTATAATCAGTTATCAGTATCCCAGAAACGTTCAATGTGTTGGACCTTCTCGACGTGCATGCCCCCCCTTCCCCCCACCCCACACCCCAAATTGAAAGTGACTGTGATAGTGATGCCTCAGATAGGGAGTCCCAGGGTGAAACGCTGGGTGAACTATCTGGAGGATTGTGCAGATGTTCATGAGAAACAAATGGTGTGCCCCACACATGACCACAAACAACCCTTTCTACAACATTCGGCCCATCTTCAATGCACTGAAAGAGTGCACACACATCTACCTGAAACTGGCCTAGGACAGGGCCCAAGTGTAGACATGGTCTAGCCCATAGGGGTCTAGCCGAACAAGCAGAAGTTCCTCCAGGGTGTAACTTTGTTCATGACAACCTTTTCACCTCACTAAGCCTTCTTCACGAAATGACAAAACGAGATATTGGATGTCTTGTAATGAATGTGTCAATAGGTCTAATTGAAGAATTTGAATTAATTCTGACTATGTAGTTTCCCACCGGTCACTATTGTGACCGAGTATAAAACCTAATATTTCACTAACTTAACCAACATAAAATAAAAAAAGGCATATTGTTTGAGTGTTAGGAAGGTCTAAGGAGTAAAATGCATGTACTCAAGTTGCAAGAAAAATTTGGGGATTAAACGGGTATGAAAAGTAAGCAGTTTGTGGCCTCTTCATCAAAATCTTTTAACATATAGTAAATATCAATTGTTAGATAAATTATTTGTGAAAAAGGCTCAGTAGCATTAGAGCCGGATTCTTGTTTATATTGAACATTGTTATTGAACCGCATGTTTAACGGTGCTAGTGTTCTTAGATTGTTTATCACGGTTTCATTTTTAACAACACTATCGTAACACTTATCGTATTTTGTACGGTGTCTTCTTTACACTTTCACCCCATGGATATCTGTTTCCTACAGTTAGCTGTAATGTTAGTGAACTCTAGGTCTTCTCTTTTTCATATACGACAGTATTCACATGACTTGATTTAATAAATGGTGGTTTAAACCATCGTCTTCACTTGAGACATATACCACCCTAGTTTTTAAATAGCACTTCATAGTATATTTTAACCCTTTATGCAGATATAAAATACCGATCTCTGAAATATTTTTTTAGTGTAAAACATCTATGTAGGTCGTGTACAACGTCTATGTAAATCTATCTATGTTTTTAAAAATACAGCGAAACAAAGAATGAAGACATCTTTCAATAAGTGACCCTCAAAATCTTGGCATACAAGAAAACACAGTACATTATCAGAAAATTACTTTTGTCGCTTTTTCTGAATAATCTTACCAAGTGCGGGTGCTTGAACTGTTATCAAGCGGTAATGACGTGTTTTACGCGATATTGATATCACGTTTTAATTTCAACTCGATAAATTTGAATGCGCTAAAGGTTTATAACTGAACGTCTTAATAGTGGGTAAAAGTTAACTTAAAAAGACACAAAAAGTGTGACCCAAAGACATCTACTGGAAAAAATAAAGTAGTACACCCCGTGATCCATCACACTCGTAAGACTTGTAAATTTGTTTACGGTCACAATTGTGACCGGTAGTATAACAGTATAACAGTGCTTCAATTGAAAACACAGGTATTTGCAGATATTGGCGGGTATTGGCAATCCTAGACTGAATATGCTACATCTGTGAGGAGGATGGATGATCTCGGCGAAGGAGAAGTGCTCACTAACACAGATTTAGACAGATTTGTGAACAATATTTGAGAGAAATAGGCCTTTTGTGTACATAGAAATGGTCTAGATCTTTGAGTTCAGCTCATGAAAAATGGGGGTAAAAACAAAAGTGTTGCATTTATAATTTTGATTTTATAAATAAAATTAAAATAATTTTATAAAAACTGATTTATGTCAGTTATCAGTATCCCAGAAACGTTCAATGTGTTGGACCTTCTCGACGTGCATGCCCCCCCTTCCCCCCACCCCACACCCCAAATTGAGGACATCGCGGGAAATCTGGAGCTTCAGCTTCAAAACAAAGTGGACAATTTTGACTATTTCTCCTTGGCTCTGGACGAGAGCTGTGATGTCCGCGACACAGCCCAGTTACTTATCTTTGTACGTGGGATAACGAAAGACTTTGCGATGACGAAGGAGCTGGCAGCTATGCGGTCAATGAAAGGGACCAAAACGGGGAGTGATTTGTTCACAGAGGTAAATTTAACCATGGACAAACTAGGACTAAAATGGGACAAACTGACAGGTGTTACAACCGATGGTTGTCCAAATCTGACTGGGAAAAGTGTTGGACTTTTGAAGCGGATGCAAGATAAAGTGACTGAAATAAACCCAGAACAGAAATTGACATTTTTGCATTGCATTATTCACCAGGAGGTGTTGTGCAAGTCAGTGCTAAAAATCAACCATGTTATTGATGTTGTTACTAAAATAGTTAACTTCATCAGGGCAAGAGCACTGAATCATAGACAGTTTGTGGCACTTTTGGAAGAGTGTGAAAGTGAACATAGTGACATAGGCTACCACACAACTGTCAGATGGCTCAGCCTGGGCAAGGTGCTTAAAAGAGTTTGGGACTTGAGAGCAGAAATTAAGGAGTTTTGTGAGATGAAATGCAGGGACACCCCAGAGCTCTCAGATGCAGACTTTATAGCAGATCTGGCTTTTGGTGTTGATGTGACTGCATTAATGAATGAACTAAATACTAAGCTGCAAGGTAAGGGCCTCTTTGTACATGAAATGTACAGCTTGGTGACAGCTTTCATGAGAAAATTGAAGTTTCTTTCAAGCCAATTGGAGGGCAACATTCTTACCCACATGTCAACACTGAAAGAGGTCACACCATCAGCTGATCACCTCCGAGGTACTCATCCATGTTAGAGGCACTGCATGATGAGTTTTCAAGGCAATTTTTAGACTTCAAAACAGTTGAGGGTGAAATGCACATGATTTCTTCTCCCTTCACTTGCAGTGTGGACAATGCACCCATTGATGTTCAGCTTGAACTCATTGATCTGCAGTCTGATAAACTATTAGCAGAGCACTTTAAGTCTGTTTCACAACTGCATTTTTATTCTTCTCTCAAAGAGGAAAACTTCCCACAGATAAGGAGGCATGCTCAGAGGATGTTGGTTCTCTTTGGATCTACCTACATTTGTGAACAAACATTCTCAGTGATGAGGTTTAACAAATCCAGATACAGATCCTCTCTCAGTGATGATCACTTGTGTGCTGTCCTTCGCATATCCACCTCAGATATGCAACCTGACTTCAGTGCACTTGTTAAAGCCCAACACAGGCTAGATTTCTCTCACTGAACAAGAAAAAAAAACTTGGGTAAAACAGTCAAACAAACAACTCTGGTGGCATTTATTGCTTTTTTATATAATGTAATGCTGGTCTTTGAAATACTTGCCTTTTTGTATAAAGTTGTGATGCTAGTTTTTGAAACACTGCAAAAAATGCACATTTCAAAACTGTTTTTGTGAAATGTTTATTAAGTAGTGATTTAATTTCATTCATTTCCTGTTTATATATATATATATATATATATATATATATATATATAAAGAGAAATAATATGGGCAGAACTGGGTTAAATGTATTGGTCTGGCCCTCTATAACCACCCCAGTTTCTCATGTGGCCTACCTACATTTGTGAACAAACATTCTCAGTGATGAGGTTTAACAGATACAGATCCTCTCTCAGTGATAATCACTTGTGTGTTGTCCTTCACATATCCACCTCAGATGTGCAACCTGACTTCAGTGGACTTGTTAAAGTCCAACACAGGCTAGATTTCTCTCACTGAACAAGAAAAACTTGGGTAAAACAATCAAACAAACAACACTGGGGGCATTTCTTGCTTTTTTATATGTGATGCTGGTCTTTGAAATACTTGCTTTTTGTAAAAATTTGTTATGCTAGTTTTTGAAACACTGCAAAAATGCACATTTCAAAACTGTTTTTGTGAAATGTTTATTAAATAGTGATAAATTTAATTCATTTCCTGTTTTTTTATTTTTTTTTATAAAGAGAAATAATATATTGGGCAGAAATGAGTTAAGTGCATTGGTCCGGCCCTCTACAACCGCCCCAGTTTCTCATGTGGCCTCTTGTGGAAATTAATTGCCCACCCCTGGTCTTGATTGATACTGTGAAGCAGCTGTGATACAATCTGTATTGTGAAAAGCCTATATAAATATATTTGACTTGACTTGACTTAATATATAAAGTATTTATATAGAATCCTATAGAATAAGTTATGAGCTCGGACATGACCACAAAATAATTTTTTATTTCAACATAGTGAAGTAAAACAATAACGACATTTACAGGTGATCGAGCAAGAATAAAAGGTTGCGGCACGCAATCAGGTTTTTCTCTAGGGCATAGTTCGCCATACTTTCAACAATGCCATCCACATCTGTTTTTAATTTTTTTTGACAACAGTGACACACAGAGATCTGTTACAAACGTACACATACAGAGTAGTTCGTCGACTTCAAATTCCTCACAAGATTCATGAATCACATCCAAAACTTTTCTGAGGATTATGCCGGCCGGTTCTTTGTCGTTTATAAACATGGGTGTAACATCTGTCCAAGATCCAACCAACCCTCTTATGACTTCCATTTCTTTTTTGAGGTTTTTCACACGCTTGGTATCCCTTGCGCAATTGTTGTTGTCATCAAATGCAGCCTCGATGATCCTGTGCATCAAGCTAACCATCGGACCTCTAAAATGATCTTTAAACATAGAGTCTTGTATCTTAAACGACAGTCTTTCCCCGTGGTGCACTCACACGCCGGATGACGCAGTGCCCCCGCTACGACAGAACTCGACGGGGAGTCGCTCTCCATCAGGTTTTGCGTCGCCATTTCAGAATTTGTTGGATTTTTCGGTCCCCTATTTGATGATGAAAGATTCTCTATTCTCCTGGAAGTCTCTACAGCACAATCGTCCAGGCCTTGTGAGTCGAAAAAGCGTAGTTTGCGTCAGACAAACAGGAAGGTTGAAGCGGCCTTTGACAGACTGTGTAACAACCAGACAATGTTCCTTCGACTTTTGTTCGATGAGATGTTGCAGTAGCACAGCAGTCCGTGACTATTAGAGCTAGTGCCAGGTGGTGTGTGTGTGAGATAACTGAGAATGGGTTCTGTGTAAATTTATCAGCCCTGCGATTATGGTCCACCCTAACCCCCGCTGGAGGGGGTGTCGTGGTCATGACGTCGTAAAAGGCTATAAAGGATTAAAGCCTCATTGAATCAGAAGTAAAGTCAAGGAGAAGTTATGCATATGTCGCCAGAGAGAATTCTATTAATTACACCAAAATATATATTTTAAAACATATGGATGCGTGAATGTTCGCAATAAGCTCCGTAACAAGCGTTTAGAAAGTGGATAGGGTGTAAGTTAACTTTTAGGGCTTTAAGTTAACTTTTACCCACTATTAAGACGTTCATTTAAAAACCTTTAGCGCATTCAAATGTATCGAGTTGAAATTAAAACGTGATATCAATATCACGTAAAACACGTCATTACCGTTTGATAACAGTTATCAAGCACCCGCACTTGGTGAGATTATTCAGAAAAAGCGACAAAAGTAATTTTCTGATAATGTACTGTGTTTTCTTTTATGCCAAGATTTTGAGGGTCACTTATTGAAAGATGTCTTCATTCTTTGTTTCGCTGTATTTTTAAAAACATAGATAGATTTACATAGATGTTTTACACAACCTATATAGATGTTTTACACGAAAAAATATTTCAGAGATAGGTATTTTATATGCGCATAAAGGGTTAAAATATACCATGAAGTGCTAATTAAAAACCAGGATGGTATATGTCTCAAGTGAAGACGATGGTTTAAACCACCATTAGTTAAAACAAGCCAAGTGAATACTGTCGTATATGAAAAAAGAGAAGACCTAGAGTTCACTAACATTAGAGCTAACTGTAGGAAGCAGATATCCATGGGGTGAAAGTGTAAAGAAGACACCGTAAAAAATACGGTAAGTGTTACAATTTGTTAAAAATGAAACCGTGGTAAACAATTTAAGAACACTAGCGCCGTTAAACATGCGGTTCAATAACAATGTTCAATATAAACAAGAATCCGGCTCTAATGCTACTGAGCGTGTTTCACATATAATTGATCTAACAATTGATATTTACTATATGTTAAAACATTTTGATGAAGAGGCCACAAACTGCTTACTTTTCATAACGATTATTAAGACATAAAACACAATGCCTGTTTTCTGGATCCTAAAAGACTGATGCCTACACATTAAAATACCACTTTTCAACTAAATTTTTTAGCTTAACCATTGTTTAGCCACATTGACAAAATACCTGCGTATCTATGACCGTGCTAGATGAGTTTGAAGTATAATAGTTTTATAGGTAACAAAAAAAAAACAGCAATACTCATCTTTCATGTCGATGTCTCGTAGACATAGCTGAAAGATGTTCTAAAAGAAATATCTTGTGTAGAAATATCTGTTCATGTTTTTCATAAATTCCTATATGTTTGACCACATGCATACTGTTTTTGCATACTGTACAAAAACAAAAAGAAGCATAATGTAAACGGCGTAATCGACTAGTATATAAAATGTCAATTACAAACATTCAAAACTGATACATTTTCAAATGTTGTATTTACTTTTTAGCAAGTTGATCTCTAGATTTTACTCTGTGAAATGTTATCTGCAGGTTTTACCGAACTTTGTTTAACAGTCTCGAGCTTCAATGAATAGTCAGATGTGATTCTGTTGTAATAGTCTAAGTGTAAAACAGCATGCGCTTACTTTTCGCGTTAATACTTTAAGTAAGTAACTAAGTAATACTTGCTTATATTAATAGCGTGTTAATACTATGTGTGATAATATGTGTGATTCCACGTCGTAGATAGAGAGAAAGTTGCACTAAACAAAGTATCAATTTAGTTCTCAAACAGAAATAGTATCACTTAAATATTTAATGGTCATTTATTCCTATAAACACTGAATATTGACTGCTCTAAAAGAAAAGTCTTCACCTAAAACACATATGGTCCAACATACAAAATGTGAAACAGTATCATCTACTAGCTATCTGAATAGTAATAAAACCATCATTTGTTAACTTTTGTGTATGAATTATTATACACAGTGCTTTTCTTAGTGATTTGGTCTGTTGAATCTTACATGGTTGTTTTGGACACGTGTGATTCCTGTATAAAGAATATGTTTTAAAGTTAGTCCACAGAATTTACAAAAGTGTGGTACTTTGCATCGCTACGGTGTGACAAAATACATCCAAAGATTTAAGCCCAACTAATTACAGACATACTAAGCAGGAGAATATCTAATTGTAGTTTGTGAACATTACATTATCTGATTAATGGGGGGTCAGAGAACAATTTTTGTAAAATGTTTGATGATGACTTCCATGATATTTTTCTTTTAGTAAAGCTATGCCTGGATCAGCGTGAGGGTGAGACTGAGCAAATATTACACCAATATTAGCTTTCTCAATCCTTGCATGGTTGCACTATGATTGAAACTTAGTAATCAACATGCATTTCTGTAAGTTTTTCAAAAGAAAGAATCATGGTTTTATCATGGTTTAGTTGAACTTTAAAAACACTACTTTTCTTTAAAACATTGTGTCAGATGTATTTCGTAGCATGATTATCTTGTTTCATTGTGTATTAAGTCCATATTTATCAAGCTGATATTTGTAGAAATTAGAAAAGCCAATTTATAAAACAAAAAGAACCAGTTTATGGCCTTGCGGCAGAACACAGCAAATATGAAGAAGCGCTTTAAAATTTTTGTTCAACCATTAAAGTTAGATTATCCTTTAAAATGTGACATTGCAAAAACTAGTGTCATTAAACTTAATCTTTGGTTTTAAGGGTAATTAAATATTCTCTGGATCCCCATTGACCCCTGAAGTTATGACTTCTGAAGATTGTGTAGATTGAGTCAACGTATAGATTGACTCGGTTGAAAAATGTCATTGTAAAATTTAAAGTTTTACACATCTGAAATTCAAGGTACATTATATTTGAAAAAGTATTCTAATAGCTAAACGTCTTTATTCATAAATATGATCTCGTTGGTGTAAAATTAGCTCTGACAATGATCTGACGGGTGAGTCCATGGAGGCCTCCATGTCGTCCCGCCATCTTGAAAAACTATAATAACGAAGAGGGACAAAAAACAGCACTAGTCACCGCAACGCATTTTCATTCAGAACCGGCTGACTGAAACCATCTGAAGTCGACCAAGGAGGTCAGTGAGAGGTGCTTGAAAGGCCGCACTGCACGGTGCTTCATAATGCAATCCTCGTAGTTATGATAAAGCTTAAAAATGTAATCTAAAAGGAAACGTGACTGGCAAATTCAAAACGAGGGTAAATATCGGGATGGGTTTGCCCAGGTGGATAGAGCTAATGATGGAGAAAGACTTTGAAGTCCTGCTTTCTTCTCGACAGGTAAGTCAATATTACGGTCTAAATTACAAGGTTGTGTAATTCATTATATAGGCGGCGTAACGGCCGTAACGGCGTAATGTGTATAGTTAAAGTCAAAAAACTGCTATTGGATGAGTAGCTTCTCGGCACATTACGGTCACCGTGGTCTCAACACGCATTTCAAAAAGCGCGGCGCTAGAGAGCACTACGTGTTTGAATCGAAGAGGTCAAAGGGCATGCTTTCTGCTATAGTATCATCAGCTCTCCCCAAAATGTGTTCATGCGGCCAACAGACAGCCTGTCGCATCAACAAATGCTAACATTTGAAAATTCTACCTATATTTTGAGTAGATAACCGATAGTGTATTCTCAGTGAAGGTCACCTTGTGTGCTTCCACAATGAATAAGGATAGTTTGGGAGATACAAGAAAAGTCAAAATTATATATCGTACCTACATACAATAGGTCATAGCTACCATAGAAAAAGTAAGATCATGCTTTGAATTAAGACGAGTGAAATTAAATATTCACTTAATTCACTTAAATATTTGCTCATTACCAACTTTACTTCTGCTGCGTCATGGACCACAGAGGCACATTGCGTCTCTGAAAATGTGTGGTGATTTTCTAAATGATACAACTTAATCTACATAGTCCAAGGATTTCTTTTAAAACAAAAACATTGTGACAAACTTTCATTTCATTTCGACATGGACAAAAATACTCTTTGAAATATTTTGTATGAATAAGATCTAAGACACCAAAGCACAGATCTTGATGTATAAAATTTTATTTTTTATTTTTGAACAAACGTAGTAAATTTAGTAAAATAATACCTTAGGTTAAATTTTATGCAAATCATTAATATCAAACAGAAGTCTTGTAAGATACGATTTTAATAAAACTTTAAAGATTTGATTTAAACAATCTTTTAATTTTAAAAGATCTAAACTTTTAAGAGTATGCTTTTAAATGAATTTACAATGAATAAAGCTCTGAAAAGCAGACTAGCATTGCACACGCTGTGACATAATTGTGGCCCAGAGGCTCATCTGTCCTGTAACTCCCCCGTCTCTGTGAGGGTGTGAAGGTTCATCTCGAATATGCTGTTACAGTACAAAAATCGTTATGGCTATATGAATAAAAATTATACTTTAGGTCGCCGTTACAGTCAATCATTAGAGTAATCTTCTAAAAGATAAATAGAAGATACGAATGTATTCAAACTATAAAGATTTAATTTAAACAATTTTTTAAAAGATCATATTTAAACTTTTACGATTATTCTTTGAAATAAATTCTTAAATCTAGACTAATGTCATATAGCCACCATATGTAGAAACATGTTTAGACTTTATGTTTTCTTAGCAAAACAGGTGTGACAATGATGTGATACACCCCTTGTAAGATTTTGTGTAAGGCAGACACCTCCTCGTGAAAGTGACTCTCATAATGAACACACACAGACCATGTCTACCGTGCGCTGGGTGTTTGAGAGAGAAAGAGGGGGGGAGGGAGAGAGAAAGAGAGAGAGAAATATTATTTTTATATAGTTTATTTTTATATTTAATTATATACTTTTAAAGAACAACATGTTTTTCAACGTTATAGTATGAAATATTATATTTGTAAATTAATAATTGCACATTTATAACCATTTCATTTATATACTTTTGAAGATCACTGTTTTTTCAACTATAGTTAGTGTTAAATATTATATTTGTAAATGACTAGATGTAAATTTCATAACCATTTAATTTTTATAGAACATAATGTTTTTCAACTTTAGTGTGACATATATCATTTCATTTATTTTCATTTCATTTATTTATAAAGCACAACAGAAGCTGATCACTGTGCTGTACAAATGGAGAAGTATAAAACAAACCACACACAATGCACTAATAACAAACTATAAAACACTAGGTTAGGGTTTAGAGAAACCAACGTTATGAATGAAAAACAAGAGTAGAAAGATTAGACTGTAGCTTAGATTTAAATTCATGTACAGACGAGGCAGACCTCACAGATAAAGGAAGAAGACTATTCCATATCCTAGGACCGGCCGCTAAAAACGCACGACCCTCGACCCTTTGAATCTTGATCTTAGATATTACAGTATAATGCTGTTTGAGGATCGCAACGATCTTGTTAATTTTTTCACATTTAAAAGATCTGACAGATAGGATGGTGCAAGACCAGTCAAAGCCTTAAAACTAGCAACAAAATGTATATAACACACTGGCAACCAATTTAGAGATAATAAAATCGTAAAAAAAAGTCATGTGTGCTCTCGTTTAGAGTCTAAATAATTGTAGTCAGTATTCGGGGTTTGCTTTTCCAACAGAGGGGCCAAAAAACAATTGCTTCAGTCTTTCTCTCATTCAAGTGCAGAAAATTCAAGGACATGCAGGACCGTACGTCAGATAAGCAGGCAAGCAAAGTTTCTAGGCCTTGTCATTATGTTTCAAACATAATTTGATTTGAGTGTCGTCTGCATTAAAATTAAAAGACAGCCCATGATTCCTAAAAATTGAGCCTAGTGGTAGCATGTATAGTGAAAGTAATTATAATATATATTTACCACTCCCACCCCCCCCCCCCCCACCCCCCCACACACACAGATAAGTACGCCCGGGCCCCGTCTGACTTAGAGGTTTTCAGGATTCAGAGAGGTCTAAAGTAATTTATTGATATCAACTCTTTCTCACACACATAGGCATAGAAGACTGTGTGACATAGTGAAAACACTAACTCATCTAAAATGACAGAGTGTCTCAAAGATATAAAATGCTGGATGACGCGTAATTTCCTGCTATTAAATTCAGATAAAACGGAGGTATTACTTATTGGTCCAAAAAACTACTCTCAAAACCTCTCGCAATACAACTTTAATAAAGACGGATGTCCTGTTACTTTATCCACTACAGTAAAAGACCTGGGTGTTATACTAGACCGCAACTTGTCTTTCGAAAATCATATTTCATATGTTACAAGAACAGCCTTTTTCCACCTTAGAAACATTGCTAAGCTACATAACTTGCTATCTATCTCTGATGCAGAAAAATTAGTTCACGCATTCATGACCTCGAGACTAGATTACTGTAATGCTTTACTAGCCGGTTGTCCTGCATCCTCAATAAACAAGCTACAGTTAGTACAAAATGCAGCTGCTAGAGTTCTTACTAGGTCAAGAAAATATGATCATATAACACCGATTTTATCATCTCTACACTGGTTACCTATTAAGTTCCGTATCAATTACAAAATACTGCTACTAACCTATAAAGCCCTAAATGGTTTAGCACCTATGTACTTAACGGACCTTCTTTCGCCCTACAATCCACTGCGTTCCTTAAGATCACTAAATTCAAGGCTTATGGCCATTCCTAGGATATCTAAGTCCACTAAAGGAGGGAGGGCGTTCTCGCTTTTAGCTCCAAAACTCTGGAATAGCCTTCCCGATACGGTCCGAGGCTCTGACTCGCTGACACAGTTTAAAGCTAGATTAAAGACACATCTCTTTAGTCAAGCATTCACATAATGCTTACTTTTTAGTCCTCTGTTATGCCATACGGAACCGTTTGCCACTGAAACGCATTTCCGCGACAGTGGGGCTCGACAGCCTTAGTCAAACGGGTCGGCGCGTATGGTTGGGTTACGGAGAGTTTGTGAGATAGTGGTTTTCTAACACCGACTCCCGTATAATGGAAATCATTATGAACATCAGCTATGCTAATTATTTCCTATCTGCCTTTCTGCTGAAAAATGGCGTTCGTCAGGTCCAGTTTTGTCTCCAGCCTCTCACGGGGATTCGGATGCCCTAACGCCTGCGATGAGAGGACCAACACCTGTGAGGAGACAACTCAACGCCTGCGATATGTTATGGCGCCGTTTTATGCATAAACAATATTTATATTTATTATTTATATATAAACAATATAAATGTAAGCCAGAGGAGAACTGGCCCCCGACTGAGCCTGGGTTCTCCGAAGGTTTTTTCTCCATCCAATCTGATGGAGTTTTGGTTCCTTGCCACTGTCTCCTTGCTTTTGGCTTGCTTTGGGCTTGCTCAGTTGGGGTTATTTAGTGTTTAGCAATATTATTGATCTGCGTTGTACTACTTTCATGTTATCACTGTGAAGCTGCTTTGATACAATCTGTATTGTGAAAAGCGCTATACAAATAAATGTGACTTGACTTGACATAGTGACCTGCCATACACTGCCTGTGAAAGAGAAAACAATCTGGGATCTTATTATAGATTAGATTATAACTGGAAAATAAATGATTAGCAAAACACACTACCTGTTGTTTTGAAAGGAATTATAGCCTTGTTAATTTTAACTAAACATAAAAATTTGTGTAACTCACACAGAGACATAAATGCACCTATCTGCCTGTGTGATAGAGAGAATCACTCAATATTTTTTATTTTATTTTAAATGAACTGAATGCTTTTCAACTTTAATTATTGTGAGATATGTAGCATCATTATTTTTCTCACTAACCCTGTGACACCTAGCCTGGCTGCGCCCTCCTACGCCTTTCCATTCAATTTCATTTTACTTCAGTAACTACGTCTGGGATCGCTCCATATCCTTAGGTTTCCAGAAATCAATTTTTTGTAGGACCAATCAGCGAATAGAGGGAGTGGCTGAGAAAGATGACGTTGATGTAAGCGCGTCAGTTTGAGTTCAGTAATGGCAACGGAGAAAGACGTGAGAAAAGCTATTCGGTCCGTTGTTGGAAAAGAAACTGCCGAATATACAGAATTTAAAGCCGGATTGTTATCGTCTCACCTCTTGTTGCACAACTGAGGACCAAGTGAAGGAGGCAGAAAGTTTGGAAGTGTGTGCTGGGCAGCTCGTGCACGATGACCGTGACATTTTGGACGGACGGTTTAGCCTGGTGTTCAGAAGCCCCGAGTCCTGGCTGCTAAACTATTGTTGAAGATCCGCTCAGGAGTTAGGTCAGTCGCTCATATTCCCAACTGTAAATTTACTGACTCTTGTGATGAATAGAACATTTTGAGCCCTTTTGTGTTCTCGTGCAGGAGGTTGGTGTGTCAGTTTTACATGTTGTAAATCATACAATTTGGTTGTGATTTTTTAAAAATAATTGTCATAAATAAAAATGTGAAAAACCATACTTTGAAGATATTTGATTTTCAGTTTTAGATGGCAATGGTTGATTTGTTTTACTAAAAAAACCTAAATGCCACATAAAAATGTACAAACACATACTTTGAAAACCATAATTAAGGTAATTAAGAAACAATAAGTCGTAATATGAAAAATTGTTGTTTATTACACATCTGCATATAGAGACAAGACTGATCATTCGCTGTAGCTGCTACAGCATTTGCGGCAGATCAGAAACGACCACAGCGGCGTATTTGTAATGATTAGACACAGCTTCCACCGTTGAATGAATATATCACTGTCCTTCATGTCAAATATATTTCGAATTAATAATTGTTCCTAGATTAACAAAACCTGCGGCGCTCGTTGACTGAAATCCTATTGTGAACATAATCCTCTGATCATTCGGACTTGTTGTTTCCAGCCATTTCGGCCCGTGGCATACGTCACTCACGACACCCCGTTAGCGATTGGCTATGGCAGATCGTGAGTGACTTTGGGCAGATCCAATAGATTTGAACTTTAATAGTGAACCCGCCTACAAGGAAGGAAACGTTTCTCAATGGAGCGGTTCCAGACTCTATGTAGAAATGAAATGAACTAGAGTCTGGTTTATTTTAACTAAACATAAAAATCTGTGTAACTCACACAGAGACATAAATGCACCCATCTGCCTGCGTGATAGAGAGAATCACTCAATCTTTTTTATTTTATTTTAAATGAACTGAATGCTTTTCAACTTTAATTATTGTGAGATATGTAGCATCATTATTTTTCTCACTAACCCTGTGACACCTGGCAGGGAGGGGAATTCCACGACCTTATCTTTAATTCAACATTATCAAGCCTAGGAGGGTCAATAGGTTAAAAAACTAACTGTCAAATCCAATTTGATCCATTTAATCTTATCTTTACAAATAAAAACAAATGTTAAAAAAGGACATTATCCAGCCTAGGCGGTCAATAGGTCATAAAACTAACTGTCAAACCCATTTGATCCCTTTTGATCTTTACAGTTAAAAAAACTGTTAAAAATGATATTATCAAGCCTAGGAGGGTCAATAGGTTAAAAAACTAACTGTCAAATCCAATTTGATCCATTTAATCTTATCTTTACAATTAAAAACAAATGTTAAAAAAGGACATTATCAAGGCTAGGCGGTCAATAGGTCATAAAACTAGCTGTCAAACCCATTTGATGCCTTTTGATCTTATCTCGCTAACCCAGATGTCTCTCTTTTTATCTCAGAAACACCTATTTACAAAGCAACTCTTGAGTGTATTGCCAGAGATGGGTGAAGCCCTAGTCCAACAGAGTTGTCAGATCCTCCTTCGACTTTACAATTACGGAAATGTATCCCCCATCTCTCTTGACAACTTCAGAATGTGGAGGCATCCAAGGCAGATCTATAAATGATTTATATTTCGTTAACACAGACCAGGGGTGCAAACCAAACGAGGCTTCTGTAAGACTACGGGTTAAGAGTAAAAAAAAAACGTTTAAAAAACGTTTTTACAAAAGTCATGCAATAACTATTTTCACCAAAAGAGGTTTACACCACGTGATTTGAAGTTGGTCAGATTACTCTATCTAGCTGATCTATTTAACTCTATAACATTCGAAATCTTAACTAAACAGGAAAACAATCTAACATGATTAAAAACTTAACCTCCATCGTGCAAAAAGATTTACACAGGCCGGTAACGTACTTCCCACTCAACAGACGAGTCCAGAGACGGTTGGAAAAACTATAGAATCTTTGACTATAGAATCTTTGGTAGCCCAGCCGGCTGCCTCACAGATCTCCTGCAGAGGTACTCCCGAAAGAAGGGCCCTAGAGGAAGCCATGCCTCTAGTTGAATGAGCCCTTAAGGCCAAAGGTGAAGGCAAACCGCACAGCCTGTAAGCCTCAGTAATAGCCTGGACAATCCAGTTACTTATAGTTTGTTTGGTTGCCGGGAGCCCCCTCTTAGGTGACCCAAAACATACTAACAACTGGTCCGACCTTCTCCAAGAAGAGGACCTCTCAAGGTATAAGCTCAAAGCTCTGACGGGGCAGAGCAAGTGAAGCCTCTCTTCTTCCGCCGACACATGAGGTGGAGGACAGAATGCCTGAAGGACTATAGAACGAGCCGTATTTGATGGGACTTTAGGCACGTAGCCCGGACTCGGGTGCAAAAAGGCCTTTACTCTGCCAGGGGCAAACTCCAAGCAAGCCGGCTTTACTGCCAGGGCTTGGAGATCTCCCACCCTCTTGAGTGAGGTAATTGCCAAGAGAAAAACCATTTTCAGTGTTAAGTCCTTAGGCGAAGCCGACTCTAGAGGTTCGAAGGGAGCCAGGGATAACCCTTCCAGAACTATTGCCAGGTCCCAGGCAGGAACCCTGGACCTGGTTGCCGGCCTCAACCTCCAAGTACCACAGAGAAATTGAATGACCAACTAGTGCCTCCCCAAAGACCCATCATCTAATGGCGCGTGGAAAGCCGAAATGGCAGCCACGTACAACTTAAGAGTGGACAGGGAGAGACCCGCAGAGAAACGATCTTGGAGAAAATCCAGAACTGAAGCCACCGGGCAGCCACCGGGAATTCCCCTTGAGGCCATATAATCTCCTGGTAGATGGAGCCCTAGAGCTAAGTATGGTTTCAACCACTCCAGCTGATAGACCAGCATTCAGGTACTGAACCCCCTCAGATGCCAGACCCACAGCTTCCACTGCTCTGGATGAGGGTGGATGATTGTGCCCTCCGCCTGAGACAACAGATCCCTCCTCAAAGGGACCTACCATGGCAGAGCTATTAGGAGTGATATTATCTCCGAAAACCATACTCGTGTCGGCCACATTGGGGCAACCAAAAGTAGACTGATGCCCTCCTGACGGACCCTCTCCAGGACTCCCGGGAGCAGAGAGATCGGGGGAAACGCGTACAGGCGAAGCCTCGGCCAGGCCTGTACCATGGCATCCAACCCCAGTGGGGCTGGATGTGAGAGGGAGAACCAAAGTGGACAGTGGGACGTCTCTCGAGACGCAAACAGATCCACTTCCATTGGTCCAAACCTCTCTCATATCGACTTCACCACCTCCGGATGAAGTCTCCATTCCCCGGGCCTCAGACAGGATGTCTGCTCCCTGATTCTGAACCCCCGGAATATATACTGCCTTTATCGACAGTATTTTTCCATGGGACCAAATGATAATTTGATGCACCAGTCTGCACAGAGGGCGCGATCTGAGTCCTCCTTGTCGGTTCAGATAGGCTACCACTGACGTATTGTCTGATCGTACTAAGACGTGACGTAAAAGACCTTTGATGTCTGGGAGGAAGCTCCTCAAAGCCCTGAACACAGCCATCATCTCTAGGCAGTTTATATGCCAAGAACGATGATGGTCCTGCCACAGAACCCTGGCAAAGCGGCCGTCCATGACCGCGCCCCAGCCAGTGAGAGAGGCGTTTGTCGAAACAGTTTTTAGGCGACATGACACTCCCAACACTGGCCCTTGGGATAGGAACCAAGGTTTCTTCCATATTTGGAGAGAACGAAGGCCCCTCGCGTTACTCTGATCATGCGAAACGGATTCCCCTTGGGAGAGAACCCCTTGGTTTTCAACCACCACTGAAGGGGCCTCATGTGTAGAAGGCCCAAAGGAATAACGTTGGATGCCGCTGCCATGAGGCCCAGCATCCTTTGAAATTGCTTTACAGTGATGGCCTGACCCAGCTTCACCCTGGATACCATCGCCAGAATTGACTCGATACGTGCGGGAGACATTCGTGCCTGCATTGTAATCGAGTTCCACACAACTCACGAAAATGTTGTGCACTGGGATGGTTCTAGCACACTCTTTTCTTTTACATTGAGTCTCAACCCCAATTTCTGAATGTGGCCAAGGACGTCATCTCGATGCCGAACTGCCATCTCCCAAGACTGAGCCAAAATGAGCCAGTCGTCGAGATAATTCAGTATACGAATGCCTTGAAGTCTCAGTGGAGCAAGGGCTACGTCCATACATTTGGTGAATGTGCAGGGAGAGAGTGCTAGGCCAAACGGAAGAACCCGATATTGGTAAGCTTCGCTCCCGAAAGCGAACCTCAGGTACCTCCTGTGACAGGGAAGGATGGATATGTGAAAATAGGCGTCTTTTAAATCTATCATGACAAACCAGTCCTCGGACCTGATTTGACTCACGATTGCAGGAATAGTTTTTGAACCTGAGCCTCCTCAGAGATCAGTTCAAAACCCTGAGATCTAAAATCGGCCTTAACCCCCCATCCTTCTTTGGAACTATAAAGTACCGGCTGTAAAACCCGGAATCCCTGTCTACTGGAAGAACTCGTTCTATGGTTCCCTTCAACAGAAGAGTCTGTACTTCTTGTTCCATCACTTGAGCCTACTCTGGGACCACTGTAGTCTGCACCACCCCAGAGAACTTGGGCGGTGCGCGAACTGCAGTCTGTACCCAGATCTTATTATCTGCAGGACCCATGCAGATATGTTGGGGAGATGATACCACTCCCCTACAAAATCTACTAGGGGTACCAGTCCCTCGAGACTGGCCTCTGGAGTTTGTTGAGCATCTTTCTCGACTCCCTGAAACGGAATACCGGCAGGTTGTAGTCTATATACGGTCTTTGTGACTATAATCGATGCTTTGTTATAACATCTTCGCTGGAAATGGATGCGGCCCGAAGCGATACTAACGGCGGGCATGCATCCTTTCCAAGAGGGCTCCGCTGTGAGAACAAATTTGGTTGCCCCACAGCGGAGGGGACAGCCCTCCGAGGTCCCACCACGGTTAGGACCTCTTCCCTGAAGCCCTCCTAGCCTGAATGACATCCCTCAGGTCGCCCTTCTGGCTGGAGGACTTTGATTTTTGAGAGCGTTTCCTCTGTTGCTAAGTTCCCGGAGGAGGGGCTCTGGAGGAAACGCTCTCTTTTTGCTCTGCCAGGTGTGAGGAGCTGGCTGATGGCTGGGGCTGATCCCTTTGCCCCATCCTACTTGATTTGGACTTCACCTTTCGGGGGAGGTACTGCTGGAACACCGCAGACTGTTTCTTCGCCTCCTGAAACCTGTCGACGACCGAAATAACGGCGTCGCCAAACAGGCCAGAAGGCTAGAGCGGCGAATCCAGCAGAAAAGACCTATCTTTGTCTTTAATGCCAGAAAGGTTTAGCCACAGATGCCTCTCCGTAGCCACCATGGCCGCCATGGAGCGGCCAATGGCATGGGCTGTCTCTCTTGTGGCCCGGAGAGACAGATCTGTGACTTTCCTTAACTCCGCAACATCCTCCGGAGTCGGCCCCTCCCCCTCGTCCAAATCTTTCAGGAGGTCGGCCTGGTATGCCTGCAAGATCGCCATCGAGTGCAGATATGAACCAGCCCGACCTGCCGCCATGTAAGCCCTGCCAATAAGTGCAGATGTATCCCTGCAGGGCTTACTAGGCAATACCGGGGTTTTTAGGGAAGACGCTGACTCAGGTGAAAGATAATTTGCTAAAGCCTCTTCCACCCTCGGCATCTTCCCATAGCCCATGTCCCATGCCCCCAAAACATTACTGTAATCGATGGTACTGGGGCTGGAGACACGGGACGAATGTGGTTTATCCCACGATCTCGCAATCTCTTTATGGAAATCGGGGAAAAACGGCAAAGCCCGGCGGGGAGGCTGTGACCTGCGCTGCAGGAAACGCTCGTAAAGTTTACTTTTAACTTGCGTTTCCTTCTCAATTTGTGGCCAGCTAATGTTTAATCTGGCCACAGCCCAAGTCACAACCTCAACCAGCTCCTCATAACTCTGGCCTTGTGCTGGCGTGCTGAACTCACGGTCGTCCGCCTCAATGCTGAGCACGTCTACTTCCTCAGAATCAGACAGCTCAAGCATTGGGACCTGATCGTGGGCAGGAGAAACCGCAACGCGGATTCCCGCACCACTTTCAGAGGCTGCAGGACCAGCAGGTGGAGAACGAGAAAATGCCTCAGCATTCTCATTCTCCTCTGCCAGATCCCGCTGCGAACCCCAGGATCTCAATCGCCGCATCGCCTCAGCGAATGTGGGACCGGAATCCTGGGGAACGCAAGCCTGCTCATTGAAGCACTCCAGCCGGGAGCGCAGCACTCTAATGGGCATAGCATCACAGTGTTCACAAGCAGCCCCCTCGAGAGCTGCCTGTGCGTGCTGCACTCCCAAACAACTCACACACAGAGAGTATGTATCCCCACCCGTGATGTAGCGAGGGCAGGGATGCACACATCTCTTGAATTGTTTGCTGGCCATGACTTCTTATATATAAGAGACAAACAACACCAAATAAGACAGACAGTTTCACATATAGGCAAG
This sequence comes from Pimephales promelas, assembly GCF_016745375.1. The sequence goes on from NW_024121754.1 coordinate 4,492,522, forward strand.
GCAAGGCAAGGCAAGTTTATTTATATAGCACATTTCATACACGATGGCAATTCAAAGTGCTTTACATAGAAGAAATTAAAATAATCAAAAGAAATCAGAATAATTAAAACAGTTTAGAATAAAAAATAAGAAATAATGAAAAATAAAAATTATGATAAAAATAAAATACAGTAAATTAAAACCATTTAGAATAAAATGAAGTGCAGTAACAGTCGGACGAACAGTGGCACAGTGCTCATTCAGTAAATGCACAGCTAAACAGATGTGTTTTGAGTCTGGATTTGAATGTGACTACTGTAGGAGCACACCTGATCTCTTCTGGAAGCTGGTTCCAGCTGCGGCTGGCATAATAGCTAAAAGCAGACTCTCCATGCTTAGAGTGAACCCTTGGTATTTCTAGCTGATGTGATCCTAATGATCTGAGTGATCTGTTGGGTTTATATTCAGTTAGCATATCTGCAATATATTGAGGTCCTAACCCATTAAATGATTTATATACCAGTAATAATACTTTAAAATCAATCCTAAATGTAACTGGCAGCCAGTGTAAAGACCTGAGGACTGGTGTGATGTGTTCATATTTTCTGGTCCTGCTCAGAATCCTGGCAGCAGCGTTCTGTATGAGCTGCAACTGTCTTATGGTCTTTTTAGGAAGGCCAGTGAGGAGGCCATTACAGTAATCCACCCTGCTGGTGATGAAAGCATGCACAAGTTTCTCTAAGTCTTGACTGGAAACAAAACATCTAATTCTTGAAATATTTTTCAGATGATAGTATGCTGATTTAGTTATTGCTTTGACATGACTATTGAAACTAAGGTCTGACTCTAGAGACAGATTCCTGACTTGATTTTTAGTTGTTAGACCCCTAGCGTCAAGGTATGCATTCACCTTAAGAACTTCATCTTTGTTTCCAAACACTATGACTTCAGTTTTGTCTTTGTTTAACTGAAGAAAATTTTGACACATCCAACCGTTTACTTCATCAATGCATTGGCACAGGGAGTCAATGGGGCTGTAGTCGTTTGGCGATAGGGCTAAGTAGAGCTGTGTGTCGTCTGCATAGCTGTGGTAAGCGATTTGGTTCTTTTTCATTATTTGGCTCATTGGGAGCAGGTTGAATAGGAGTGGTGCAAGAATCGAGCCCTGAGGGACTCCGCAGTTAATGGATGTCCACTCAGACTTATGGTCTCCCATACTCACAAAATAACCTCTCCCTTCTAAGTATGACCTGAACCATTTTAGGACTATCCCAGAAAGCCCCACCCAGTTTTCCAGCCTGTCAAGAAGTATGTTGTGATCGACAGTGTCAAATGCAGCACTGAGGTCGAGTAGTACCAACACGGATAATTTGCCTGTATCAGTATTTAAGCGAATATCGTTTATTATCTTTATGAGCGCTGTCTCCGTGCTGTGATGCGATCGGAAACAAGATTGAAAATTGTCAAAATATCCATTTGAGCTTAAAAATTTGTTCAGCTAATTGAAGACAACCTTTTTAATGATCTTGCCTATGAAAGGAAGATTTGAGATCGGTCTATAATTGCTCAAGATGGTCCAGATTGCTCTTTTTCAGGAGGGGCTTGACAACTGCAGTTTTCAGGGAGTTCGGAAAACTCCCAGAGCTAAGTGAGGCATTTACCACTTCTAGGAGATCTGCTTCTAAACAGTTTAACACACTTTTGAAAAAAGATGTGGGAAGTGTGTCAAGGGCACAGTTTGATGTTTTAAGGTGCTGTACGGTTTCTACCAAAATTTTGCAATCAATTTCTTCGAAATCAGACATAGTAACTACTTTCTCAGGTTGTGGTCTGATCTGCCTGACCCCAGAGCAACTCAAGGATGCGCTGATCACCTTTCTGATGTTAGTGATTTTCTCAGAGAAGAAAGAAACAAACTCACTGCATTTCCTTTCTGAGAGCAGCGCTTGCTGAAGAGCGCTTGCTGAAGAGCGAAAGCTAGTGTGTGTTGTGACAGCGTCACTTTTATACTTCCGGGTATGCGGTCACATGTTACGTCACGACGCAACACCAATCAGGATTGGATTAGTTTCATTCATACTTCAGAGGCGCACGCTTATGGAGCGTCCCCAAAAAGTCGATTTTATCGATGCAGTGTTGAGTTCCCTTGATAGGGAACATATTTATATCCCTCTCTGGACTCTGGGTTAATTGGACAGGCCAAATCTGTGTGCACTAGCTCTAGAGGCTTTTTAGCTCTTACATCAGGCTTTCTGTTTCTGGTCTGTGTAAACTTGCCTCGGGCGCACACTTCACAAGTTATAGGTTTGTTTGATGAACCTTCAATTTTCATACCATCAACAACACCTTGTAATCTTTGCAAATCATCAAAATTACAGTGTCCCAGTATCTCATGCTATGTTTTTAAATCATAACATCCATTCACTTCACATCCATCAGATACTGTATGCAAATAATGTAATCTATCATGTAAATGAATGGGAATTTTTGTACTGACTTTGTGCACCAGAATATCTTCACTTTTCCTGAACGTCACGCTTGCTCCACTGGAAGCCGCTGCTTGCACCGAAAATATGTCCTGTGGGTATGAGGGAATGTACAACGCCCGTCTCAGCATTGTTTTTAGGTGGCGTCCTCGAATGTCCACCAAGAATACCTCTGCGACTCCCTTACACCTCTTGCCGTCATCTAGCTCCATGTAATGAGTCCCTGCCTGGAACTCATCATCGAACCTTTTGAACCTGGAGATGTCGGTGACGATATGGAGGTTGCCCCGCAGTCGACCATCAGGCCCCTCACGTCGACACCCTGGTTGTTTGGCTGGAATCCTGCCTCTCCATCGGTCACCCTGAAAACATACTCGTCGGTTGCTTCCTCGGTGGCCCTCCATGTTGCGTCTTGGCGTCGTCTCCTCCTGCAGGTTATGCCGCGATGGCCACTGTTTTGTCTGCATAGCCATTACATTATCCGCTACAGCTGGAGCATACATTTTTTCGATGTCCTCGTAGCTCCGAAGCTTTGTTTTAATTTCAGCAAACGTTATCCTGTCATCCGATTGCGTTATATGGATGGCAAACTGTTTAAAAGTCTCAGGAAGTCCCTTTAGAACCATAGCCATCAGCAGTCCGTCACTCAAAGTCTCTCCAGCATTTCGTAAAGCCGTGATAGCAGATTCAGCACGAATAACATATTCAGTCACACTCTTGCTGCTTGATTTTTGAAGCGAGGTTATCTCAGTTATACAGGCTTATTACTCGTGGCTTTCCTTTACCTGCGTAGTAGTCTCTCAAAATCTTTAACGCTGCGCGCCCATCGTCGGCTGCTTCTCACATTACAAGCGACAAACTTTTATTGTCCAATAACTGGATTAATTCCGCATATGCCTCGGCATTTGAAGCCGGTTCTTCCGGTGTATGTGTAGTCCCAGCCAGGTTTCTGCTGCCAGATGTATAGATAATCCTCTCCTATGAGTACTCTGGAAATGTATTAAATATTAAAGAGAAATCAGTGACGCAGGAACACAGTTGCTCATTCTCCATTGACCCGAATTATGAGCTCATCTTGCTCTAAGCATCGCTATATAACCCTGTGTGACTTTACTCGCGATTACTGCCACCCTGTGTCCATTTTAGGAAATACACTCACCTAATGGATTATTAGGAACATCTGTTCAATTTCTCATTAATGCTATTATTTAATCAACCAATCACTTGGCAGTTGATTCAGTGCATTTAGGGGTGTGGTCCTGGTCTGAATGTCAGAATGGGAAAGAAAGATGATTTAAGCAATTTTGAGCGTGGCATGGTTGTTGGTGCCAGACGGGCCGGTCTGAGTATTTCACAATCTGCTCAGTTACTGGGATTTTCACGCACAACCATTTCTAGGGTTTACAACGAATGGTGTGAAAAGGGAAAACATCCAGTATGCGGCAGTCCTGTGGGCAAAAATGCCTTGTTGATGCTAGAGGTCAGAGGAGAATGGGCTGACTGATTCAAGCTGATAGAAGAGCAACTTTGACTGAAATAACCACTCGTTACAACCGAGGTATGCAGCAAAGCATTTGTGAAGCCACAACACGTACAACCTTGAGGCGGATGGGTTAACAGCAGAAGACCCCACCGGGTACCACTCATTTCCACTACAAATAGGAAAAAGAGGCTACAATTTGCAAGAGCTCAACAAAAGTGGAGTTTAAGACTGGAAAAATGTTGCCTGGTCTGATGAGTCTCGATTTCTGTTGAGACATTCAGATGGTAGAGTCAGAATTTGGCGTTAACAGAATGAGAACATGGATCTATCATGCCTTGTTACCACTGTGCAGGCTGGTGGTGGTGGTGTAATGGTGTGGGGGATGTTTTCTTGGCACACTTTAGGCCCTTTAGTGCCGATTGGGCATCGTTTATATGCGACGGTATGGCCAACATTTCTAAAGAATTCTTTCAGCACCTTGTTGAATCAATGCCACGTAGAATTAAGGCAGTTCTGAAGGCGAAGGGGGGGGGGGGGTCCATGGAAGTGCTCAAAATCCAAGATGGCCGCACATGTGTAGCAGTGTTTGTTTGTCAAATGTTTGTCTAAAATTTTGCTGAGCCCGACCATCTCATCTGCTAAGTTTTGCTGGAATTTTTTGCTGCTGCTGTCTGCTTGCGCTGATCTGGCTTATCAATTAACTCTCACTGCATGCTGCTTTTTTGCTGTTTGGCTTGCATCTTCTCGCTGTTGCTGCTGCCCATGTCCTCCTGCCGCATGGTCGTCCACAGGCTCTCTGCATGGCCCTACTGGTAATCTATGAAATGCTTCTTATTGTGCTTCACCTGGATTCGACTGGTAAGACTTCCTTTTTGCCTGCACCTGTGCTTGATCATTGAACTACCAAACTGTCCAGCCTTCACTCTGCCTGCACACGCAGCCACCTGCCAAGCAATTTGCTCTTCCATTTGAGTCGCAACTCTATAGTACTGACACTTCTTCTGTCACTTCTGTCACTTCTTCTACTAAGCCTTGTCTTGCTCTGGGGACACGGGATTATGAATGTCCCTGATGAAACTCCCCCTGATGAAACCTCTCTAGTGAAGGCGCGGGGTCCCTCATTTGTTCCCAGTATGACTTGTTCCAGGCCAGAGTTACCTGCGCAGAAACTACAGCCTCTCTATAGTGTTCCTTCTGTATCCCTTCTTCGTTTTTTGTGCCTTGCTGTTTTGAAAAGCTTCACTCTTTCATCTGACAATGATCTTATGTTGTTTTTTAATTCACTACATACTAAAAATGCTGTGAGCCTTGGTGCAACTATGAGACAGAGATGCTTGATCATTATGTTGTTAATTATTTGTGGTGATGTGCAGCCAAATCCTGGCCCAGTTGATATTGACTCTAAAATCTGTAATACTCCGGCTGATTTTAAAAACAGGTCTGGGCTGGGTATTATTCATTTGAATATGCGAAGTATGCTTCCCAAAATTGATTCTTTACGTATTTGGGCAAAAATCCACTGATGTAGATATTATAATTCTTTCATAAACATGGCTCTCTAAATCAGTCACAGATAAAGACATTGTCATCAGTGGATACAATGTCTTTAGAACCGACCGGCCTCGTAAGGTTGGGGGCGTGGCTATATATGTAAAGAACAAGTTCACTGCAAATGTAGTTCTGTCTAAATCTGTGAGTAAACAACTGGAATTACTGGCCCTAAATGTTGGGGTGTATAAAGGCTTGACTGTCACTGCTGTTGGATGCTACAGACCACCTTCTGCTGCAGCCGATACCCTTCTGACGCTGTCACAGCTTTTATCACAGCTGCAGTACAGTGAGATTATTATGGCAGGCGATATGAACTGGGACTGGTTCAAACCTGCTTCAGATGGAATGAAGGGCCTTTGCAGTGAATTCAATCTCACACAATTAATTGCGTCTCCTACTCGCCCAAATTCAAAACACCCAGAGAAATCTACTCTAATTGATTTGCTATTGACAAATGCACCTCATAAGTTTGCTAATGACATTAGTGATCATTAGTGATCATTGTATAATTTCTGCAGTTAGAAATGCAAAAATTCCAAAATCCAGGCCTCGATGCATTGAAAAACGTGATGTGAAACATTTCTCCTTACAAGGTTTCTTACATGATTTATATTATTTTAATTGGGACTGCATTGGGCTTATTGATGAGGTTGAGATAGCCTGGAAATACTTTCATGATGGTTTTTTGCAACTTATTAATAAACATGCTCCCATGCGTAAGTTTAGAGTCAAGGGACGAGACAACCCTTGGTTCTCGACGGAACTCAGCAAACTTCTTCACGAGAGAGACGTGGCTTGGGCAAGGGCTCGAAATTCTGGGTTGGAGGCCGACAGGATTCAATTTAGACGACTACGGAACTAGTTTACAGCAGCGGTCCGACACGCTAAAACTGAATTCTATCTAGCGGCCACTACAGACAATCTAAATAACCCTAGGACTTTTTGGAAGTCCATCCGGTCAATTTCGTTAACTAAATCTCATAATGAACTGCCTCCCCATATCATTAGAGATGATAATATTATCTCGGAAAGATCGGCAATGCTGGAATGTTTCAACGAACATTTTGTTGCATCTGGTTCTTCGTTCGACCAATCTCTATCTCCAAAAACCTCATCTTCTGATGGTAATGCTGAGCGAAGATGCTGTGTTGGCCAGCCTTTTACCTTTGCCCCGTTTGCAATCGATTATGTGCATAAAGCCCTAATGTCATTGGACATCAAAAAGCCTGCCGGCTCAGATTGTTTAGAGCCATATTTCTTAAAAATTGCTGCAGATTTTATTGCTAAACCACTTATGTATATTTTTAATTTGTCTTTGGCCCAGAATGTTATGCCATCAATCTGGAAATCTGCTCATGTCTTCCCTTTGTTAAAGGGAGGAGATCCTACCTTGTTAAACAACTATAGGCCTATCTCCAACTTGTCTGTGCTGTCTAAGGTCTTAGAACAACTAGTAAGTGAACAACTGAAAGCATTTCTGAGTGTTAATAATATCCTATCAGAGTTTCAGTCGGGCTTTCGAAAAAATCATAGTACCATCTCTGCTTCGTTGAAGGTGGTAAATGACATCATTGAGGCACTGGACAACAAAAAGATGTGTGCAGCTCTTTTTATCGATCTCTCGAAAGCTTTTGATACTGTGAACCATTGTATTTTAAAACAGAGACTGCTCAGCATTGGTCTTTCTGAGAAGGCAGTTGGTTGGTTTGAAAATTATCTCTCAGATAGGACTCAGTGTGTCACTTTTGATGGTAGTTTTTCAGGTTTCTTACAAGTTGTATCAGGGGTGCCTCAAGGGTCGGTGCTGGGTCCACTTTTATTTACCATTTATGTGAATGATCTTGGCTCAAATGTCCATAACGCTCTGTTTCATTTTTATGCTGATGACACAATTATTTACAGTTGTGGAGAAACCCTTCATGAGACTTTTCAGTACTTGCAGGATGCCTTTGATGTTGTACAATCTAGGCTTTTTGAATTGAAGCTTGTGCTGAATGCAAATAAAACTAAGGCAGTCCTGTTCTCGAATAAAAGGAGCTCCATGGCTATCACTCCATATATTGTAACCCTGCAGGGAAATATAATAGAACGTGTGACTGATTATAAGTACCTGGGCCTTTTACTTGATGAACATTTGACTTTTAAGGCTCATATCCAAAATTTAGCCCGGAAACTTAGGTTAAAGCTAGGATTCTATTTTAGGAACAGGGCCTGCTTTTCCCTTGCAACTAGGAAAAAATTGGTCAAGGCTACCTTTTTGTCTCTTTTGGATTATGGCGATTTCTTATATATGCACGCCCCAAATAAATATTTGCACCAACTGGACTCTGTTTATCATGGCGCACTTAGATTCATTACGGGGTGCAAACCCCTTACACATTGCTGCTCTCTGTATGATCTAGTCCAGTGGCCCTCCCTTGCTCAGCGCAGGCTAACCCGGTGGCGATTGTTTATATATAAATCCATTATTGGGACATTGCCCCCTTTTTTATGTAGGCTTATATCCTTCAAGGCCAGCACTCGCTACCTGCGGTCCAATGATTATCTCCGCATGATTGTGCCTAGGGCTCGAACAGAGTTAGGGAAGCAGGCATTCAGAATCTCTGCCCCATCAGCGTGGAACCTATTACAGAATGACTTAAAACTTGATAACTTGGTCTCCTTTGGTCACTTTAAGAGGCTAGTAAAGTTTCAGGAAACAGCCACAATGGGCACCTGTCCCTGCTTCCCAAATTAGGATAAGTGTATAATATTTTAATTTGTTACATAGTATTTTTAACTGTTGTAAGGTCATTGTATTTTACTTTTTAAGCATTGTAATTGTTAATGTACTTACTATGTCCTGTATGTTTATTGTTTTTATTTTTCTTTTGTATTTTATGTGGAACCTTTACTGGGCCTTCTTGGCCAGGGCTCCTTCGCAAAAGAGACTTGTACTCAAAGGATTTCCCTGGTTAAATAAGGGTTAAATAAAAAAAAAAAATCCTCTTTTTCAGGACTTTTTTGTTTGTGCTCTCTTTTAGGTAGGTTTGTCTTTCCCGTATGTAGTCTCTTACAGGTGTCTCTTGTCCAACTGGTAAGTATGTGTAACCCCTCCACCCGGGTCCTACTCGCCCCGCTGCGAGCGGGCCTCCGGCGTGAGAGTCGGGCGCTCTAGCAAGGAAGCTAAAGACTGCAGCCCCTAGCGTCTGTCGCTAGAGCGCCTATTGAGGTCGGGGAGTGAGGTTTACTCGCACAGCAACTACTAGCTGGCCTCCGTTACACTCACCCCCCTAAACCTCACTCTCATCCGGGTCACGGCACCAATGTAACCCCTCCACCCGGGTCCTACTCGCCCCGCTCCGAACGGGCCTCGAACCCGGGTCTCCGGCGTGAGAGTCGGGCGCTCTAACAAGGAGGCTAAAGACTGCAGCCTCTAGCGTCTGTCGCTAGAGCGCCTATTGAGGTCGGGGAGGTCAGGTTTACTCGCACAGCTGGCCTCCGTTACATATGCATCCATCAGTCCTGTTTCCCTCATCAGTACTGCATCTAAACATTCTTTGTGGGTCACGGTAGGTTTCTTTGGAGTCCAACCAGGCACTGTTGTAGGAGATGACTTCGACACCGTACTTTGCTCTCTCTCTGAGGCCGCTGATCCATCATGTCCAACTTGATCATTTTCCTTCCTGACTACAGGAGTTCTCATTGCCTCATGTGCCAACTGAGAGACAAGTTCACTCGGAGGTTTTCTGTTTGACTGTTGAAGATGGCCTGAAGATTGAGTTAACTGTGTCTTTGGCGGTACAGCATGTGTTGGTAAGCACTGTATGAGTTTCTTGCTAATTTCTTCATACCTGGCTAGCACTTTAAGTAACTCAGTATTAGCTGTGTCAGGTGTATTTAACATTGCTGGTTCTTTTGGGCCTGAATCTAGTTCAGCAATATCACAAGGTGACGCAGACCTAGCTACATTGAATGTGTGGTGGCTCTGTCTAAGTGTATGTGGTGTTTTCAGGGACTGTTTGGATAATGACTGAATTTTCAATAAAATCAACACGGTTATCAAGCTTACGCCGACCCTGTACAGTATGTAATTCACAATCACCTTCTACATTTGGCATCGACACATCATCATCACAACATTTCACCAAATCATCAATAGCGTCTTTCAATATCAACAACTGAACCATTCCCTTGTCCTCCGTGTCAATTAACTGCTTACTGTGCATGAACGGGTTGATGTAATCATAACATCCTTCCTCCTCTCCCTCCACAAGCTCTGACTGGTCCTCACTCGACACTGGCTCCACCGCTCTGGTGACCTGAAGAAGCTCTCCAGCTGACAGGCTGCATAAGCTTTTCCTAATGTCCCACACAGGGCCGGATTGGGACTCATTTTCAGCCCTGGAGTTTCATGCCTTAGACCGGCCCGCTTTAGTTCCCGACTGACTATATTAAAATAATGTAATTAAAACCTCAGTATATAAGCAATAGTGTTCTGTACAGCCTTGTAATTCATTGTATTTTTCAAAAATATTATTTTCTATTCAGTGCAATAGCCGGGTATGCTCCCCCGGGTTTTTTTTTTTTTTTTTTTTTTTTTTTTTTGTGAAAGTTTTGAAGTTTTGTGCAAAGAAATATAGAATAAAAGTAGGTCTAGCAAAGTCTTATATTTCTGCAAGTCACACAGAATAAACACAAATTCTGGTTGAATAGATTGCTAGCTGAGAAACACTGCTTTGATAATTGTAATAATGACTTTGTGAAATGTTAACTAAACAGCATGAGCTTCTTCCAGCTGGCCAGTAAGGTTATTTGGCAAATTTCATTCTGTAACATACAGATCTGTATAATGCTATTGTTTTTGATAGTGTTATAGCTTACATTTCTTACAGAAAATCACGATGATCATTGCGTTTGTCTTACCGAATGTGATAGCTTTATGCAATTACACTTTGTCTATAAGCTTTTTTTATTTTTTCTATTAACGCTGACAGTAAAGTGTTGCCAGATATTGCTGCGAAAAACAAGCAAAACAAAATAATAATAATAATAATGCGAAATTAGTTGATAGCTTGTGTTTTGGAAATAAGATGAATATATCACTAACCCTAACATGCAACTTTCCACTTTAATAACTTTTTAAAGTGTCACATTAAATCAGAAAAACAGGTCCAGGAGATAACTGCACTTTTCCATTAGGTGGATCTGGCAACACAGATGCTGCACTCGCGCTCTCATTCACAACGCGCTGTTCACTGCGCTATAGCTTCTCACAGCAACATGAATTGGAAACACTCATGTGAGGTAGTTTAAACATGCCTAATTAATCATTCAAAGAGCATGACATTTTATTTTTGAATGTAAAAAAATGATGGAGATCCGAACCTCGCAGTGACCTCACATCTGTGTTAAATAGGAATCCATTGTAATAAAGTTATTCTCATTCTGGGCACAGTAGCCTATGCAATAGGCAATTGATCTTCCTGCTTCTCCTCCTCTCTTCTTCTCTCAGTCTCTGTATCTTTACCTGTAAATCTCCCCTTCCCGAAGTTGAGCTTTGATTAATAGTCTTTGCAATCTGATTAATGTCGGTCGTTTAAAACTTCTATCGTAAAACAGCTGTTCAGTTTGCATCGCTAACATAGGTCCAGCGGGCCACCGGTGTTGCAGTCGATTCTGTTCCCTACTGGCAGTGGCGGTTCTACTTTGAATTACACCCAGGGCGAGACCCCATTCGAATTACACCAGGGCGAGAGACCCCCCCCCCCCCCCCCCCCCCAAAAAAAAAAAAAACAACCCAACAATAAAATCACATACCGTTCATTTGAAAATGAACACAGTTAATAGAATCCAGTTATTTTGCTAGATTAATCTAACTTTAAAGGGAGGAAGTAACCATTAGCACATTGGTTATTGCCTTGAATTATATGCATGGCACACTTTTAGTTATGACTTGTTAAACTATACTTTGTCACGAAATGGAGTTTTTAAAAGCAAAAGGGTCAGAGAGATACTTAGGCCTATTTAGTACAATACTTATCTCTTAAATAATTTTGAACAGAAAAGGACAGAAAAAACGGATTTTTTTTCTATAAAAAGAATGAGTCAATAAAGATACATTCCTGACATTTATATTGCACAGTAGCTTATCTTTTATTATTAAGAGTAAAATTAGGTCCGATTTTCCCATGGCTGTCGTTGCTATACAACCATGCACTCATTACACTGCGCTCTCCACAATGACAAAGAAGTTTTAGTAGCTAATGTATTTCCACCACAGAAAAAAGCTTGCTGAAGCTCTGCTAAAAGATTTATTTACGGAGAAGAGAAAAAAACACCCAAGTGTTTGGGTGCACGTGCACTCCCATACTGAAAAGTTTATAAGCGCGCCTCCCGCGAGCGCATAATGAGCGCGCTTCCCTTGCGCCTAATCGCCTATTTAAAATAACGACCTCGAGCGCGCAAAAGACGCGATACGTGAACTAATCAAGAGACCCCCATTGACATCGCTTCTGCGCATGGCACCTTCTCAGCAAGCAGGGGCGCCATTGTCAATAATTGAATCGAAATGATAAAAAATAGAAAACCTTCGCGGCACAGAGGATTTTTTTTAACTGCTCGTGCCGCCCCCCATGTGACATGAAGAGATGCCGCCCCAGGCGACTGCCCGGTTCGCCCGTGCCTAGAACCGCTACTGCCTACTGAAATGGGCTCTATGCACGGCGGTATTTCCGGTGAAGGATTAAGGATGCTCGATGACTTCCGATAGTATAGAGTCCAATGCAATACAGAGAATTTATATTGAATTTTATAGTCCATGGTTATAATAAAGAAACGTTAGTCACAAAAACAGATAAAACAGACACCCCTCGTTGTGTTTATGCTTCTTTTTAAAATTATATTAAATAAACATAACTATATATAAAATTACATCTAAACGTATGTACGTTTCGTTTCAGAGACGGGAGGACAGTAAATTTTGAAGACTCTGCCATAATCCCGTTTTCCTCGGTTCTCCTCCGCTTTAATCTACATGTAACAGAGGTACTTTTCTAACGGGACTTTTATTTTGACTGGGTTTTTCTTTTTCCGGTGTGCTCGCGCGGGATGCAGGGACGTCTGGGAAGGAGAAGGGTGAGCAGGAGAATTCGAGAGTTTCGCTGAAAACGACAAGTAAAACTGTCAGATTGAGTTTTATGAGTTTAGAGTATACCTATATCGTCGTGTGTGACACGAGAACCGCAGTTAGAGCTGAAGTTCGGTCGGTTATATCTTCGGACGGAGAACAGTGTTGGAAGCTTGGCTGAGTGCACGAGGAAGATTGCTGCCTGGAGTCGTGAGTTCATTCATAACACTGCCGGGTGTCGTTGTTGCTTTAACCGAACATATTTTCAAGAGCCTACTGTTTTTTTTTTATTTTATTTTTTCTGAAGTGACGTGAACCGTGCGGAGCGAGAGTTTTCTGCCTGCAATCCGTTTAAGTGCACTCGTTAGTGAACAAGATCGCGTGTGCAGACTGCAAGAGTAGTTTTTGGAGTGAATCGTTTTAGTTTTGTCTATAAAGGGACTGAAAATCGTTCCAGAACAGTGTGTATTTTTGAGAGACATTTTTTTTGTGATCCAGACCATTCCGTGTACGCGAGCCGTGTGAGAGCTGAACTGAGTCATTTTGTCTTAGGAAGATTTTTTGGGGCCCACACTGAAACTTTTCTCGTGATTTTTATTTTTTTTGCTCATTACCCTGCCATCCTGACGACATCTCGCTGTTCTGTCTCAACTGTTCATTGAATCATCACAGGTCATCATCACAAGCCTTCACGAATCTCCTAAAAGTCTTCAAAGTCATTGCTTCGAAGCCGTCGTTGCCACAGACTGGTACAACATTTCAGTACACACACGTACACATGAACATATGAACATTTTACTGAATCAGAATGGACTGAACTGAATGTTTGAACAAACTGATTGTTTCAATTGTAAGTTTGAACTGTGATTGCTGAGTTGATTGAAAGCTGAATCATAAGATTGATTCAAAAGAGTCGTTTAGTGATTTCAAGGTTAACTATGCATGTGAAATGGGTCATTTGAAATGAATCATTTGATTGAATGAGTTATTTGAATTGAATCACAAAAGTTATTCGTACTCAGGGTTGTGAATAAGTTTTTCTGTGTTTAATGAGAATATCCTTATCCAGATAATAAGGTTGGGTAAACACTTTGAAGGTGTTTAAAGGTGTTGTTCTGAATATATTAGTCAGTTGAAGATCATTCAAGAAAACAAGAACACTAGAACTGTTATTTTATTTTTTTTATTTTGATTGTCATTTTATTTGTTTGAGCTGTCTCTTTCAGCAAATACGTAACCTATTGAGGGAAGAAAAATAAATTATTAGTTGTTCAAACTAAAATATTTGACAGTTATTTCTGAACTTATCTTGGGGTAGGGGCGTCTCGCTTACACTATTAGGATTAGGTGGGTGGGGACGTGAATTCAAATTACTTCCATTTCACTTCATGCACTTCAGGAAGCCACCGTTCTGACATACTTACCTGAAGCCTACACCACGTATTCCTGTTGCATTTTGTAGTAGTGTAAGATAAAACATACACTTTAGTGCATACTGAGACTTAAAAGAACTGGAGCGGGGACTATGTTCCTTTCGCTTCTAAATCTCCCAGGGTAACTATTTAAATATTCCCCTACTAGGCGAGACTTAAAGTCCCGTTACATTTGGCGTCACGAACAGGATAGAATTAGACTGTATTTACCTTTTTTGTGTGTGTCACTAGTCCCAGGCCTACAAGCTGAAGAATGGCAGAGTTTGAGGAACTGAAAAAGGAGATGGCGGAGATGCAGAGGCGGTTTGCCGAGCAGGCGGGAGCGCTCGACCAAGCCAGAACTGAACAAAGAGAGGCCCTGTCACTAGCGAGAGCTGTCATCGAGCATCAAGCCACCGCTCAAGCACCCCCAGCTGCCATTTATATTCCCAGGGACCGGAAACTTCCCGAGTTCAGTGGCCGTTCGACCAAAACCGGGGAATTAAGTGTGGAGGAATGGGTTGCATCAATGAAATCTGCCTTCCAAGTGATGAGAGTACCAGCAGAAGATCGTGTAGAGTTGGCGAAACAGCATCTCAAAGATGAAGCCAAAGCGACTGTGAGGTTCATGTTGGGTGATGGTGAAAAATCTACTGACGATATCTTTAAAGTACTGCTAGACACCTATGGAGACAAAGTGCCAATTGGGACCAGACTGAAAGATTTTTACGAACGAAAGCAAATGCCAGGTGAGACGATACGCTCATACGCATACGACCTACAAGAGAGACTCAGCCGAGTTCAGCGCAGAGAGCCAAACAGAGTTCCAGAGGCCGAAAGTGTGTTAAAGGAACAACTTGTCCTGGGCCTTCGAGATGATTTTCTGAGGCGTGAAATGAAAAGGCGAGTTAAGGAGGATGAAAGGTTGACTTTTGTTCAGGTGATGCAAGCCGCAATCACTTGGGCTGAAGAAGAAGAGACTCAAACACCGGACATTCCTAAACCCAGCCCCCGTGTCAGAGCAGTAAGTGCTGATGCAGAACAAGCTTCCTCTACGTTAACACTGGAGAAACTGCATGAAGCTATACAAAAGATCGCCGCCCGTCAAGATGAACTTTACCAAGCAGTGCATGGTAATAGCAGGCTACAATTTCAACAGAGCCGTCCAAAAAGACAACCCTGAAGGACAGTGATGGCAGATACATCTGTTATTCATGTGGTGAACCGGGGCACACTAGCAGGCGATGTCCACAAGGTACTGATGCAGCTACAGTGACTGATCGGGCCCGACATTCTACGGGGGTGCCTGGAACTAACACTGGAAACATTCCAACAAGTACAGCACAAACCAGCCCTGGCCCATCAATGATAAGAAGTCATACAGCTGAATGGACTGACGAAGTGACGGAGACGTTGAAAAGTGGCGCATTTGGAGATTGCCTGACTGTTGAAGTTAGAATAGCTGGTGTCAAGACAAGCTGCTTACTGGATACAGGCTCAGAAGTGTCCACTATTACAGAGTCACACTTTAGGAAACACTTCGGAGAACAAGAGCTGAGGTTGACATCTGCTCACTGGGTTAGACTCACCGCAGCGAATGGACTCGACATACCTGTGCTAGGATGTTTGCAAGCTGATGTGGAGTGCATGGGGAAGGTTCTCCCTGGGAAGTGTATCTTTGTGCTGACAGACACGAGCCCACAAGCAGAGGAGATAAAGGGGCTCTCAGGAATCATTGGAATGAACATAATCAGGGAGTTCAAGTCAGTGTTCGTCACAGGAGAGAAGGTGAAGTCAGCCAATAAATATGGACAACCCGCAGAAGCAAAGATACGAAGGGTGTTAGCCAGTGTCGAGAAAACTGAAACCCTGGGTCCTGATGGCAAGATTGGGTTCGTCAAAGTTGGTGGAAAACAGGCTATCACCATCCCTCCTCTGAGTGAAAAGGTGTTCGAAGGTCGTTGCAGAGTGCCACCTAAAGTGAAGTGCCAAGTATTAATTGAGCCCACCACTAGTGTGAGTCTACCCAAGGGGCTCTTAGTGGCCAATGTGCTAACAAAAACTGAGGGTGGTAAAGTTTCTGTACGTGTGATGAATTCAAGCGAGCGGACAATCAGACTTAACCCAAGATGCAGAGTGGCAGTAGTGTCTAAACCACAGGAGGTGTTAACTGAGAATACGCTGGAGTTTGAGGAGGAGGAAGGGACGCTTCATGTTAAACGAGTGACGCATGTTCAAGCAGTTGAAATCTCTGACATCCCTCCAGTACCAGTTCAGGTGAATTATGAAAAGCTCACCCCTGCACAAAGAGAGGAACTTAACCAGTTGTTGGCAAAGTACAGAGACATATTCTCCAAAAATGACAGTGACTATGGTTACACACAGTCCGTAACGCATGACATTCACACTGGTGCTGCTCTGCCAGTGAAACAGAGACACCGTAGAGTACCGCCACATGTCTTTCAAGAATTCAAGAAACACGTGCAGGATCTAGTGTCACAAGGCATCCTTAAGGAGAGTGCGAGTCCCTGGGCATCCCCAGCAGTGATAGTTGTGAAGAAAGACGGCAGTGTGCGCTTCTGTTGTGATTATAGAAGGCTTAATCAAGTCACATGCAAAGACGCATATCCACTTCCCAGAGTGGAAGAATCTCTGGACGCACTGGGGAATGCTCAGCTGTTCTCCACTTTAGATCTTACAGCCGGCTATTTCCAGGTAGCTGTAAATGAGCGTGATCGTGAAAAGACAGCAGTCACTACCCCGTTTGGACTGTTCGAGTGGACGCGGATGCCATTCGGGCTGTGCAACGCACCGGCCACCTTCCAGCGCCTTATGGGAGTAGTGCTCGGGGACTTGTCTTTTGATGTACTCTTGATATATCTTGATGATATAATCGTTTTTTCCAAGGACTTCCAGGGTCACTGTGAGAGACTAGAGCTGGTCTTTGATCGACTGAAGCGTCATGGCCTAAAGTTGAAGCCAAGCAAATGTTTCCTCTTCAGATCTGAGGTAAAATTCTTGGGCCATGTGATCTCCTCCGAAGGAATCAAAGTTGACAGTGAAAAGGTTAGTGCCTTGGATGCTTGGCCTGTGCCTAAGAGTGTGAAGGAAGTGAGACAATTGATTGGATTCATGAGTTATTACCGGCGGTTCGTACCACAGTTTGCTCAAATAGCAAAACCGTTGCATGCATTAATGGGCAGCAAAGACAAAAGGAGAGCCTCCGAACTGTTCACGTGGAGTAGTGAATGCCAGACTGCATTTGACAAATTGAGACAATGCTTGATGTCACCACCGGTCCTTGCTTACCCCGACTTTGGCCTTCCATTTATCCTCACTACCGATGGAAGTCAACAGGGCCTCGGAGCTGTATTGAGCCAAAAGCAAGGGGGAGCAGAGCGTGTCATTGCATTTGCTAGCAGAGGCTTGAGAGGGTCAGAGAAAAACGACAAGTACTACAGTGCGTTTAAACTGGAGCTGTTGGCCCTTAAGTGGGCTGCAACGGAAAAATTTAAAGAGTATCTGATGTTCTCCTGCTTCACTGTGATCACTGACCATAATCCACTGCGTTATCTGGAGACCGCAAATCTCGGTGCAGTTGAACAACGCTGGGTGGCCCAGTTAGCAGAGCTTAATTTCGAGGTCATGTATAAGCCAGGACGACTGAACACCAACGCTGATGTTTTATCAAGGATTCCCTCCAGTGAAGTTCCTGAACAAGAGGACACGGAGAAGGATTTCATCAAGTTGAACTCTGAAGAAGTGCGTGCATGCATGTGGCCTGCACAAGAGTCCAAGCAGGGCGAGACTGACGTTCGAGTAACTGTACAAGCGTCCATCAGGAAAGTGCTGAATGGTTACAGCTGGGATGAAATAAGGGAGCTGCAAAGAAGTGATGCCTTGATGGGACCCATATACAATGCCGTGTCCAAAGCCAGAAAACCAAGTGGGGCAGGACGGCAGAGTATGCCACCAGAGTCGAAAAAGCTTTGCAGAGAGTTTGAACGTCTTCAACTGCATCATGGAGTGATGTTTAGATGTCTTCTTGATCCAAGGGATGGAGAGAAAATTAAGCAGCTGGTTGTTCCGGCCCCCTTACAGCGTTCAGTTTATGACAGTCAACATGAGCATGGAGGTCATTTTGGGGAAAAGAGTACTTTGACACTGATGAGACGAAGCTATTACTGGCCGAACATGTCTAAGGATGTTCAAGGATGGATATCACAGTGTAAGAGGTGTACTTTGGCAAAGGATGTCTTTCCGAGAATCAGAGCTCCGATGACTTGTAGCAATGTCACTGCTCCTTTAGAAGTGCTGGCAATGGACTACACCCAGCTGGAAATGTCCTCAGGAGGATATGAAAATGTACTGGTCCTTACTGATATGTTTACCCGGTTTACAGTTGCTGTCCCAACCAAGAACCAAACAGCAAGTACCACTGCGAAGGCCCTTATCAAGCATTGGTTTGTTTACTATGGGTGCCCAGCTCGTCTGCATTCGGATCAGGGAAGGTGTTTCGAGGCACAAGTGATTAAGGAACTTTGTAGAGTATATGCTATTGGAAAAAGTCGTACAAGTCCTTACCATCCCCAAGGAAACTCTCAGTGCGAGAGATTCAACCGCACCATGCATGATATGCTGAGAACGTTGACACCTGAAAAAAAGAAAGATTGGAAAACCCACTTACCTGAGTTAGTGATGGCATACAACAATCATGTCCACTCATCTACTGGTTATTCTCCTTTCTACCTGATGTTCGGGAGGGATGCACGCCTTCCATTAGATGTCTTGGGTGGCAAGGATTTGGATGAAAGTGAGGTGGAAAACCTGGATGATTGGGTGAAGAGTCATCATCGTCGATTAAAGACTGCAGTAGAAGTCGCAAATACTGCCGCACAGGAAGCCTCTAAGAGACGGAAAAGAATGTACGACCGCAAGTCCTCTGGAGCGCTTGTAAGGCCTGGTGATCGTGTGCTGCTACGTAACCACAAACATGGGGGCAGAAATAAGATTCAAGACAAGTGGGAACATGCGCCTTACATTGTAGTAAAACAGAATCACCCTGACACACCTGTATTTACTATTAAACCTGAAAAGGGGGGTCAGTCCAGAGTAGTACACAGGGATCAGCTCCGTCACTGCACATTTCCTTTGTCGCCATCTAGTACGCCACATAGAATCACAAGTAGACCCGTAAACCAGTCAGACTCTGAAACTGAATTCCCAGATCTTGTGTGTTTTCCAGCCACTGCACATAGTAGAGATAAAAGGGTGGTACAGATGGAAACCAATGATGTAGAACAAAGTGGGTGTGTAATGCAAGAACAGGAGAATGTAGTAGATGTGGTCCCTGAAGTAGAGTGTGAAGTACAAGAAGTTTCTGATGATGCTGACATTTCAGATGTTGAATGTGAAAATGTTCCAAAGCTCAGATGCTCTCAAAGACAAAACCGTGGTAAATTACCTCTGAGGTATAGAAATGATTATTTTATGTGATGAGGAATGTATGAGACTGTGATTGAAAAGAATGTATTTTGTACAATGTTGCACCTTTAAATTGTTTTCTGTTTATATTTCAGGGACAGGCTGTCTGGAGATGTCGATGGTATGGCAGGGTTTAGCAGGGGGGAATGTAACAGAGGTACTTTTCTAACGGGACTTTTATTTTGACTGGGTTTTTCTTTTTCCGGTGTGCTCGCGCGGGATGCAGGGACGTCTGGGAAGGAGAAGGGTGAGCAGGAGAATTCGAGAGTTTCGCTGAAAACGACAAGTAAAACTGTCAGATTGAGTTTTATGAGTTTAGAGTATACCTATATCGTCGTGTGACACGAGAACCGCAGTTAGAGCTGAAGTTCGGTCGGTTATATCTTCGGACGGAAAACAGTGTTGGAAGCTTGGCTGAGTGCACGAGGAAGATTGCTGCCTGGAGTCGTGAGTTCATTCATAACACTGCCGGGTGTCGTTGTTGCTTTAACCGAACATATTTTCAAGAGCCTACTGTTTTTTTTTATTTTTTTTTTTCTGAAGTGACGTGAACCGTGGGGAGCGAGAGTTTTCTGCCTGCAATCCGTTTAAGTGCACTCGTTAGTGAACAAGATCGCGTGTGCAGACTGCAAGAGTAGTTTTTGGAGTGAATCGTTTTAGTTTTGTCTATAAAGGGACTGAAAATCGTTCCAGAACAGTGTGTATTTTTGAGAGACATTTTTTTTGTGATCCAGACCATTCCGTGTACGCGAGCCGTGTGAGAGCTGAACTGAGTCATTTTGTCTTAGGAAGATTTTTTGGGGCCCACACTGAAACTTTTCTCGTGATTTTTATTTTTTTTTGCTCATTACCCTGCCATCCTGACGACATCTCGCTGTTCTGTCTCAACTGTTCATTGAATCATCACAGGTCATCATCACAAGCCTTCACGAATCTCCTAAAAGTCTTCAAAGTCATTGCTTCGAAGCCGTCGTTGCCACAGACTGGTACAACATTTCAGTACACACACGTACACATGAACATATGAACATTTTACTGAATCAGAATGGACTGAACTGAATGTTTGAACAAACTGATTGTTTCAATTGTAAGTTTGAACTGTGATTGCTGAGTTGATTGAAAGCTGAATCATAAGATTGATTCAAAAGAGTCGTTTAGTGATTTCAAGGTTAACTATGCATGTGAAATGGGTCATTTGAAGTGAATCATTTGATTGAATGAGTTATTTGAATTGAATCACAAAAGTTATTCGTACTCAGGGTTGTGAATAAGTTTTTCTGTGTTTAATGAGAATATCCTTATCCAGATAATAAGGTTGGGTAAACACTTTGAAGGTGTTTAAAGGTGTTGTTCTGAATATATTAGTCAGTTGAAGATCATTCAAGAAAACAAGAACACTAGAACTGTTATTTTATTTTTTTTATTTTGATTGTCATTTTATTTGTTTGAGCTGTCTCTTTCAGCAAATACGTAACCTATTGAGGGAAGAAAAATAAATTATTAGTTGTTCAAACTAAAATATTTGACAGTTATGACAGGCCCAACATTTAAATGTCTTACTACTGCAGCATAATAAAATGGCTCTCGCACTCCAATGATATTTCTGTGAATTCATGGTAACACTTTACAATAAGGTTCATTTATTAAACATTAGTTAATGTATTAACTAACATGAACTAACCATTTGTTACTGTATTTGTTATTCTTTGTTAACGTTAGTTAATACAAATCTAGCTGTTCATTGTTGTTCATGTTAGTTCACAGTGCGTTAACTAATGTTAACAAGATTTTTAAAAAGTATAAGTAAATGTTGAAATTAACATTAACAAAGATTAATAAATGCTGTAGAAGTATTGTTCATTCTTTGTTAATGTTAACTAATGTAGTTAACTAATGAACCTTATTGTAAAGTGTTACCGAATTCATTTAATTAATTTTGCACTTGTTCATAGTTTTTGTGTTATGTCTGAATATATTCAGTTGAATTGTGCCCATACAAAATTGACTTATGTGTCCATGACATTCAAACTCAATGCCTCATATTATTATTTATAAAGATTGCAAATGACAGAGATTACAGCATGATATACAACTTTGTAAACAATATACAAATATATTAACAATATGTACAATGTCACCAAAATACACATGAGAAAAACAGTTCCTCACATTATTGTCACAAGAGAAACACATTTTCAGGTGACACCTTTTGTTCCCTGTATGAAAATAAAAATAATTAAATAAATGAATAAAACCATATGTTGCTATTACTACCTTAATTATTGTTTTTCACATGCAAGATATAGACTATGGGTGCAACGTACCATTCTAATCATAATTCAATTTCAGAGGGCACTAATTAAATTAATAAATTAACCATGTTAATAAATGGTGTTCTAAATTGGGGAGATGACCACACAACATTGTCTCCTGAATTTTTTATTCTTGCTGTCACATTTCAACAATGGATCCAAAAATGTGTAAGGTAATCATGAACTTCAAAACTCAAGGCACATACCCATTTGACATAAAAAGACATTAAATACAGTGCCCTCCACAATTATTGGCACCCCTGTTTAAGATGTGGTCGAGCACTTTTAAAAATTCTCCCTTTTTTTTAAACAACATAGAATCTAAATGCAAAAAAGAGAAAAATCCAACCTTTTATTTAAGTACATTACTTTGGTGGTAAAATTTTTTTTTTAAATTTAAAAAAATAAAAACTTCAAATAATATGTCCCACAATTATTGGCACCCCTGATGTTAATACTTTGTACAACCCCCTTTTGCCAACAAGACAGCACTTAATCTCCTCCTATAACATTTCACAAGATTGGAGAACACAGAGAGAGGGATCTTTGACCATTCTTCTTTGCAAAATCTTTCTAGATCATCCAGTATCCTGGGCTCTCTCTTGTGCACTCTCCTCTTTAGCTCACCCCACAGGTTTTCGATTGGATTGAGGTCTGGGGACTGAGATGGCCATGGGAGGACCTTGAGTTTGTGACTGAACCATTTTTGTGTAGATTTTGCCTCACGTTTTGGATCATTATCCTGCTGAAAGACCCAATGACGACCCATCTTCAGCTTTCTGGCAGAGGCCATCAGGTTTTTATTAAAATGTCCTGGTAGTTCAAAGCGTTCATAATGCCATGCACCCTAACAAGGTTCCAGGGCCTTTGGAAGAGAAACAGGCCCACAGCATCACAGATCCTCCACCATACTTCACGGTGGGCATGAGGTACTTTTCGGCATACACATCTTTTGTTTTACACCAGATCCACTTAGAGTGTTTGTTGCCAAAAGCTCAATCTTAGTCTCATCCGACCAAAGCACACGATCCCAGATGAAGTCCCAGTGCCGCTTGGCAAACTCCAGACGTTTACGTTTATCAGTGTTAGTGAGAAAAGGCTTTTTCCTAGCATGCCTCCCAAACATCTTGTTTGGCATGTAGAGAGCGTCTGATGGTTGTTTTGGAGATTTTGTGACCCAAGATGCCACTATTTGATGCAATTCTGTGACAGTGAGCCTAGGACTTTTTTTTACTTCTCTTAGCATCCTCTCCTCACTGTGCGTTGTGGCAAGATAAACTTGGGACCTCTTCCAGCCTTGTTTGTCACTGTTCCAGTTTGTTTTAAACTTCTTAATGATTCCTCTAACTTTAGATACGGGCAAGATAAGGTGAGTGGCTATTTTCTTGTAGCCATTGCCTGACTTATAAAGGTCATCACACATCTTGCCTTACTTGAATGGTGGTGTTCTCTTGTCTTTGCCATGTTGACAAATGGGTAAGAGAATTAGGCCTCTGTGTCATGTCATATTTATACCCCAGGGAAATAGGAAGTCATGAATTACTAAATTTAAAAGTTCCTAGATACCCTGACCAACATTAGCAACTACAGAAAATATATTTTTTTAAAAAATCAATTACATTTTTCAGCAGAATTGTTAGGGTGCCAATAATTGTGGGACACAGGATTTGAAGTTTTTATTTTTCTAAATTTAAAAAAAAAAATTTACCACCAAAGTAATGTACTTACATAAAAGGTTGGATTTTTCTCTTTTTTTGCATTTGGATTCTATGTTGTTTAAAAAAAAGGGAGAATTTTTAAAAGTCCTCGACCACATCTTAAACAGGGGTGCCAATAATTGTGGAGGGCACTGTATGTAATTCGCAGATGTTCCTCCAATTTCCAAATGATGGCAAGTAATTCCAAATGATAATTATTCTACACAGTGGAGAGATAACTATACAGACAGAAGTGAGGTATAGTGATACACCAAGACTTGATACAAACAAAAAGCCCATTGTCCATGGACTATAGCCTTCTTATAATTGACTTGCCAGCAACTAACATCAAAAATAACCTATCCTGCAATTTCAGTTCAAATTAGCCTTATCTTTCATTGGGCCTTTGTAACGGGGCCATCTAAATTGTTGTTTAGATTTATTTTACTAAAGCTAGCTATTTCAATGGATGGCCAACTTTACTACATCTAAAAAAATGGAATATAAATGTGTTTCTAAATCAGTCTTTCAAAACCAGCATTATTTATTTTATAAAATGAGACATTAAAAGCACTGTGAAATGATTGTGGTTCAAGTAGTCCTGCGCTAGAGGCTTATCTGTATTTTACAGTATATAAAACATCACATTGAAATTAGTAATAGCTACGTTTTAAATGTGAAAAGAAATAACCTGGATTGAATTGACAGATAGGAAAACGTCTCGGTTACGGATGTAACCCTCGTTCCCTGAGTAGGGAACGGAGACGTTACGTCAGAAGTGACGGAGAATGGGGGTTTCGCATAGAAAGCCAATCCTCTTCGAGTATTTAAAAACGAGCCAATGGCATGAAAATGCCTTGGGGCTGCGGAATTTGCATAGCGTATCTCCGTCCCACGCAGTGGGTATAAAAGGAGGAAGTGAACGCAACCGCAGTATGTCTTCTCTGAGGAGCCAAGGCTGAACTCCGGCGTCTACCCAGCGATACAGCAGAAGTGGCAGGGAGACGTAACGTCTCCGTTCCCTACTCAGGGAACGAGGGTTACATCCGTAACCGAGACGTTCCCTTTCGTAGTCACTTCGAGTTATGTCAGAAGTGACGGAGAATGGGGGTCAGTGCCATCACGCCATCTTCAAGCTGTCTTCCAGTGCCCTGCGAAAGTCTGGACC
>NW_024121754.1:4517701-4558916 GCF_016745375.1 Pimephales promelas
TTAGAACCATAGCCATCAGCAGTCCGTCACTCAAAGTCTCTCCAGCATTTCGTAAAGCCGTGATCGCAGATTCAGCACGAATAACATATTCAGTCACACTCTTGCTGCTTGATTTTTGAAGCGAGGTTATCTCAGTTATACAGGCTTATTGCTCGTGGCTTTCCTTTACCTGCGTAGTAGTCTCTCAAAATCTTTAATGCTGCGCGCCCATCGTCGGCTGCTTCTCACATTACAAGCGACAAACTTTTATTGTCCAAGAACTGGATTAATTCCGCATATGCCTCGGCATTTGAAGCCGGTTCTTCCGGTGTATCTGTAGTCCCAGCCAGGTTTCTGCTGCCAGATGTATAGATAATCCTCTCCTATGAGTACTCTGGAAATGTATTAAATATTAAAGAGAAATCAGTGACGCAGGAACACAGTTGCTCATTCTCCATTGACCCGGATTATGAGCTCATCTTGCTCTAAGCATCGCTAAATAACCCTGTGTGACTTTACTCGCAATTACTGCCACCCTGTGTCCATTTTAGTAAATACACTCACCTAATGGATTATTAGGAACATCTGTTCAATTTCTCATTAATGCTATTATTTAATCAACCAATCACATGGCAGTTGATTCAGTGCATTTAGGGGTGTGGTCCTGGTCAAGACAATCTCCTGAACTCCAAACTGAATGTCAGAATGGGAAAGAAAGATGATTTAAGCAATTTTGAGCGTGGTATGGTTGTTGGTGCCAGACGGGCCGGTCTGAGTATTTCACAATCTGCTCAGTTACTGGGATTTTCAGGCACAACCATTTCTAGGGTTTACAGCGAATGGTGTGAAAAGGGAAAACATCCAGTATGCGGCAGTCCTGTGGGCAAAAATGCCTTGTTGATGCTAGAGGTCAGAGGAGAATGGGCTGACTGATTCAAGCTGATAGAAGAGCAACTTTGACTGAAATAACCACTCGTTACAACCGAGGTATGCAGCAAAGCATTTGTGAAGCCACAACACGTACAACCTTGAGGCGGATGGGTTAACAGCAGAAGACCCCACCGGGTACCACTCATTTCCACTACAAATAGGAAAAAGAGGCTACAATTTGCAAGAGCTCAACAAAAGTTTAAGACTGGAAAAATGTTGCCTGGTCTGATGAGTCTCGATTTCTGTTGAGACATTCAGATGGTAGAGTCAGAATTTGGCGTTAACAGAATGAGAACATGGATCCATCATGCCTTGTTACCACTGTGCAGGCTGGTGGTGGTGGTGTAATGGTGTGGGGGATGTTTTCTTGGCACACTTTAGGCCCCTTAGTGCCGATTGGGCATCGTTTATATGCGACGGTATGGCCAACATTTCTAAAGAATTCTTTCAGCACCTTGTTGAATCAATGCCACGTAGAATTAAGGCAGTTCTGAAGGCGAAAGGGGGGGGGGGTTGAACACAGTATTAGTATGGTGTTCCTAATAATCCTTTAGGTGAGTGTACATGTCATTGTGCTTTTTCCATACCCTCTCATTAATGTTCAATTATATAAATGAAAATAAAATAAAACACTATTGCAATTAAATGAAACAAGAAGTAATAATCTCAACAAAACTTATTTTGTGAGTGTCACATCCACCCCGACAAACAAGAAATGGCTCCGAACATTTACCCATAAAAACAAAACTAAAACTCCTACTCTGTTTGTTTTCTAGTAAACGTGTGTAGCAATGGGCATGTAATATGTATAAGGCATGTACATATGAGGTGTATAAGCAGTAGGTAAAATTAACTGGCTATGCATATGTGGCATGAAAGGTAGGGGGGGTGAGGTAGACTGTGAGGAAATGGACTCTACATGAGTTTGTAATGAGGGTTGCCCAGTGACTCATAAGTGAATATTGGCCTCTGCCTCCTCTCTCTGGCCGACCTCCTGACCTCTCTATGCGTCTCTTTTGCAGGCCAAGGCACAAATTAGGGGAAGAAGTCTTGTACTTGCTCCTCATGTCCATATATCTCTTCAAGCTGGTATAGGTGAGTATTCTCAAGTTGTTTACTTGTCTGTGATTCCTCTCCCACTACTTCCATTTCTCTATCCATTGAGCTTTGTTTATCCTCCTGGTCCTGGAAGTGCTCAAAATCCAAGATGGCCACACATGTGTAGCAGTGTTTGTTTGTCAAATATTTGTCTAAAATTTTGCTGAGCCCGACCATCTCATCTGCTAAGTTTTGCTGGAATTTTTTGCTGCTGCTGTCTGCTTGCGCTGATCTGGCTAATCAATTAACTCTCACTGCATGCTGCTTTTTTGCTGTTTGGCTTGCATCTTCTCACTGTTGCTGCTGCCCATGTCCTCCTGCCGCATGGTCGTCCACATGGCCCTACTGGTAATCTATGAAATGCTTCTTATTGTGCTTCACCTGGATTCGACTGGTAAGACTTCCTTTTTGCCTGCACCTGTGCTTGATCATTGAACTACCAAACTGTCCAGCCTTCACTCTGCCTGCACACGCAGCCACCTGCCAAGCAATTTGCTCTTCCATTTGAGTCGCAACTCTATAGTACTGACAATGTCACTTCTTCTACTGAGCCTTGTCTTGCTCTGGGGACACGGGATTATGAATGTCCCTGATGAAACTCCCCCTGATGAAACCTCTCTAGTGAAGGCGCGGGGTCCCTCATTTGTTCCCAGTATGACTTGTTCCAGGCCAGAGTTACCTGCGCAGAAACTACAGCCTCTCTATAGTGTTCCTTCTGTATCCCTTCTTCGTTTTTTGTGCCTTGCTGTTTTGAAAAGCTTCACTCTTTCATCTGACAATGCTTGAGATGCTTGATCATTATGTTGTTAATTATTTGTGGTGATGTGCAGCCAAATCCTGGCCCAGTTGATATTGACTCTAAAATCTGTAATACTCCGGCTAATTTTAAAAACAGGTCTGGGCTGGGTATTATTCATTTGAATATGCGAAGTATGCTTCCCAAAATTGATTCTTTACGTATTTGGGCAAAATCCACTGATGCAGATATTATAATTCTTTCATAAACATGGCTCTCTAAATCAGTCACAGATAAAGACATTGTTATCAGTGGATACAATGTCTTTAGAACCGACCGGCCTCGTAAGGTTGGGGGCGTGGCTATATATGTAAAGAACAAGTTCACTGCAAATGTAGTTCTGTCTAAATCTGTGAGTAAACAACTGGAATTACTGGCCCTAAATGTTGGGGTGTATAAAGGCTTGACTGTCACTGTTGTTGGATGCTACAGACCACCTTCTGCTGCAGCCGATACCCTTCTGACGCTGTCACAGCTTTTATCACAGCTGCAGTACAGTGAGATTATTATGGCAGGCGATATGAACTGGGACTGGTTCAAACCTGCTTCAGATGGAATGAAGGGCCTTTGCAGTGAATTCAATCTCACACAATTAATTGCGTCTCGTACTCGCCCAAATTCAAAACACCCAGAGAAATCTACTCTAATTGATTTGCTATTGACAAATGCACCTCATAAATTTTCTGAAATTGGTTTGTTTGCTAATTACATTAGTGATCATTGTATAATTTCTGCAGTTAGAAATG
This sequence comes from Pimephales promelas, assembly GCF_016745375.1. The sequence goes on from NW_024121754.1 coordinate 4,521,251, forward strand.
CAAAAATTCCAAAATCCAGGCCTCGATGCATTGAAAAACGTGATGCGAAACATTTCTCCTTACAAGGTTTCTTACATGATTTATATTATTTTAATTGGGACTGCATTGGGCTTATTGATGAGGTTGAGATAGCCTGGAAATACTTTCATGATGGTTTTTTGCAACTTATTAATAAACATGCTCCCATGCGTAAGTTTAGAGTCAAGGGACGAGACAACCCTTGGTTCTCGACGGAACTCAGCAAACTTCTTCACGAGAGAGACGTGGCTTGGGCAAGGGCTCGAAATTCTGGGTTGGAGGCCGACAGGATTTAATTTAGACGACTACGGAACTAGTTTACAGCAGTGGTCCGACACGCTAAAACTGAATTCTATCTAGCGGCCACTACAGACAATCTAAATAACCCTAGGACTTTTTGGAAGTCCATCCGGTCAATTTCGTTAACTAAATCTCATAATGAACTGCCTCCCCATATCATTAGAGATGATAATATTATCTCGGAAAGATCGGCAATGCTGGAATGTTTCAACGAACATTTTGTTGCATCTGGTTCTTCGTTCGACCAATCTCTATCTCCAAAAACCTCATCTTCTGATGGTAATGCTGAGCGAAGATGCTGTGTTGGCCAGCCTTTTACCTTTGCCCCGTTTGCAATCGATGATGTGCATAAAGCCCTAATGTCATTGGACATCAAAAAGCCTGCCGGCTCAGATTGTTTAGAGCCATATTTCTTAAAAATTGCTGCAGATTTTATTGCTAAACCACTTATGTATATTTTTAATTTGTCTTTGGCCCAGAATGTTATGCCATCAATCTGGAAATCTGCTCATGTCTTCCCTTTGTTAAAGGGAGGAGATCCTACCTTGTTAAACAACTATAGGCCTATCTCCAACTTGTCTGTGCTGTCAAAGGTCTTAGAACAACTAGTAAGTGAACAACTGAAAGCATTTCTGAGTGTTAATAATATCCTATCAGAGTTTCAGTCGGGCTTTCGAAAAAATCATAGTACCATCTCTGCTTCGTTGAAGGTGGTAAATGACATCATTGAGGCACTGGACAACAAAAAGATGTGTACAGCTCTTTTTATCGATCTCTCGAAAGCTTTTGATACTGTGAACCATTGTATTTTAAAACAGAGACTGCTCAGCATTGGTCTTTCTGAGAAGGCAGTTGGTTGGTTTGAAAATTATCTCTCAGATAGGACTCAGTGTGTCACTTTGATGGTAGTTTTTCAGGTTTCTTACAAGTTGTATCAGGGGTGCCTCAAGGGTCGGTGCTGGGTCCACTTTTATTTACCATTTATGTGAATGATCTTGGCTCAAATGTCCATAACGCTCTGTTTCATTTTTATACTGATGACACAATTATTTACAGTTGTGGAGAAACCCTTCATGAGACTTTTCAGTACTTGCAGGATGCCTTTGATGTTGTACAATCTAGGCTTTTTGAATTGAAGCTTGTGCTGAATGCAAATAAAACTAAGGCAGTCCTGTTCTCGAATAAAAGGAGCTCCATGGCTATCACTCCATATATTGTAACCCTGCAGGGAAATATAATAGAACGTGTGGCTGATTATAAGTACCTGGGCCTTTTACTTGATGAACATTTGACTTTTAAGGCTCATATCCAAAATTTAGCCCGGAAAAAAAAGGATTCTATTTTAGGAACAGGGCCTGCTTTTCCCTTGCAACTAGGAAAAAATTGGTCAAGGCTACCTTTTTGTCTCTTTTGGATTATGGCGATTTCTTATATATGCACGCCCCAAATAAATATTCGCACCAACTGGACTCTGTTTATCATGGCGCACTTAGATTCATTACGGGGTGCAAACCCCTTACACATTGCTGCTCTCTGTATGATCTAGTCCAGTGGCCCTCCCTTGCTCAGCGCAGGCTAACCCGGTGGCGATTGTTTATATATAAATCCATTATTGGGACATTGCCCCCTTATTTATGTAGGCTTATATCCTTCAAGGCCAGCACTCGCTACCTGCGGTCCAATGATTATCTCCACATGATTGTGCCTAGGGCTCGAACAGAGTTAGGGAAGCAGGCATTCAGAATCTCTGCCCCATCAGCGTGGAACCTATTACAGAATGACTTAAAACTTGATAACTTGGTCTCCTTTGGTCACTTTAAGAGGCTAGTAAAGTTTCAGGAAACAGCCACAATGGGCACCTGTCCCTGCTTCCCAAATTAGGATAAGTGTATAATATTTTAATTTGTTACATAGTATTTTTAACTGTTGTAAGGTCATTGTATTTTACTTTTTAAGCATTGTAATTGTTAATGTACTTACTATGTCCTGTATGTTTATTGTTTTTATTTTTATTTTGTATTTTATGTGGAACCTTTACTGGGCCTTCTTGGCCAGGGCTCCTTCGCAAAAGAGACTTGTACTCAAAGGATTTCCCTGGTTAAATAAGGGTTAAATAAAAAAAAAAAATAAATCCTCTTTTTCAGGACTTTTTTGTTTGTGCTCTCTTTTAGGTAGGTTTGTCTTTCCCGTATGTAGTCTCTTACAGGTGTCTCTTGTCCAACTGGTAAGTATGTGTAACCCCTCCACCCGGGTCCTACTCGCCCCGCTGCGAGCGGGCCTCCGGCGTGAGAGTCGGGCGCTCTAGCAAGGAAGCTAAAGACTGCAGCCCCTAGCGTCTGTCGCTAGAGCGCCTATTGAGGTCGGGGAGTGAGGTTTACTCGCACAGCAACTACTAGCTGGCCTCCGTTACACTCACCCCCCTAAACCTCACTCTCATCCGGGTCACGGCACCAATGTAACCCCTCCACCCGGGTCCTACTCGCCCCGCTCCGAACGGGCCTCGAACCCGGGTCTCCGGCGTGAGAGTCGGGCGCTCTAACAAGGAGGCTAAAGACTGCAGCCTCTAGCGTCTGTCACTAGAGCGCCTATTGAGGTCGGGGATGTCAGGTTTACTCGCACAGCTGGCCTCCGTTACATATGCATCCATCAGTCCTGTTTCCCTCATCAGTACTGCATCTAAACATTCTTTGTGGGTCACGGTAGGTTTCTTTGGAGTCCAACCAGGCACTGTTGTAGGAGATGACTTTGACACCGTACTTTGCTCTCTCTCTGAGGCCGCTGATCCATCATGTCCAACTTGATCATTTTCCTTCCTGACTACAGGAGTTCTCATTGCCTCATGTGCCAACTGAGAGACAAGTTCACTCGGAGGTTTTCTGTTTGACTGTTGAAGAAGGCCTGAAGATTGAGTTAACTGTGTCTTTGGCGGTACAGCATGTGTTGGTAAGCACTGTATGAGTTTCTTGCTAATTTCTTCATACCTGGCTAGCACTTTAAGTAACTCAGTATTAGCTGTGTCAGGTGTATTTAACATTGCTGGTTCTTTTGGGCCTGAATCTAGTTCAGCAATATCACAAGGTGACGCAGACCTAGCTACATTGAATGTGTGGTGGCTCTGTCTAAGTGTCTGTGGTGTTTTCAGGGACTGTTTGGGTAATGACTGAATTTTCAATAAAATCAACACGGTTATCAAGCTTACGCCGACCCTGTACAGTATGTAATTCACAATCACCTTCTACATTTGGCATCGACACATCATCATCACAACATTACACCAAAGCATCAATAGCGTCTTTCAATATCAACAACTGAACCATTCCCTTGTCCTCCGTGTCAAGTAACTGCTTACTGTGCATGAACGGGTTGATGTAATCATAACATCCTTCCTCCTCTCCCTCCACAAGCTCTGACTGGTCCTCACTCGACACTGGCTCCACCGCTCTGGTGACCTGAAGAAGCTCTCCAGCTGACAGGCTGCATAAGCTTTTCCTAATGTCCCACACAGGGCCGGATTGGGACTCATTTTCAGCCCTGGAGTTTCATGCCTTAGACCGGCCCGCTTTAGTTCCCGACTGACTATATTAAAATAATGTAATTAAAACCTCAGTATATAAGCAATAGTGTTCTGTACAGCCTTGTAATTCATTGTATTTTTCAAAAATATTATTTTCTATTCAGTGCAATAGCCGGGTATGCTCCCCCGGGTTTTTTTTTTTTTTTTTTTTTTTTTTTTGTGTGAAAGTTTTGAAGTTTTGTGCAAAGAAATATAGAATAAAAGTAGGTCTAGCAAAGTCTTATATTTCTGCAAGTCACACAGAATAAACACAAATTCTGGTTGAATAGATTGCTAGCTGAGAAACACTGCTTTGATAATTGTAATAATGACTTTGTGAAATGTTAACTAAACAGCATGAGCTTCTTCCAGCTGGCCAGTAAGGTTATTTGGCAAATTTCATTCTGTAACATACAGATCTGTATAATGCTATTGTTTTTGATAGTGTTATAGCTTACATTTCTTACAGAAAATCACGATGATCATTGCGTTTGTCTTACCGAATGTGATAGCTTTATGCAATTACAGTTTGTCTATAAGCTTTTTTTTATTTTTTTTATTAACGCTGACAGTAAAGTGTTGCCAGATATTGCTGCGAAAAACAAGCAAAACAAAATAATAATAATAATAATGCGAGATTAGTTGATAGCTTGTGTTTTGGAAATAAGATGAATATATCACTAATCCTAACATGCAACTTTCCACTTTAATAACTTTTTAAAGTGTCACATTAAATCAGAAAAACAGGTCCAGGAGATAACTGCACTTTTCCATTAGGTGGATCTGGCAACACAGATGCTGCACTCGCGCTCTCATTCACAACGCGCTGTTCACTGCGCTATAGCTTCTCACAGCAACATGAATTGGAAACACTCATGTGAGGTGGTTTAAACATGCCTAATTAATCATTCAAAGAGCATGACATTTTATTTTTGAATGTAAAAAAATGATGGAGATCCGAACCTCGCGGTGACCTCACATCTGTGTTAAATAGGAATCCATTGTAATAAAGTTATTCTCATTCTGGGCACAGTATGCAATAGGCAATGGGCTCTATGCACGGCATTATTTCCGGTGAAGGATTAAGGATGCTCGATAACTTCCGCCGATCATAGAGTCCAATGCAATACCGAGAATTTATATTGAATTTTATACTCCATGGTTATACTAATGAAACGTTAGTCACAAAAACAGATAAAACAGACACCCCTCGTTGTGTTTATGCTTCTTTTTAAAATTATATTAAATAAACATAACTATATAGCCTATAAAATTACATCTAAACGTATGTACGTTTCGTTTCAAAGACGGGAGGACAGTAAATATTGAAGACTCTGCCATAATCCCGTTTTCTCCGGTTTTCCTCCGCTTTAATCTACACAACCGGAAATGGACGAGCATCCTTACGTCAAATGCGGAACTTATGCGTGCATATAGCCCATTGATCTTCCTGCTTCTCCTCCTCTCTTCTTCTCTCAGTCTCTGTATCTTTACCTGTAAATCTCCCCTTCCCGAAGTTGAGCTTTGATTAATAGTCTTTGCAATCTGATTAATGTCGGTCGTTTAAAACTTCTATCGTAAAACAGCTGTTTAGTTTGCATCGCTAACATAGGTCCAGCGGGCCACCGGTGTTGCAGTCGATTCTGTTCCCTACTGGAATGGGCTCTATGCACGGCGGTATTTCCGGTGAAGGATTAAGGATGCTCGATGACTTCCGATCGTATAGAGTCCAATGCAATACAGAGAATTTATATTGAATTTTATAGTCCATGGTTATAATAAAGAAACGTTAGTCACAAAAACAGATAAAACAGACACCCCTCGTTGTGTTTGCTTCTTTTTAAAATTATATTAGGCTAAATAAACATAACTATATATAAAATTACATCTAAACGTATGTACGTTTCGTTTCAGAGACGGGAGGACAGTAAATTTTGAAGACTCTGCCATAATCCCGTTTTCCTCGGTTCTCCTCCGCTTTAATCTACACAACCGGAAATGGACGAGCATCCTTGCGTCAAATGCGGAACTTATGTGTGCATATAGCCCATTCCTGTTCCCCCTGACAGCGCATGCGTAGCAGTTGCAACGAAGCTCAGCTGGATGTACGGAAAGCGAAAAAGGCCAAGCATTGGCGCAACATTTAAATGTCTTACTACTGCAGCATAATAAAATGGCTCTTGCACTCCAATGATATTTCTGTGAATTCATGGTAACACTTTACAATAAGGTTCATTTATTAAACATTAGTTAATGTATTAACTAACATGAACTAACCATTTGTTACTGTATTTGTTATTCTTTGTTAACGTTAGTTAATACAAATCTGTTCATTGTTGTTCATGTTAGTTCACAGTGCGTTAACTAATGTTAACAAGATTTTTAAAAAGTATTAGTAAATGTTGAAATTAACATTAACAAAGATTAATAAATGCTGTAGAAGTATTGTTCATTCTTTGTTAATTTTAACTTAATAACGGCCGCCCCCGGTACCGGGGGCAACGGGGCTTAGCGCCTTTTATGTCCTTTCACTTCAAAGCGCAACCTAACTATGCCGCATATCCCCGTAATCAGACAGAACTCCGCTAAAAAATGATGCTATTCATTTTCGCCAAAACAAAACACACATCAAACACGAAGCAATTGAGTAATTTTATTGTAAAACACACTGTCTGTCTGAAACACGTTGATGACAGTAGTCACAGCACTTCTAATCTCTCTGATGTTGATCTATGAAGGCAAACGACCACTCAAATGATTCAGGAGGCTCCACAGAATCCAACAGTCTAACTCACATCACTGTACGACAAAAACTCACGAAGTAAACAGTCAGTGAACAACAAAAAAAAACTTTTATTTACACATTTACCACTATGAATTGTGTCTTCGATTGCTGTCTTGAGATAAAAAATGTGTACAATGCCATATCAACTGTGTTTGCGATTACTCCGATGCCTCTGTGTCACTTTGAGATGATTCCGGACAGTCTGCAACTATGTCCTGCTGTGGAAACAGACTGCGCATGAGGAGTGGGGTGAAACGTGCTAGTCTTACGCAATGCGTGTGTCGGCTCCTGGTTGGCTAGTGGTGTTGTTTGCGCGGATTTTGCGAAATGCCATCGATTCTATTGGTTCTGAAGAAAGAGGTGTCAATCATCCAAATTGACCAATCGGTTGCCGAGATATGGATGCGCGTAGGACGTTTGCCTTCATGACGCAGCGCGCACAGCCAATAGAAAGGATCGCTCTGCGGATAAATAGTAGTAGCGCGCAGCTGATCGCACACCTGAATTCACTGATTGCACTCGTGGATTATAATATTGACTATTGAGCCATTCCTTTTCGTTTCTCGGAGAAATAATGGCACAGAGAAAATGGGAGAAGAAGATGTCGGCCGCCGAAGCACTGGCAATGATTCAAGCGGACTTAGAAGCTCCAGTCAGTGCCATTGACTCTTCATCTGAGGATGAAGATCTGTTTGTTGCTGAGGGCATTTCTGATCCTGATTATAAACTGCCGACATCCGAAAGGTATGTGAAATACGTTTTGTTATAATTTACTTCTCGTGTTTGGTATCAAAGTACGGAGCTGTTTCACTGTTATTTGTGTAAAATGCCCGTTTTTCTAGTTAGCTTTCTAGCTTCCCTACAATGAATGGATCATAGACTGTAAAAAATATGGACAAAGCGTCTGAATACACAAACTCAAACTGGCTTTTTTGCTTACTTTCTTTGTTCAAAGATGTTTACTACACACTCAAAGTGGATTGTTTGTTTGCTTACTTTCTAAGTCCAAACATGTTTACCACACACTCAAACTGGATTGTTTGTTTACTTTCCCAGTACAAACAAAATGTACTAGTGTTTACAGTTACTGTGGGTTATTTCTCTAAACTTCTATAAACATTTCTAGGGATTTCAGTTAGTCAGTGGGTTATGTTACTACAGTTTTCGGTAACAGTGAATCATTTCTGTTCAAATACAGTGTCAGTGTGAATATATCTTTATAGTTTTTCTTTCTCCTTTGTTTCACAGTGATGATGAAGATTATGAGGGGCCTTCATCTTCTGCTACCTCTGCACCAGCCCACCCCCCCCAGCCAAGGCCATCAACACCTCTGCCCCAGCCACGCCGCACCACCCCCCGACGCGCTTCTGCACCACAGCTACAGGCAAGGCCATCAACACCTCAACCACAGCCATCAAGCACATCCCCCACCTCATCTGATTCGGATGTGCCTCAAGAAAGCCGTCCAAAAAGAAAGGGGAAAGCACTACAGAAGTCAGCTAGACCTAAGCGTGGTCGGAGTAGGTCTGCCACTTCAAGAGACCAAGAGCAGCCGTGGCACAACAGAGAGGAGAAGGACAACAAACCTGACCCACCCAGATTCATGCCAGCCAGGACCCCAGGCCCCACCTTTGATACAACAGCATCATGGTCTCCCCTCACACTGTTCCAGCTTTTTTTTAGTGCATCTGTGGTCAGGACAATAATTGACAATACAAATTTCAATGCTGCGAAGCGACTACAGGCTGGCATGAAGTTTGTGTGGAAGGCGCTGACGGCACAGGAATTTTATGTTTTCATGGCCATCATAATTTATACAGGCCTCGTTCAGGTGCATCTCAGATCTGACTACTGGCGGAAGGCGTGGCCATATAACTTCCACTTCCCAAGTGAAAAGATGTCACGGGACCGCTTCGAAGCCATCTTGTGGTCCCTGCATTTGAGTAACCCAGAAGAAGACGAGGAGAATGAGCGGAAGAGGAGCACGGATCAGTACGACAGGCTTTTCAAGATCAAGCCTCTCTACACTGAGATGGTGACTGCCTGCCAAGCAAACTTCCACCCGAATAAAAACATTTGCATCGACGAGAGGATGGTCGCGTCCAAGGCCCGCAGCAGCATGAAACAATATATGAAGGACAAACCAACAAAGTGGGGTTACAAACTCTTTGTGCTGGCTGATGCAGCAACTGCGTACACATGGAATTTTTTTGTGTATGCTGGCAAGAGTGTGGACACCACAGGCCATGGTCTCAGCTACAGTTCAGTCATGGACCTTTTGCCATTTCCACTGCTTGGTAGGGGCTATAATTTGTTTGTTGATAATTTTTATACTAGCCCTGCCCTGTTTCTGGACTTGTACACAAAACACATTGGTTGTTGTGGGACCATCAGGCAAAATCGTATTGGGTTTCCACATACTGCACAAAACGACCTCCACAAAAAGGCTGCCCGGGGAGATATGCGCTGGATAAGAGATGGCAAACTTCTCTTTGTGAAGTGGATGGATACCCGGGAGGTGACCATGTGCTCCACTATCCATGAGGCTTTTAGTGGACACACTGTCAAGAGGAAGGTAAAAGAGGCTGGTGTGTGGAAAACCAAGTACATCCCTATTCCAGACGCTGTGGTGGACTACAACAAGAACATGGGTGGTGTTGATGTATCTGATGCCTTGATAGGCTATTACACTGTGCACCACAAGACAATGAAGTGGTACAAGACTTTCTTTTACCATTTTATTGACATCGCTGTGGTGAACAGTTTCCTTCTGCACAAGGAGTTGTTCAAGATGAGGAACGAGCCCACACTCACGAAGCCTCTCACACAGAAAACCTTCAGAGAGAGGTTGGCTGCAGAAATGTTGAGCTTTGCTGAGGCCTCAGCAGCTCCACCTCCTCCACCACCACCACCACAGCCCACCTGCATGCCTATGTATTATGGGGGTGATGCCACACAAGCACGGCGGTACTGCAGGAGATGCCAGGAGGCTGGCATCCAAAGAGTAAAAACCCCCATATATTGCCGGAAGTGTCAGGTCCCTCTGTGCCTTACCTCAAAGAAAAACTGTTTCCAGGAGTGGCATGACAGCCATTAGTGGTATCAGGAGAACAGATCTAGCTATTGCTAGTGTTTTTTTTTTGTGTGTGTGTGTCTTTTTTTTCACCAGTTTATTTATACTGAGTTTTGTTGTTTTCAGTTTGTTTTGAATAAATCTGCTCCATTTGGAGTCAAACTTTATTCCTTTTGTATGTCTTTTTTGCATGGGAAACTATAATGAGGTCTGGTTGATTTTTCAAAACAAAGCCAAAAATTTAGTTTTTAGATGGAATAAATAGCTATAGTGACATGTAAGTGAAATCAAATGAGTTTTACAGTTTGGTACCTGAGAAATTTCAAATGGCACAGATGGTGCCAAATTGTGCCCAAATGAGCTCAAAAAATTTGGAGAGTTCGCCTAGATATGCCTCTAATATATCATGTATAACTCTGCTATACTAGACTCTTATAACATCAAACTTTGAGCAGATGATGTTGAGATATTATTTTTTTGTTTTCTACAGTTTTTAGGCTTTGAACAGCATTATACCTAGGGGATTTTCCCTATAAAATGTGGTGTTTTTTTAGGCAAGAAATAAATATTTTATTTATGCTATTTTCCATCTGATATTATTCTTCAATAATAAAAGATAGACTTTTACTTACAATGTATATATATCCCTTAGGTTCTGATCTATCCAACGATACCAGAATCATGTATGTGGGTCTTACGGTTGAAAAGTTATACCTGTTTGTTTTAGGGGATACTATTTTTAGCCATTTTTTTTTTTTTTTCAAATCAGGGGGCAGGGCTTAACATTGTTTTTTAGTACTATTATTATTTTTATTAATATTCATAATATGTATCTGTTTTATTACATGTATACACATATTATTATTTGTAATCTTTGCATTTTGTGATTATAATGTTTTGAAGATGTAGGAGAGAGAGAGACTTTAGGAGACTTTGTGATAAGTTAAACTGTATGAGTGAATGTATGTTGGAGTGAGACTGAAAGTTTATGCAGTGTATAGGGAAACGATATACATTCCATTGGTAATGGGAACCATATGTTCTTGTGGTAATGCATGTGTTACTATGGTGATGCAGTTTTTTCCTTGGTCAGTGGTATAAAGACTGAGACCCTTTGTTCAAAAAGCAGGAAAAAATGGTAACGATGCAGAATGAAGACCTCTTCCTCCTATGTCTTATTGTCACGGTGTGGCTCTGGCAGAGGAACGAGGAGACCGGAGTATCAGGAAGAACAGGTTTTTAATATATATAAACAGGCAGGCAGGCAGGCAGACAGACAGACAGGAGCACGGGCACCACACGGGTTCACAATAAACTTCCATAGACAACGACCGACAAAGACAGAATGAAACTGAGGGAACTAAATACACAGAGGAATCAGACATAATGGGGTGAAAACAGGTGAAACAGATGAAACCGGACGCTGAACGGGAGGCTGATGAGGGAGTGAGTTCAGGTGTGCAGACGAGAGGATCATGGGAAGTGTAGTGCAGGAGACGCAGGCAGGATGGTGCAGAGGCAGACTGTGACACTTATAAATATTATAAATAAATTCGAGAGATCTCTTGGCAAAATCACTGGTGTCTCTTTTCATGGGGAAAGCAAAATAAGTTTTTTTAGATCTACAATTTGGCGTCACGGGAACAGGATGGCATGTCCAGGCATTCGTCTCAATCATTGCAGGTAAGACTTTTTGCTTTATAAAAAGTTCTAAGTCTGCCTGATGATTAGAGACAGTGACTGAAACTGCTGAAAAGAACTGTGTGATTTTGGGTACCAGTTGTTTTGCCAATGAATATAAGACATAGTAAAATATAAATACCAAAATGAATAAAAATTAAGTCATTTGAATTGAATTTGGCTTATTTAGGTTCTCTGAAAAGTAAACCTCAAATAATATTTGAAATGCTAGGATAGAGGTGGATCTTTTTTAGAAAAAAGACCATCTAGTCAGAAATTTGGAATTAGCTGTAAAACGGTTAAGCTAGTAAAATTTGCTTGGTTATAACTGCGATGTGGTTGGATAGTGGCGGGACTGTTTAAAGAAGGCAGAGTAATCCCTAAAACATCCAACACACCGAAGATTCGTTCTCAAAAGGAAACGAGGAAAGTTGTAACACAGGCAAAACTTGATTGACCAAAGCGGTTAATGTGGCGGGACTGTTTTAAAAATGATGGCAGAGTAATCCCTAAAACATTGTAACACGCTAGAGTTATACAAGTATAAAAGGCGCCCTTGTAACTAGCTAGGATCGTGGGCATTCTGAACCTGACCGTAAAGCTGTTCAAATATTTGAGGAGACTGATCCGAGTTAACTTTAAGGGAAAAATAAATACCAAAGAAATTAATCTGAGATAAAATCCAAAGTATTTGAGAAGAAAGAAAAAAAAAGGAACTGTTTTGAGTTTTAAAAAGAAAACTAAAATACTGAAAAGCATCAGAGTTAACTTTTCTTTAAATGTTTCTTTTGTTCTGTGAGTGAGGGAGAAAGAGAGCGAAGCAGCCCCTCCCTTCAGAATTGCCTTGTACCTTCACACACACACATCCAGTTGGAGAGGGAGAGAGGCAGGGAGCCCCACACACACATACTTAGACACACACACATTGGCTGCAGCTCTGAGCACATACACATACTTACACAGACAGCCTGCAGCTCTGAGCACACACACACACACACAATACATACATAGCCCCTCCCGTATAATTCACACACATATGTAGGCACACATTCATTCCTGCTGTTCTGAGCAGAGACTTTTAACACTTTGAAAATGGCAGCAAGTGTCTGTACCAGCACAATAGCTGAATGGTATCTTGAAAAGAAGAAGAACAAGAAACTAACTAAACTTTTGAAAAATGGACTGGACATTGAAGCATACCACAAGTTAAACAAAATCATGTCCATCAGTGTCCATCAACCACCAGTGATGATTTATTTGATCCAGATTGGACAAATATAATAACTGAAGCTGAAAGGAAATATTCACAAGCACCAGTGAAATCCGCGACAACAGTAACGCCTCCACCTTACAAACCAATTTATCCACCTTTGCCTGAGCAATACACAAGTTCATCTAAACCTCTGACGCAGCCTCAAGCTTCAAGATCAAACGGAGGTCCAGTTGACAAAATGTATATTGCATCTGCACAAGCAGCTCCAATAATAACGAGATCTAAATCAGCCCAGCCAAGCAGAGACATGATGAGATGTACACCAGCTCATAATTATGGATCTGACTGGGGTGACGAGACAAGGGATGACGACATGATCACAATTGACAAAATCGGTCCTGAATTTTCTTCACCTGTGATTAAAAGGGAAGAGTCGCAACCTGAGATGATGGCCGAAGAAAGACCGTTTACTCCGGGAGAACGACAAGCCATTCTCACAGCCTTGCCTCCTCTGAAGAGACAAGATCCAAACAGAGTTTTGGTGAGAATTATACTCTCTGGTTGAAGCACATCAAATGACACTAAGAGACATTCACACCAGTGTGAAAGCTAAAATCCCAAGAGACAGATGGGAACGCTTGCCAGCAGTGATAACATCAGCCCAATGGGTAGACTTTGGGGTTGATGGCCAGGGAAGACACCTGGGTCTTTGGCAAACATTAGACGAATTTCGAAAAGAAATCCAAGAAATCTTGGGAAGTGGTAAAATTCCATTCACATCAGTGACATTGATTAAGCAAAAGGATGATGAATCTCCAGATGAATATGCTCTGCGTAAGTGGAACGCTTATGAGAGATGGGCTCTCTGTGCAAAGAAACAACCTGACAGAGATGATGTACAATTCACTGAAACACTTGTTGATGGCTTTAGCTCTAAATACCAACAAGCGTTATCACTTGGAGTCAATCCAGGCGAAACGTATGACCAAATTATGCAATGGGCTGGCCGTCTAGAGATGGCGATGAGATCAAACCTGGAAGAAGGAAACAAGCCAAACCAAAAAGGAGTGGCGACAGTTCAATACAACATGGACATAGAGAGGTGGTTGAAGATTTGCAGCAACTGTGGAAAGCATGGACACTTAAGAAAAGACTGTTGGGCTAAAGGAGGTGGAGCCAGAAGGTCAAGGTCCATCTTTTAAACAAGTCATTGTGAAAAAACCATGATGAAACCTCTCAAGGGAGGACGTGGACTGAAGCACAAGTTCGTCAGCTCATTGAAGGAATTATGTGTAACTGATTACTGGAACAGCAATGGTTCTACTTCCTGGTGTTATGCCACCTGCAGAAACAGGCTCTACTTTGTTTCAAGAGAAATTAAGATGTTATTTCACAATGCTCGACAAAATTACCAAAGACAATAATAGAAAGTGAATTCAACAGCAATGGGATGAAAACACACCACTACTGACATTACACATTCCTGAGTTAGGCAGTTTTGTTATAGTCAAGCATGTTGTAAAGGGAAGGGTGTAGGAACAGATAGATGGTATCATTGGTTACAAGTTAAACCTTGCTTAGTGAATAACAAAATGATGATGGCCTATGGTTTAAGATTCAGCAAATCTAAGAATTCATTTTTTTAAATACTGGGAAAAGTGATGATTAATTGTTTTTCTGTTTCCATTTCAGGAATCAAGTTCATTGACATTAATTAGAGATGGTTGTAAGTTATTCTTGATAAATACAAAATGGATAGAACCGAAATGGGAAATATGGTGTGAGATAGGAGATTTTATGTTCTACACTACTTACAAAACACAACCTCACAAACAATGAACACCCGCTTACTGATTTACAACCCCAAGGGATAGGACCCTTTAAGATCAATGTTTTTTTTTTTGTTTATTATTTTTAAGGACTGAACTGGGGGATTTAATTAATTAACGAGTTAATTAACGAGTTAATTAATTAATGAGTTAAGGCACGGGCAGAAGACTTTTTTAGTTTTTATTTCCTTAGATGATTGGGGTTCATTTTAAATGCTTACACATAGATGTTAAATGACACATAGCATACGGGGACATAACATGGGTTGGGTTTTTGTTTGTTATTTGTTTTCTTTCCTTTTCTTTTTCCATTCTTCTGTTCTTTTATGTCTATGTCTTGGTTTACTATTTCTCCTCGCCACTATCACCTCAATAGGCTGGCCACCTGGGGATGATGGTGTGGAACTGACTGTCGTAGTTCCAGAGGAGGGACTGAAGATTCAAATCTCTTCATTTAATGTTGTTTTTAGTACTATTATTATTTTTATTAATATTCATAATATGTATCTGTTTTATTACATGTATACACACATTATTATTTGCAATCTTTGCATTTTGTGATTATAATGTTTTGAAGATGTAGGAGAGAGAGAGACTTTAGGAGACTTTGTGATAAGTTAAACTGTATGAGTGAATGTATGTTGGAGTGAGACTGAAAGTTTATGCAGTGTATAGGGAAACGATATACATTCCATTGGTAATGGGAACCATATGTTCTTGTGGTAATGCATGTGTTACTATGGTGATGCAGTTTTTTCCTTGGTCAGTGGTATAAAGACTGAGACCCTTTTGTTCAAAAAGCAGGAAGAGATGGTAACGATGCAGAATGAAGACCTCTGTTTCTCTTCCTCCTATGTCTTATAAATATTATAAATAAATTCGAGAGATCTCTTGGCAAAATCACTGGTGTCTCTTTTTATGGGGAAAGCAAAATAAGTTTTTTTAGATCTACAGCGCCTATCTCTCCGACCGGCCTCTTCGGATCTGCTGTCACGGGCATCGTTGACCGCTTCTCCGAGGTACAAAAAGCCACCCAGGCCATGAACTTGTTCCTGCCCCGCCGCGCCAGCGCTTCTGCAGGCCGCTCTCACGAACCTCCTGCCAGAACCCCGCAACAGCGCCCACCTCAGCAAGCTCAGCAGCCCCAGCGTAGACAGGGCGGCCGCCCTCGCTCTCGCTCTGACAGCCGCCGCAGACAGCCTCCTCCCCTGGGGCCTCGACCCAAGATCACGCTGAAGCCTGATCAGCAAAAGTCTGCCTAGCACAGCTGAGAAAAAAGACGGCCTTCTCCCACTGCGACCGGACCGCCGTCAAAGTTTCGTCCTCTGCTAGTCCCCGAAGCCTCGCCGACTACAGTAGTGTTTACCGCCACAAACAAGCCGGTTCCCATGCCCGCTTGCGAGCGACAAAAAGCCGTTTTCACGGCTACTCAGAGATTTCACAAAATGAGCATAAAAGCCTCAAGTGTAAAAAAAAATGTGCCCACAAGCATGTGTTCACGCATACACGCAAACACAATATGTCCCGTGTCTCCCACAGAGCCCATTCTCTCAGAGCGGCCACTGACCGCTCTAGTAGCAGAAAACATAAACACGCCCACGAGCCCGTGCGCGTGTCCCCCCTCTGTCTCACGGCCCATAAACTCCTCTCTGAGTGTAAGTCCCGTTGCCACACACACTCTAAGCGCGCCCACACACAGTGTCCAGCCCGCTATGTGCAGCAATCAGGGCAAAATCGCCATTCAACCGCTAGCCGCATGCTGCGAAGCGTGGGAAGCCATCCCCGGCATCTCCCCGTGGGTTTTAAGCATAAAGAATGGCCATCGATTACAGTTTCGTCGCCGCCCGCCCCGCTCGCGCGTTCGGCTCGAATCCGCTGTCAGCCCAGCGGCGATGAACACGCTCCGCTCAGAGATAGCGAAGCTGCTGCAGAAGGGCGCAATAGAGAGAGTTCCGCCATCTATGACCGAGTCGGGGTTTTACGGCCGTTATTTTCTTGTTCCCAAGAAGGACGGCGGCCTCAGGCCGATCTTAGATCTCAGGGTGTTGAACGCTCATGAAGAGACCGTTCAAAATGCTCACAGTCAGAAAACTCCTCGCGCACGTCCGCCAGGGGGACTGGTTCATCTCTCTAGACCTGAAAGATGCCTATTTTCAGATCCAGATAAATCCTCGTCACAGGCCATTCCTACGTTTCGCCTTCGAGGGTCAGGTTTACCAATATGCTGTTCTTCCGTTCAGCCTATCCTTAGCACCCCGTACTGTGCTACAGCTGGGTCTCCTTCACATGCGCCCCCTTCAACTCTGGTTAAAGAGCCGCGCACCCCACCGCGAGTGGACTACGGGCCGCCAGATTATCAAGGTTACACAGACATGTATCACTGCACTGCAACCATGGTCAGTAATCGAGTGGTTTCAGAGGGGCATTACCAAGGGAACCTTTTCTCGCCGAAAAGTCATCTCGACGGACACATCCAGCACGGGTTGGGGTGCGGTCTGCGGTCTGCGAGGGCTCACCGGCCGCTGGCCAGTGGTTGAGCCAGGAGAGTTCCCTACACATAAACTGTCTGGAGATGATAGCGGTCGAGAACGCGCTGCGGCGTTTCCTCCCGCGCTTGCACGGTCACCACGTCCTGATTCGCTCAGACAATACGGCCGTGGTATCTTACATCAACCGTCAGGGCGGGGTCAGATCCAAGAATCTCTTTCTTCTGACGCGTCGCATCCTATTGTGGTCCCAGAGTCACCTGCTCTCGCTCAGAGCGACGCACGTACCGGGCCATCTGAACGACGGTCCAGACATGCTGTCCAGGAACCTTGTCTCCCCGGAGAATGGTCCCTGCACACTCAACAGTTCAAACATTGTGGCGCCTATTCGGCAGAGCGAAGATAGATCTTTTCGCGTCAGAAGAGAACGCTCACTGCCCGATATTCTTTTCAAAGAGCGAGGACGCGTTAGCCCAGGATTGGCCCCGCCGCCCGCTCTATGCTTTTCCCCCGATTTCTCTGCTACCGCAGGTCATTCAGAGAATCAGGGACACACGCCACTCGGTGCTCCTCATAGCCCCGCGCTGGGAGAATCAGATTTAGTTCCCGGAGCTTACGCAGCTGTCACGGACAGCCCCGTGGCCCATTCCAATCAGAGCAGATCTCCTCACTCAAGCTCGCGGCTCGATCTGGCATCCCCATCCACAGCGCTGGGCGCTTCATGCATGGGTGACCAACGACTACTCGTCGATTTGCCAGAAGGAGTCCTGAACACGATCAAACATGCCAGAGCGGAATCTACTAGAAAGCTCTATGCTGCAAAATGGTCTGTGTTTTTTTTAGATGGTGCACCGACAAAAACTTGGACCCACGGACGTGCGAGGTTTCGTCTTTGCTCGCGTTCCTTCAGGAGATGCTGGATAAGGGCAGGTCCCCATCCACTCTAAAGGTTTACGTGGCAGCCGTCGCGGCGTTCGTTGAACCCCGGCGCGCCCAGTCTTTGGGCAAAGACGAACTAATTATCCGCTTCCTCAGGGGAGCCAGAAGGATGAACCCCCTCGCCCCCCCACGGTGCCGGTCTGGGATCTTTCTATAGTTCTAGAAGCTTTGAAAGCCCCACCGTTTGAACTACTCGAGTCCGTGGAGCTAAAATACCTCTCGCTAAAAAACGTTTTTCTGACTGCCCTCGCCTCAGTAAAACGCGTGGGGACATTCACGCGCTGTTCATAGCGCCGCGTGCCTTGAGTTTGGACCTAATGACTCCATTGTCATTCTGAAACCTAGACACGGTTATGTCCCAAAAGCGATTGGTACCCCCTTCAGGGCGCAAGTGATCTCTCTATCGGCGCTGCCTGCATCCGATAGCGAACGTGACACGGATCGCCTCTGCCCGGTCCGGGCTCTGAGAGTGTACACTACACGCGCTGCTGCGTTCAGACGCGGAGCAGCTATTTGTGTCGTTCGGCGGCCGCACCAAGGGTCTAGCCGCCTCTAAACAGACACTGTCTAGGTGGATAGTGGATGCTATTGCTTCTGCTTACGCCTCAAAAGACCTGCCTTGCCCGCTGGGCGTCAGGGCTCATTCCACCTGAGGCATGGCCTCATCGTGGGCATGGTCCTGCGGAATTTCCATTCACGATATTTGTGTGTGTGGCGAGCAGGACGGCCGAGGGACGTGAGAGAAAGTCGCGAGGCCGGTGGTGCGATTGCTAATGAGCAGCACCTGTGAGGCACACCGGTCTCGCATCTCTCACGAAGGAGCGGAGCCATAAAGGGGGAGCGACGGAGTGGATGATCGAGAGAGGAACAGGCCTGCTTTTATTTGTATTTTATATTTTATTTGGTAAGCCAGCAGTCGTCCGTGAGGGGCTGCTGGCCGGTATTTATGTTTTATTTTGGGTAGCCAGCAGTCATCCGCGAGGGGCTGCTGGCAAGTAATTTGTTTGTTTATTTCATTTAAATAAAGTTTTATTTTATTATTATTATCCGGTTCCTGCCTCCTTCTTCCCTGAACTTTGTTACACTGGTGCCGAAACCCGGGAAGAGGGAGGAATGCGCTGTCCGTGGGTCCTCGCCGCTGTGGGGAATCCGCGGTGCCATCGAGCATGGTGCGCGAGTCGCCGCCGCTCGCCGTGGGCCGGAGCCTGCTGCCGTCCGCCGCAGATGGGGAGGAGCAGGGAGCGGGGGACTCGCGGCCATGGACGCTTGAGGCGGGGCGCTGGGGTGCGTTGCCGGTGGGACGCCCGAGCTCGCCACCGACCGCCTGGGAATGGAGGGGCGGCTGCCTTCCGGGAGGGAGAGGAGGAGTCACCGCCGCTTGCCGTGGGCCGGAGCCAGCAGTTGTCCGTGAGGGGCTGCTGGCCGGTATTTATGTTTTATTTTGGGTAGCCAGCAGTCGTCCGCGAGGGGCTGCTGGCAGGTAATCTGTTTATTTCATTTAAATAAAGTTTTATTTTATTATTATTATCCGGTTCCTGCCTCCTTCTTCCCTGAACTTTGTTACAGTGTGGCTGCGGGATGGGCCTCCCCCTCCACTTTTATCAGATTCTATAACTTGGAAGTTCCCGCCTTACAGGCTAAATTACTGGCGGTCTAGTACTATACAGCTCTCCTATAAGAAGCTGCACTATTGGGAGTCCTATCACAACCGGTTCGCCCTTTGTGCTTATGCGTATACGTTCACGGCCCGCTATGCCGGCCGCCTTAAGGGCGTTTTGCATTAGATGATAACGGCCGCTATGCTGGCCGCCTTATTGTCTTCTTCCACCTTAAGATTCCCCCGGTGTTTTCCCCCTGGGATGCTTAGCGTTTACATAGCGCGCACGGCGTTGACCAGGTGTTCCCGTAGCGTAAGCTAGCTTACGCAATACGAGAGAACCTCTCGTAAGAGAACGAATCGGTTACCTAACGTAACCTCGGTTCTCTCTAGATGAGGGAACGAGTATTGCGTTCCCGGCCGTGCTTGCGCCATCAGTGTTTCGCTTCATGCTGAAAGAAATCGTCTACCGAGCCTGGGAGAGCCAGTTTTATACACTGTAGCCACGCCCCTTTCGGCGGGCTCTGACGCAATGAGCGAGCGCCGTCCGCTCATTGGCCGCGGGCTCAGCGCCGCTCTCCCATAGGTTCGTGCATTCTCTCTGAGCGAACCAATGAGCTGCTAGCTAGCCCCGCTCACGGTCTGCCTCAGAGAGACTGCGTTGACAATGATTACAAAATTATGGAATAATTTTTTGGCTTCAACTTCTCAGCAAAGATGAATCTTTCCGTAGCGTAAGCTAGCTTACGCAATACTCGTTCCCTCATCTAGAGAGAACCGAGGTTACGTTAGGTAACCGATTCGTTTTATGTTCTTCAATGCAAAGTTTTCTGTTTTGCTTGTTCTTCAGGTGGGAGCATAGAAACCACAACACAATGAAGCTGGCTTACATCTTCAAACAGGCGTCTCTTCATAGGCATTGGTCTTCTCATCACAGGCGTTGGGGCATCCGAAATCCCGTGAGAGGCTTGATACAAAACTGGAGCTGACGAACGGCATTTTTCTCGGGACAAGCATCCCAAGATAACAGCAGAAAGGCAGATGGGAAATAATTAGCATAGCTGATGTTCATAATGATTTCCATTACTAGCGTGGGTATTTCTGTTTATCATCTTATAAACATAATTAAACATGTATAATCTAAAAACGTGTACAGTTAAGATACTGTGAAGGGGCAGTTACACTAATTTACTGGCAAAAATGCTGCCAGAAGTTCCAGAAAAAAAATGAAAAATAAAAAAAAAATAAAAATCATAACAGTGTAGGCCAACCCAGAAGTTAGCATCACCCTAGTTCCCTCGACAAAAGCCCAATAGGGTTTTTTTTTTTTTTTTTTTGCAGAAAATTCTGATTGGTTATTGTATTATCAGGTGATTATGTTTTCTGGATCATGACTTGTGTTGTGGCAGATTTCCAGTCTCAATTCAAATCATCAAAGTCTGGTTCAGCTCTTAGTGAAAATCTTTCAGAGTCGAGGTTTCAGGTCTCAGAAGAATAACTTTATTGAGCAGTTCAACAAAGTGAGATGTCGGCCAGGCATCTGATCTTACAATGGTCTGCAGTCATTTCTTATACCTTGTGGTAGCCAATTAGCGATCAAATTGTTATCTTTCTTTCTTTGCTCCTCCTTATTACTCCTCCCAAATTAAAACACCTGCATCATCATTTTATTGAGACAGCCTTCTATGCGCATGCGTATCATTTCTTTAAAAAAAATGGACATCTGTATTAGTGTCTTTTTACACAATGGGCTCCTTGTTTCAGTACGCTTTTCCCAGTGGCACATTGTTACATTGTATGTGTAATAAAGTTCAGTTAGGGGTGAAGAAGGAGACAGGATCGGCGAAACTGGAACTCGTACTGCTTTATTACTCAGACTCGTACAAAACAAAAAGGCGCGCACACAGCGCATTCACCGTAGCGCAGCTACAGCACAACTCATTCACAAGAAAACTCTTTCCACGTTGATCACCATCCGGTTCCAGATCAACCTCACAGCACGGGCACGAGTTCCAGTCAGTTTCTCTCTCTCTCCCCTCTCTCCCAGTCTGCGGCTTTTACGGTCTCCCCGCTCCAATCACTGCAAATAGACACAGCTGTTCATCATTTGCACTTGACCCACTTACTCTCCGCGCAGCTCATTGACTCGTCTCTCACTACAGACGCCGCGAAAACCACGCCCCCCTACCACAGTATACAATTTGTTTCTCTCCCAGTGTCTTCCAATACCTGCATCTGTGCTACAAGTGTTTTTTGGGTACTTTTCCACTCTCTTGTCCCTGTCCTCATGTGCCCTAAGACCCTAGTTCCCTTTCGTAGTCACTTCGAGTTACGTCAGAAGTGACGGAGAATGGGGGTTTCGCATAGAAAGCCAATCCTCTTCGAGTATTTAACAACGAGCCAATGGCATGAAATGCCTTGGGGCTGTGGAATTTGCATAGCGTAACTCCGCCCCACCCTGTGGGTCTAAAAGGAGGAACGCAACCGCAGTATGTTTTCGCTTCGGAGCCAAGAGATTTCTTCACTCCTCAAGCCATTCTCACTGATTTAAGACTCTTCGAGACGAGCGTCCTCTTAAGTGTTGGTGTGACGGTGGTACCCAGCGAGACTCTGACTCTGAAAAAAAATAAATAAATAAATAAATAAAAAAAACCCCGACGCTAGTTCCTCGGGCCACACCCACCGCTCCAGTGTTAGAGCCAGTGAGCGCTGTATCGTTTCAGACGTCTGCCTCTTTGCAGGTACCGTCTGTTTCGTTCAGCGCTCCAGAGGATGATGCGATGACGATGCGGCTGCGTTGCCTCAGTTCTCAGTTCGACTCAGTTCGCGAGGTCTCCTCCCCGCTTTAGGGGAGTTCGCTCCACGGTGGTTGGTGGCAATGCCCCGGTCATGAGAGCGGAGATTGCGACCCTGCTGGCGAAGGGTGCAATCGAGACGGTCCCTCCAGCCGAGGTGAGGTGCGGGTTTACAGCCCATACTTCACTGTCCCCAGAAGACCGGTGGGTTACGACCGATCCTGGATCTGCGCATTTTGAACCGTACTCTCCATCGACTACCGTTCAAAATGCTCACAGCCAAACGCATTTTCGAATGCGTTCGGCCTCAGGATTGGTTTGCAGCGATCGACCTGAAGGACGCGTACTTTCATGTCTCCATATTGCCTCGACACAGACCGTTCTCGGTTTGCCTCGAGGCCAGGCATCAGTACACGGTTTTCCCTTTCGGCTTAGCTCTGTCACCTCGCGTCTTCACGAAGATCGTCGAGGCAGCCCTTGTTCCCCTTCGCGAACACGGGGTTCGCATCCTGATTTATCTCGACGATTGGCTATACTGGCACACTCTCGAGAACAGCTTTGCGAACACAGAGACCTGGTGCTCCGGCACCTAGCCCGTCTGGGCCTTCGGGTCAATCGGGAAAAGAGCAAACTTTGCCCCGTGCAGAGGATCTCTTTTCTCGGCATGGAGATAGACTCGGTCGCCATGTCCGTGCAGCTCACGAGCGAGCGCGCGCACTCACTGCTGACTTGTCTTCGACAGTTCGAGGGCAAGAGTGCCGTTCCACTGAAACAGTTTCAGAGGCTCCTGGGGCATATGGCATCCGCAGCCGCGGCAACGCCACTCGGTTTGCTTCATATAAGACCGCTTCAGCTGTGGCTTCGCGATCGAGTCCCGAGGTGGGCATGGCATCACGGCTCGCTTCGAGTTCCAGTGACTCCAGCGCAGAGGTGTGGACTCGAGTCATGTGACTTGGACTCGAGTCAGACTCGAGTCATGAATTTGATGACTTCAGACTCGACTTGACAAAATGTACAAAGACTTGCAACTCGACTTGGACTTTAACATCAATGACTCGTGACTTCACTTGGACTTGCGCCTTTTGACTCGAGAAGACTTGCTACTTCCCATGAAAACTGGGGAAAAAAATTTTTCACACGGCCGCGCCCGCGTTTATCTGCATCTGTAAAAAAAAAAATGCGCGCCGTCACCTGTATGCATGCAGAGAGAACGCGGCAACGCGCGCTGCCTGCACGACATCCAATCACTGTAGTCCCATGTTTTTTTGATTCGACAGCAAGACAACCTATGAAGCGCAACAAGCACCAACGCGCCAGTTGGCAAAATGATACCGAAGGTAGTTTCTTTTGGCTATAAAAATTACGAGCTAGTCGACAAAAAACGAGTTGCAATTTGCAAAACATGCGGGTCGAAGATTACAGACGGAGCTGCCACAACGTCCAACTTTGTTCGACACCTGAAGTTGCACAAAGAAAGGTAAGTTTTGAATGAATGATAAGCACCTTATAGGATGTACCGTTCTAGCTAGCTGCTGCATATACTCTAGCCTATCAACGAGACAGTAAACGCACGTCTCTCTTGCTGGTTCATGCTTACAAAAATAGGTATTTTTGAACCCGGATTATATGAGGTAGATGAGTGTAGCACACTCAGATGGAAAACCTTGCCAACATCATGTCAACGTCCGTTTTAAAGGACAATTTCTACCTTGCTGCTAGACGGATAAACACAAATGTATATCTCAGTCTCTCCAATACACAGGGGCGTAGAATTTAGTAGGGACGCTAGGGACGTGTCCCTACCAATATCCAGTGACACTGATATATCCCTAGCAATAATTTCGATCAAAACTCAAAATTTATTTATAAATTGATTAGGGCTGGGCAAAAAAATATATTTTTCGATTTCGATTAATCGTTTTTTAAAATGTGGTCGATTCAAAATTGATTCTCAACGGCCACGAATCTATTTTTTTCCATATTGAGGACTCGCGGCGGTGCTGCGTCTTCTCTCTCTGCACTTGGCAAGCGCTACTGCAGGTACACACTTGAAATCGGGCCAGCATCGCACCGGTAACTATCGTTTATCATTGGATTACCAGTTTAAACATTCAAGCAATGTTAAACCATCCCCAGCTCGCGCACTCTCAGAGATGTCTTTCACTGCGCGCACATATAAAGCCTAAATCCGCCTCACAAACAGCTCGCCAGAAACAAAAGTGTTATCCCTGGATTATATCGCTTTAACAGTTAAAAGCAAAATTATGTCAAAACTGTCTTGGTGAGTAACCTCGTAAAGACAGTCGGTTATGTCTTAAATTAGCATTAAACGCGTGTGACAAAGTTATAATAAAACACAGTAATGGATTCGCGAGCTAGTTCTTAAAGTGAACGCAGCCATAAGTGTCTGCCATTAATTCTGTTGTCATAACAACATAATATAGCATTAATTGTAAGCAATCAGAATGAATAGCCTATGTATTTAATTCAGTCTGGACTAAAAAGACTATCAGTGTTATTTTACATTGGATTACTTTATACTTAATACTTTAAACTACCCTAAAATGTTTCTTTATTTGTGTCTTTATTTTTTTTGTATTTATTTGTGCTACTTTTTCAATTTAATTCAAAGCTTGAAATCAAGCTTCTATGTGCATCTTGCATCAAAATCCTGTCCATTCGTTGTATGCATTTAGGCTAGTGTACCTAAAATAAAGAGTTTTACAGGGTGTGGCTCTTAATTTATTTGTATTAATAACCAGTAGTAATTATCGTATACCGTAGTGTACAATAGACAATGAATATTAACACAACAACATTGATATGAGTAAAGAGTAGTTTTAAATACAACGTGTGGCTATAGGGGATTTTCTGACATCTGTTTCATATTCTTCTCTGTTACAGGTATGAAGAATACCAGATGAACAAAAGCATTGTAGATGAACCACAACAGCTTTTAATCTCACAATTCCTGGACACTCGTGTAGGGCGTTACAGCCTGAGCCACCCACAGCAGAAGGCCATCTCCAATGCGATACTGTCTGACTTGATTATTGATTGTAATTTTCCTCTGTCTATTGTGGAAAATAAGAGCTTTCGTCACTTTCTGGCTGTGCTGGACAGCAAGTATACCCCAGTCTGTCGCCGAACGCTGACCACAAAAACAGAGAGCCTTGCTGAGGAGAGACGTTCGAAGTTAAAAACTCAATTGAGCAACACGGACCATGTTTCAGTCACTGTGGACATTTGGTCTGATCGAAAGATGAGGGGATTCCTTGGTGTCACTGTGCACTGGATGGAGAGAGATGCAGAGAGGGTACAGCTAAAGACTAATCTCTTGGCCTGCAACCGCTTCAAAGGCTCTCACACTGCGGAGCGCATCTGTGACCAATTTGAGGCAATATGTGATGAATACAACATCAAAGCTAAATTGGACTATATCATTAGTGACAATGCTGCTAACATGCGCAAGGCATTTACTGTCTGCTTCCCCAGCGAAAAGGAGGAAGATGATGATGCTGGAGATAATCTTGATGATCCTGAGCTATGGCATGACTTAACCCTAGAAGACCAGCAAACCGTCAATGCTGCTATGGCAAAGAAACAGCGCCTGCAGTGTTTTGCACACACATTGCAGCTGGTTGTGGGAGACGGTTTAAAAGAAACAAAAGTGGCATGTCCTTCTCTCTCCAAGTTATCAAAACTTAGCTCCCTGCTCCACACAAGCACAACGTTTAAAGACATCTTCGATGGTGAATTTGGGGAGCACAGAGGCATCCCTGCTGCAGTGAGCACGAGGTGGAATTCCACACTGCGGCAGGTGAAAGCAGTCCTTCATTGTGATCAGCAAAAGCTCTGCGGAGTTCTTGAGAAGGCCGGGCATAAAGAACTGTCATTCACACCACGAGAGTGGAATCTGCTGAAGGAAATGGTGGACATCTTGAAACCGTTCGGAGAAGCAACTGATTTGACACAGGGGGAGAAAGTCATTACAATCAGTGCAGTTGTTCCATCCGTCTTGTCCCTCAATCACCATCTTGAGAAGCTGAAGCCTCAAGTTCGTTTCCTGAGCGGCCTGGTCAGAGGTCTGCAGGCATCCCTGAAAAAAAGATTTCTTGGGATCTTCATTAATGTGAAAATGGCCCAGTCTCAAGAAGGGATCACTGCCCCCTTTTCAGACACAGTCTATCTGAAAGCAGCTGCCTTGGATCCAGCCTTTTGTCTGCTGTGGATTGAGCCCCATGTGCTGGTCAACCGTGACATCAAGGCAGAGGTGGCACAACGAGTTAAAGGTAAATATTATTGACTTGCAATGCAACTTAAATGCAACGTAAAATAATTTGATCTTAATCTGATCTGGGATCTAATGTGATATTAATCTGACTTTAACAATAATAATAATCTTCAGTCTTGCACAGTATCATCAACATCAGTAATGGTAATACGGGCTCTTTTGTTTCTGCTGTGACACATTTTTTTTTAGAATTGATCCTGCAAGATGCTGCAGAGATGGAGCAACCTGTGCCTGTGCCGGTGCCTGCTGAAGAAGAACTAGAGGACATGGAAGGAGAAGGGCTGTTTGCTGCATACCATAAGAGGCAGAAAAGGGATGTTGAGACCCCACCAGCAGTACAGCTAAGTCACTACATTGACATGGCAGAAGGACAGAATGCCCTTTTGTTCTGGGCACTGAACAGTAAGACTCTTCCTTCACTCTTTCAAGTAGCCATCCGAGTCTTGGCAGTGCCTGCTTCTAGTGCTCCAGTGGAGCGAGTTTTCAGCCATGGTGGCATCATTCTGCGTCCCCATCGTGCACAAATGACTGACAGACTTTTGGCCAATTTGATCTTTTGCAAATGCAATGCAGTATAGGGGCCTCCTTCGACCCACACACTCACTCTCTGCTCAACACCTGTCCACACAGCTCTCTCTCTCTCTCTCTCTCTCTCTCTCTCTCTCTCTCTAAAAATCAGTTGTTGTTAAATTTGAGTCTGTGATTCAAAAAAGAAAAAAAAATTAATTGAACTTTTTATTCAATAACTTTATATGCTTTATGAGATTCTATGCGTTTTTGAGTGGGTATACTTGTATTTAATGTATCTGTTTTGAGAAAAACCGATGTTTTAAGAGTATTGTCTTTCTTCTCTCTCTCTGTTTTTGAGGAGTTAAACTGTTTTGCAATACAGAAGTTTTGCAATATTGTTCTAGTGCAATATGCTTTTTTTTACTGTATTTGATTAATGTCGTATAAATAAATACAAATCTTACAGACATACATGATTTGTATACATTTTCTGTGGTAAGAGGACTTGAAATGACTCGAAACTAAAATGGTAGGACTTTGGACTCGACTTGAGACTTGTTGGCTTTGACTTTTGACTCGACTCGGGACTTGCCTCATCTTTGACTCGACTTGACTCGGGACTCGAGGGCAAAGACTTGAGACTTACTTGTGACTTGCGTAACAATGACTTTGTCCCACCTCTGCTCCAGCGTGCCGCCGAACCTTCTTCCCCTGGTCGAACCTCAGCTTTTTATGGACCAGTGTCCCTCTTCAGCGAGTTTCCAGGCATCTCGTTGTCTCCACGGATGCATCTACCACGGGTTGGGGTGCCATGTGCAATGGGCATGCAGCCGCGGGTTCCTGGACAGGACCCCAGCGCCTCATGCACATCAATTGCCTCGAGCTGCTGGCAGTACGCCTGGCCCTGCACCGCTTTCGAGCACTGCTCAGGGGCCAACACGTACTTGTCCATTCAGACAACAACGCTGCACTAGCGTACATCAACCACCAGGGTGGTCTACACTCACGCCGGTGGTCGCAGCTTGCCCGCCACCTCCTGATATGGAGTCAGAAGCACCTGAGGTCCCTTCGTGCAGTGTACATTCCAAGAGACCGGAACCTGGCGGCCGACGAGCGGTCACGGGTCCGCCTATCTCCGGCGAATGGCGACTCCATCCCCAGACGGCCAGCTGATTTGGGACCAGTTCGGGGAGGCACAGATACTTCTGTTCGCCTCCCGGGACTCATCCCACTGCGCCCAGTTTTATTCCCTGTCCGAGGGCTCACTCGGCACAGATGCACTGGCGCACAGCTGGCTGCGGGGCCCACGCAAGTATGCGTTTCCCCAGTGAGCCTTCTTGCACGGGTGTTGTGCAAGATCAAGGAGGACGAGGAGCAGGTCTTGCTGGTAGCCCCCTATTGGCCCACCAAGTCGTGGTTCTCCGAACTCATGCTCCTCGCGACAGCACCTCCTTGGCCTATTCCTCTGAGACTAGATCTACTCACTCAGAGACGGGGCACTCTGTGGCACCCTCGTCCCGATCTTGGAGGCTACACGTGTGGCTCCGGGACGGGGCAGGTTGAGTTCGCTGCCACCTGCGGTGGCGGCACCCATCAGTTCCGCTAGAGCGTCGTCCTCGAGACACCTGTACACGCTGAAGTGGAACCTCTTCGTCAACTGGTGCTCTTCTCGCGGAGAAGACCCCCGGAGATGTTCGATCGGGGTCGTGCTTTCCTTCCTGCAAGAAGGGTTGGAGTGTAGGCTGTCGCCCTCCACCCTTAGGGTTCATGTCGCGGCCATTGCCACGTCTTGTGATGCAGTGAAAGGTAAGTCTATGGGAAGCATGACCTGGTCATCAGGTTCCTGAGGGGAGTAGGAGGCTAAATCCGCCTCCCTCCCCTCGTGCCCTCTGGGGACCTCTCAGTAGATCTAAATGCTCTGCAGAGGCCTCCCCTGGAGCCTTTGCAGTTGGTAGAGTTTTAGCCCTGTCCTATGTAGACAGCACTCCTGATTGCATTGGCCTCCATCAGGAGAGTAAGGGACCTGCACGCACTCTCCGTTGACGAAGCGTGCCTGGAGTTCGGGCCGGCTTACTCTCACGTGTTCTTGAGACCCCGGCCTGGATATATGCCCAAGGTTCCTACCACTCCCTTCCGGGACCAGGTGGTGAACCTGCAAGCGCTGCCCCTGGAGGAGGCAGTCCCAGCCTTGCACTGCTCTGTCCAGTACGTGCACTCCGCACCTACGTCGACAGAACGCGGTGTTCAGGACCTCAGACCAGCTCTTGTCTGTCATGGGGGGAGCCAGAAGGGAAGGGCTCTCTCAAAGCAACGGCTGTCTCACTGGTTAGTGGACGCCATTGCTTTGTCTTACCAGTAGCAAGGCCGTCCGTGCCCCCTTGGTGTGATGGCTCATTCCACTCGGAGTGTGGCCTCCTCTTGGGCTTTAGCGCAGGGCACCTCGCTAACAGACATTGCAGAGCTGCAGGCTGGGCGACACCAAACACCTTCGCGAGATTCTATAATCTGCGAATTGAGCCGGTGTCCTCTCACGTACTCGCTTCCGCCAATACTGGACCCGCTTAGGTGTCTTCGCTTGCTTGCCATTCCACTCCTCAGATTGGATAAGTGCGATATTTCCTCAGTGTCTTCCGTTGAAGCCTTGAGTCCTCCAGCACCGACGATGCGAGCACCACTGCTGTTGCTCTGGATGCTGGCTAGGTGCCTCCATGTGCACGGTTCCCTATGGTAACTGTCTCATGTGTATTATCCACTGTAAGCCTCTCTGAGCATGTGTCTTCCTCCTTTTATACCCACAGGGTGGGGCGGAGTTACGCTATGCAAATTCCGCAGCCCCAAGGCATTTCATGCCATTGGCTCGTTGTTAAATACTCGAAGAGGATTGGCTTTCTATGCGAAACCCCCATTCTCCGTCACTTCTGACATAACGTCTCCGTTCCCTACTCAGGGAACGAGGGTTACATCCGTAACCGAGACGTTTTTTCTGCTTGGCATTACATCACATGCATGCTTCTTTCACATGTACAGCACTCTTTTGTCACATGTACATAGGACAATCAGAATTCTCCAACATTTGTCACAGGAGTCATTAGCAAGACTGGAAAAACAAGAACAAATGTAAACACGATCAACAAAGAACTTAGTAGTAGTAATCGTTTAACTAAACTTTAAAATGCATAACCCAGAAATGAAATATAATTTTGACAAAGGGAACATTAAGCCATAGATTAGATTATTAACTTTAGCTTTGATTGAAGTTAACTTGAAGTTGTTTAATGTATAATTTCATCTTTTACAAAAATTGTCAAGTGATTAAATCTGTATATGTTTAAAAAATAATTTAATGAACAGAAACCGCTCCCATGATAGCAACTTTTATGTTCTCACTCCAAAACATATTTGTTGATCTAAGAGCCTATTTTGATCTTTAGCCTATTTTCTCTCTTCATTGATGTTAGAAATAAAAGTCTTCCAAACCACAAAGTGCCTTTTTTCTCCATCCTTTCATTGAGCTGTCATCAATTAATAAAACAAGAAGAAAGATCAGCGGTGAGGAGATCAAGAGCTCTCAGCCCAATAGCCATGTGGTATGAAAATATATAGTCAACATTTGAGAGTATAACGACTCTAACCAATATAACCATACATCCCATCATATCATATCATCATGATATCATATCATATTTGTATAACAATTCTATAAATGGTCAGTATCCGGTAAGATCTCTGCTCTCTCCTGGAGATCCGAGAAGGCCCATCAATGTATAACCTCTTGACAAAAGAAGAGAAAAATAGGGGAGAGAGAAGACTCCATCCTCCAGATGTTCGACTTACATACATATGAAGGAATGTGCAAGCAAAGCAAAGCACAAAGCTCTTACTTTCTCTGGACAATAGCTGAGAGAGAAATACATTTCTGACAATTGAAGAACACCAATATAGGTTTGAATGGTTCTTTTTTATTATAGACCTATTCAACACATATTTTGAAGGTTTAATGTCAACATACAGTTGGAATACCTGTTCAGACAAGTTATCGGATGTCCTACCACAAACATTATTTGATAAGTGTCAGATTACATGATAGAAAAACAGGATAATAACCTTATTCAAGATACAGTACCTCAGTTTTATTTGTTACATCTTCACAAACGAACAGAACAAAAACAGATTTGAATGGTCCTACTTTTTTATTATAGACCTATTCAACAAAAATTTTGAACAGGTTCCCTGTTCAGACTAGTTATTAGATGGATACCAAAACTGTGATTACGTGATGATAAAACAGAATAAGCCAAATTTATACAAGCAGACTCAGTACCTCAGCTTTATTTTTTTTAAATCTTCACACTACTATATTGCTTATTTTTACTTTTCTTGTGTAAGGACTTTGCCAGGTGACTCAACCCTCCCCTCCGGAACTTAAACACACACACACACACACACACAAGCCCTTCCCTTCCCCCACACACGAGGGAGACCCCAGCACATCGGAATGTGCCTAATGTCTCTGAACAAAGAGAAATACGTCTCTTTTGTTTTAAAGACATTTAACAAAGGTATTCAATGGTTTTATGTATGTGTGTTCTCCCCCAGTGAAATAACTTTGTTTGGTCACAGCGTAAATAGAAATTAGAAATACCTTCTTTATTCATTTTAAACATAAGTGTATATTCCTTTAATGTAACATAATGTTCCTTGATATCTCCAGAATGCTTATTGAATGAAACACTCGAATATGCATGGAGATGTAAATTAAAGTGTATTTTTAATATGTTTTACCGCCAATGAAAATCAAACTGTTTTACTATTAACCTCCTTGAACACACCCCCTTCCACGAGGAGCGCGCGCTGAGGAACAAAGGACAATAAACCGAGAGTTCCCATTGTTTAAACGCCCCGCGTCGTCTTAGTTTGTGTTTTAATGTTTGTAAATACATGTATCATTGTAACATAGTGAACGCTTAAGTAGTTGCTTTATTAAATACAGTTATGCTCATTTCTGACTGAATCATTGTCTTGCTCATAATACTAGTCAATGAAATGTCGATCAAGAAGCTACACGCTTTACAGAACTAAACATACCTAAAAGGGTATTTGTTTATAGAGCAGGAAAGCTAATTCTTGTGGCCACAGAATTACTTTTCATAAACTCTATAACTTAATTGAGCTAATTGATTTTGCCTGTCTTGTAAAACGTGGTCCTTGTAGTTAATAACAATTAATTGGGTAAAATTAATAAGCCTCCCTAAATGGGATATTTATTAATATTTAAGACCAGTCTGATCCAAATCTGTATGAATAATTATTAATTATCAATTATTAATTATGATATGCAAATTCCCCCTTGATCAGACCCGACCAGAGTCTTTACTCTTGTGTTAAATGTTTATTATCTAAATGTTTATTTATGTATGTATGTATGTATGTATGTATGTGTGTGTGTATGCAACCCATTCTCACTCCCAAGACGTCAAAAACTGAAGCATGGTCAAGCTCCCGCAGCATTAGGAACTCCATTGCTTTCAATGGGAAACCTGTGGTGTCAATAACAGACACAATTTTTATCGTGTAGGAAATCGCGCTGAAGAAGTCTCATTCCAAACACATTGCTATATTTGCCATCAGTTCACATGTGCCAGATGTTGGTAGCCGTAAATATGCTGTCCAAATAATGTTTTATATAGGCTCATTTCTTTTCTGTTTGTCTAAATTGATCAGCGTAGCTCATGTTTAGTCACTGCATTATTTTTCATAAACACATTACATTTCCAACTTTCCAAGTAGGGCTGCAACTGGTTTACAAATATTGCGATAAAGACACTGGACAAAATTATAAACACTTTTGTTTTTGCCCCCATTTTTCATGAGCGGAACTTTTTTTGTGATGTACACAAAAGGCATATTTCTCTCAATATTGTAAAAAAAAAAAAGAAAAAGAAAAAAAAGTTATTGATTGTGGCCTGTGGAATGTTGGTCCACTCCTCTTCAATGGCTGTGTGAAGTTGCTCAATATTGGCACCTGGAATACGCTGTCATATACACCAATCCAGAGCATCCCAAACACTGAGTTATGCAGAACACGTGTAACCACACCTGCCCACGACCTCCACATCCAGCATCTTTACCACCAAGATCATCTGAGACCAGCCACCCGGACAGCTGCTGCAACAAGCGGTTTACATAACCAAAGAATTTCTGCAGAAAATGTCAGAAACCGTCATCTGCATGCTCGTCGTCTTCATCAGGGTCTCAACCTGACTGCAGTTCGCTGATTGTTCGTGCACTCTCAGAAAAAAAGGTACGAAAGCTGTCACTGGGGCGGTACCTTTTCAAAAGGTACACTTTTGTACCTTAAGGGTGCATATTGGTACCTTCATGGTACACTTTTGTACCTAAAGGGTGCATATTGGTACCTTCATGGTACATTTGTACAATTATGGTACCAATATGCACCCTTTAGGTACAAAAGTGTACCTTTTTGAAAAGGTACCGCCCCAGTGACAGCTTTTGTACCTTTTTTTCTGACAGTGTGTGTGATCATTGGTAACTAAGCAACAGTGGAGACTGTCAGCTGTCATGCGAATAGTTGCTAAGTTACCAATGATCGCGCACACGAACTCGACAATCGACTACTGTGGACTTCGAACGAAATCAGGAAGTAAATACAGGTATGTTAGCTGGCTGAATTAACATTATTTTTTTAAATATCTTTCACATCTACTGCAGTCAGATTGACCGTGGTCACTCTTAATAACACCACTCACATGGTTGTGCACTTGTAATGACAAATCAAGGATGTTAAGAGGCTAAAAGCAGGTTTTCCCCATTTAAATCAACAGGGTGTGAATTTTAAAATGTACAAACAATGGGCTTAATGTTACATTTGACCAGAGTTCTCCTTTAATATAACAGCTTCAAATGGGTATCAGGCTGTGAGTGCAGAGACCAGAGACGCTCTGTGTGAGTGGTATTTACGACAGTAACATTAAATACAAGTACTCCACAGTGACTCTAGGGGTCGCTGTTTGACAAAAACAGAATTCCTGCTTAGTGTGCCTTTAAAGCTTCCAAGAGAACTACTGAAAAACCAATTCATGCAAAACTAATCAATAACAATTGCAGGACAATTGACTAGCACTGCATTAACATTTTAACTGCAGTAATTGAATACACAAGGTTGTTTATAGTATAAATATGTAATAGCAGCATAGCAGACTTATGATTTGGGAAAGCTGTTAATTATTGGCCTGTGTATGGTCAATTGTATGTATGTGTGTGTGTATATATATATCTTTTGAGTGATTAGAAGATTCTACACTTTATTGGCTTTTCATTAGTAACTAATGTAAGAATCATGGTAACAAACTAGTCATGACTAGTCATGTTACTACATACTTCTATGGGAATTACTAATTGTTTTGATCTGTATTCTAAAGTGAAGATCATGGGAACTAACTAGTAATGACTTAAGTGTTATTTAAAGTTCCTGTAAAGGCAATTCTACAAAAAAATTCTAAACACATTATAAATGTTACAAATGTATTGCTAAAACATATTACAAAGACTGTGAAATGTGAAGTACTGAAATGTGTAGTTAGACTGTTAAAGAGTTCCCTATCGAGGGAACTCAAACTGCGTCCAAGTGACACTTTGGGGGAACGCCCCTCAGCGTAGCGTCTCTGAAGCATGAATGAAACTAAGCCAATCTCCGATTGGATCAACGTGATGACGTGATGTGTGACGACACCAGTGTTGTGCAAGTTACTTCCAAACTGTAATACATTAGGTATTACTTGTTACTGTTATTTAAAAGTAATTCATTACCTTACAATATTACTGTCTCAGAATTGTAATGCGTTACATTACTCATGTATTACTTTTGAGTTACTTTCACCAAAATAACTAAGTAGAACTTAACTTTGGGGCTGTAACGATATGCAATATGAAACCGAAATCGCCATTCGCCACACGACTACAGAATCGCGACACACCTCTTCCAACTCCAGCGTTATTCTCCTTACCGTCCAGATCCAATGCTGCCTTATCTTTAAATTAGGCTATTAGTATTATTTGAAGTTAACATTATAAAATACGTAGACCTACACCACAAAACTAGTTGAGGATAAATTATTTAAAATTGGGGAAGTCCAGCATTATGGACATGATGACATTTGCAGTCAAAACTTGAAATAAAAATTCTCAGAAAATACATGTATTGAAACGTATATAGGCTACTTCCTTAAAGGACTCCAGACATTAGACAAATATCAGTCTGTGTTTTATTTTTAATATTAGGGAAAAGACACACATTCATGCGTGACAAAAAAAAAATAGGAGGCAAAATATATTTTTTGTAATTCTGTTAATTACACTGCGCAAATCGGATGAGGAAGGGTTGGCTCTGCAGTCTCCATAGAACTTAAAATATTCATTTTATTTTAGTTTTCGTGTTCGCATTTATGAGGAAAAAACAATGTTACAGACGCGACCGCTCTGAACTGGCACTAAAAGACTGCTTTAAAAATTTCACATAGTCTGTTGCCTTTAAGAAGTAAAAGCAGACAATACACTGTAATACAACTGTAATACAAGCCTCACTAAACATGTAAAGAGTAAAATATTACTGAAAATTGATTAGTAATGCCTTACACTACTGCGTTACAGCAAAAAGTAATATGTTACTGTAATGTATTACTTTTGTAATGCGTTACTCCCAACACTGGACGACACATAGGCGGAAGCATATATAAGGAACCGGCACACACAACATGTCAGCTTTCTGTTCTTCAGCTAAGCGCTCTCTGTGACTGTCAGTCTTATTTATTGTTTGTCTGTCTAAGCAAGTATATCTCCCTAAAATCTGATAATGGCGAGTGTGAATTTCAGGCGGTGTGTGCACCCTTGCCCTCGCTACATCACGGGCGGGGACACACACCAACTGTGTACACATTGTCTGGGAATGCAGCACGCGCAGGCAGCTCTCGAGGGAGCTGCTTGCGAGCATTGTGAGGCTTTACCGCTCCGCGTGCTGCGTTCCCGGCTGGCCCTTTTCAATGAAGAGGGTCAGCCTCGTGAGCCCCGTGGTGCGGGACCCGCGTCCGCCAAGGCGGCGCGGCGACGCTCTTCATGGGGCTCGCAAATGGATCTGTCTGGGGATCCCGAGGCTGCTGAGGCACCTTCTCGGGATTCATCGGACAGTTCCGATGCCCTCGAGCCTCGCGCAGAAGCCCGCTCGGCGGCTTCTTCTGCGCGAGTCGAGGATCCGATGCTTGAGCTGTCTGCTTCCGAGGAGGTGGACGTGCTCAGCATCGAAGGGGGCGGGGACTTCGGGGATGACTCGCCACCCCGTGTCCCCGCATATGAGGAGCTGGTAGAGGTTGTTTCCCGTGCAGTGGCTCATTTAAAGATCGATTGGCCACAAGAAAAGCAGGAAGTGCAAGTTAAAAGCAAATTAGATGAGCGCTTCCTGCAGCACAGGGAACAACCTCATCATCGGGGCTTACCGTTTTTTTAAATCGTGGAAGAAACCCCATTCTTCTCGTGTTTCCAATCCCACTATATTAAAATATAGTAATATCATGGGGGCACGAGAGAATGGTTATGGGATGATGCCGCGGGTTGAACAGCCTTTGGCTAATTATTTATCACCTGAGTCGGCATCATCCTTTAAAGCCCCGGTGCTGCCCACCAAGCCATGCAGAGAAACATCTTCACTGGTGGGCAGGGCATATATGGCTGCGGGTCGGGCTGGTGCGAGTCTTCACACCATGGCGCTTCTCCAAGCGTACCAGGCCGACCTTCTTAAGGATATTGATGAGGGTGAGGGACCAACTCCGGAGGATGTGGCGGAATTGAGGAAGGTCGCTGATTTGTCTCTCCGAGTCACCAAAGAGACGGCCCGCGCTGTCGGTCGCTCCATGGCGGCAATGGTGGTCTCGGAGAGACATTTATGGTAAATCTGACGGGCATCAGGGAGAAAGACAGGGCTTTCCTCCTTGATGCCCCGATTTCGCCTTCTGGCCTGTTCGGCGATGCTGTTAATACCGTTGTCGACAGGTTTCAGGAGGCGAAAAATCAATCAGCGGCCTTCAAACAATTTCTCCCTCGCCGCTCAGTATCCAGGAAGTCTGCCCCCAGTGGGCAGTCGCAGCCTCAGCCAGGTACCAGCTCCTCCACCTACAGGCAGGTTCAGAGAGAGAGCGTCGCGTCTAGAGCCCCCCCTCAAGGAGCTTGGGGGCATAGACGGCGCTCTCAATCTAAGCCGCAAGCCAAGCAGGGCGACCTGAGGGCCGTCCTGCAGGCTAAGAAAACATCTAAGAGGTCCTAGCAGTGCTAGGATCTCTGCGGGCGGCCCCACCCGTGATGGAGCGACTGAGGTCGTCTCCCTCGCGGAGCCCGCAGGAAATCGATGTCGTTCTCCCGCCGTCAAGTACGTTTCGGGACGCATCGGTTTCCAGCGATCGCAAGCTGCTTTGTCCGCCCCACGAGCCTGCGGACGGGCAGCGATTGCGTTCGCCCATCGAGAATCGTTTTCGGTCCAGTCCTGCCGAGATCTGTTTCAGGCGTCGAGAACGAATCCCGATTAATATCG
>NW_024121755.1:0-14054 GCF_016745375.1 Pimephales promelas
AAGATTGGGGATACTTAATTTTTTTCACCCAAAAAAAAAAAAACGTAAAGGGGTAACACTGTCGTTTTTTTTCGGGTCGAATTTTGATTTTCGATATCTCAGCTCTGGGAAGGTCTAGAGCCTCCATTTTGCACTCAGGTCTAAGTCTCATGGCCCTCTATCAGAATCCAGAGTTTTGAGAAGATTGGGGATACTTAATTTTTCGCCCCAAAAAAAAACGTAAGGGGTAACACTGTCGTTTTTTTTTCTGGTCGAAATTTTGATTTCGATATCTCAGCTCTGGAAGGGTCTAGAGCCTCCATTTTGCACTCAGGGTTAAGTCTCATGGCCCTCTATCAGAATCCAGAGTTTGAGAAGATTGGGATACTTAATTTTTCGCCCAAAAAAAAAAAACGTAAGGGGTAACACTGTCGTTTTTTTTTTTCGGGTCGAAATTTTGAGTTTCGATATCTCAGCTCTGGAAGGGTCTAGAGCCTCCATTGTTGCACTCAGGTCTAAGTCTCATGGCCCTCTATCAGAATCCAGAGTTTTGAGAAGATTGGGATACTTAATTTTTCGCCCAAAAAAAAAACGTAAGGGGTAACACTGTGTCGTTTTTTTTCGGGTCGAAATTTTGATTTTCGATATCTCAGCTCTGGAAGGGTCTAGAGCCTCCATTGTTGCACTCAGGTCTAAGTCTCATGGCCCTCTATCAGAATCCAGAGTTTTGAGAAGATTGGGGATACTTAATTTTTCGCCCAAAAAAAAAAAACGTAAGGGGTAACACTGTCGTTTTTTTTTCGGGTCGAAATTTTGATTTTCGATATCTCAGCTCTGGAAGGGTCTAGAGCCTCCATTGTTGCACTCAGGTCTAAGTCTCATGGCCCTCTATCAGAATCCAGAGTTTTGAGAAGATTGGGGATACTTAATTTTTCGCCAAAAAAAAAAAACGTAAGGGTAACACTGTCGTTTTTTTTTCGGGTCGAAATTTTGATTTTCGATATCTCAGCTCTGGAAGGGTCTAGAGCCTCCATTTTGCACTCAGGTCTAAGTCTCATGGCCCTCTATCAGAATCCAGAGTTTTGAGAAGATTGGGATACTTAATTTTTTCGCCAAAAAAAAAAAAACGTAAGGGGTAACACTGTCGTTTTTTTTTTTCGGGTCGAAATTTTGAGTTTCGATATCTCAGCTCTGGAAGGGTCTAGAGCCTCCATTGTTGCACTCAGGTCTAAGTCTCATGGCCTCTATCAGAATCCAGAGTTTTGAGAAGATTGGGGATACTTAATTTTTCGCCCAAAAAAAAACGTAAGGGGTAACACTGTCGTTTTTTTTTTCGGGTCGAAATTTTGATTTTTCGATATCTCAGCTCTGGAAGGGTCTAGAGCCTCCATTGTTGCACTCAGGTCTAAGTCTCATGGCCCTCTATCAGAATCCAGAGTTTTGAGAAGATTGGGGATACTTAATTTTTCGCCAAAAAAAAAAACGTAAGGGGTAACACTGTCGTTTTTTTTTCGGGTCGAAATTTTGATTTTCGATATCTCAGCTCTGGAAGGGTCTAGAGCCTCCATTGTTGCACTCAGGTCTAAGTCTCATGGCCCTCTATCAGAATCCAGAGTTTTGAGAAGATTGGGGATACTTAATTTTTCGCCCAAAAAAAAAAACGTAAGGGGTAACACTGTCGTTTTTTTTTTCGGGTCGAAATTTTGATTTTCGATATCTCAGCTCTGGAAGGGTCTAGAGCCTCCATTGTTGCACTCAGGTCTAAGTCTCATGGCCCTCTATCAGAATCCAGAGTTTTGAGAAGATTGGGGATACTTAATTTTTGCGCCCCAAAAAAAACGTAAGGGGTAACACTGTCGTTTTTTTTTTCGGGTCGAAATTTTGAATTTCGATATCTCAGCTCTGGAAGGGTCTAGAGCCTCCATTTTTGCACTCAGGTCTAAGTCTCATGGCCCTCTATCAGAATCCAGAGTTTTGAGAAGATTGGGGATACTTAATTTTTCGCCCAAAAAAAAAACGTAAGGGGTAACACTGTCGTTTTTTTTTTCGGGTCGAAATTTTGATTTTCGATATCTCAGCTCTGGAAGGGTCTAGAGCCTCCATTGTTGCACTCAGGTCTAAGTCTCATGGCCCTCTATCAGAATCCAGAGTTTTGAGAAGATTGGGGATACTTAATTTTTCGCCCAAAAAAAAAAACGTAAGGGGTAACACTGTCGTTTTTTTTTTCGGTCGAAATTTTGAGTTTCGATATCTCAGCTCTGGAAGGGTCTAGAGCCTCCATTGTTGCACTCAGGTCTAAGTCTCATGGCCTCTATCAGAATCCAGAGTTTTGAGAAGATTGGGGATACTTAATTTTTCGCCCCAAAAAAAAAACGTAAGGGGTAACACTGTCGTTTTTTTTTTTCGGGTCGAAATTTTGAGTTTCGACATCTCAGCTCTGGAAGGGTCTAGAGCCTCCATTGTTGCACTCAGGTCTAAGTCTCATGGCCCTCTATCAGAATCCAGAGTTTGAGAAGATTGGGGATACTTAATTTTTCGCCCAAAAAAAAAAAAACGTAAGGGGTAACACTGTCGTTTTTTTTTTCGGGTCGAAATTTTGATTTTTGATATATCAGCTCTGGAAGGGTCTAGAGCCTCCATTTTTGCACTCAGGTCTAAGTCTCATGGCCCTCTATCAGAATCCAGAGTTTTGAGAAGATTGGGATACTTAATTTTTCGCCAAAAAAAAAACGTAAGGGGTAAACACTGTCGTTTTTTTTTCTGGTCGAAATTTTGATTTTCGATATCTCAGCTCTGGAAGGGTCTAGAGCCTCCATTGTTGCACTCAGGTCTAAGTCTCATGGCCCTCTATCAGAATCCAGAGTTTTGAGAAGATTGGGATACTTAATTTTTCGCCAAAAAAAAAAAAACGTAAGGGGTAACACTGTCGTTTTTTTTTTCGGGTCGAAATTTTGATTTTCGATATCTCAGCTCTGGAAGGGTCTAGAGCCTCCATTGTTGCACTCAGGTCTAAGTCTCATGGCCCTCTATCAGAATCCAGAGTTTTGAGAAGATTGGGGATACTTAATTTTTCGCCCAAAAAAAAAAACGTAAGGGGTAACACTGTCGTTTTTTTTTTCGGGTCGAAATTTTGATTTTCGATATCTCAGCTCTGGAAGGGTCTAGAGCCTCCATTGTTGCACTCAGGTCTAAGTCTCATGGCCCTCTATCAGAATCCAGAGTTTTGAGAAGATTGGGGATACTTAATTTTTCGCCCAAAAAAAAAACGTAAGGGGTAACACTGTCGTTTTTTTTTTCGGGTCGAAATTTTGATTTTCGATATCTCAGCTCTGGAAGGGTCTAGAGCCTCCATTGTTGCACTCAGGTCTAAGTCTCATGGCCCTCTATCAGAATCCAGAGTTTTGAGAAGATTGGGGATACTTAATTTTTCGCCCCAAAAAAAACGTAAGGGGTAACACTGTCGTTTTTTTTTGGGTCGAAATTTTGATTTTCGATATCTCAGCTCTGGAAGGGTCTAGAGCCTCCATTTTGCACTCAGGTCTAAGTCTCATGGCCCTCTATCAGAATCCAGAGTTTTGAGAAGATTGGGGATACTTAATTTTTCGCCCAAAAAAAAAACGTAAGGGGTAACACTGTCGTTTTTTTTTCGGGTCGAAATTTTGAGTTTCGATATCTCAGCTCTGGAAGGGTCTAGAGCCTCCATTGTTGCACTCAGGTCTAAGTCTCATGGCCCTCTATCAGAATCCAGAGTTTTGAGAAGATTGGGGATACTTAATTTTTCGCCAAAAAAAAAAACGTAAGGGGTAACACTGTCGTTTTTTTTTCGGGTCGAAATTTTGATTTCGATATCTCAGCTCTGGAAGGGTCTAGAGCCTCCATTGTTGCACTCAGGTCTAAGTCTCATGGCCCTCTATCAGAATCCAGAGTTTTGAGAAGATTGGGGATACTTAATTTTTCGCCAAAAAAAAAAACGTAAGGGGTAACACTGTCGTTTTTTTTTTCGGGTCGAAATTTTGATTTTCGATATCTCAGCTCTGGAAGGGTCTAGAGCCTCCATTGTTGCACTCAGGTCTAAGTCTCATGGCCCTCTATCAGAATCCAGAGTTTTGAGAAGATTGGGGATACTTAATTTTTCGCCCAAAAAAAAAACGTAAGGGGTAACACTGTCGTTTTTTTTTCGGGTCGAAATTTTGATTTTCGATATCTCAGCTCTGGAAGGGTCTAGAGCCTCCATTGTTGCACTCAGGTCTAAGTCTCATGGCCCTCTATCAGAATCCAGAGTTTTGAGAAGATTGGGGATACTTAATTTTTCGCCCAAAAAAAAAAACGTAAGGGGTAACACTGTCGTTTTTTTTTCTGGTCGAAATTTTGAATTTTCGATATCTCAGCTCTGGAAGGGTCTAGAGCCTCCATTGTTGCACTCAGGTCTAAGTCTCATGGCCCTCTATCAGAATCCAGAGTTTTGAGAAGATTGGGGATACTTAATTTTTCGCCAAAAAAAAAAAAACGTAAGGGTAACACTGTCGTTTTTTTTTCGGGTCGAAATTTTGATTTTCGATATCTCAGCTCTGGAAGGGTCTAGAGCCTCCATTGTTGCACTCAGGTCTAAGTCTCATGGCCCTCTATCAGAATCCAGAGTTTTGAGAAGATTGGGGATACTTAATTTTTCGCCCAAAAAAAAAAACGTAAGGGGTAACACTGTCGTTTTTTTTTTTCGGGTCGAAATTTTGATTTTCGATATCTCAGCTCTGGAAGGGTCTAGAGCCTCCATTGTTGCACTCAGGTCTAAGTCTCATGGCCCTCTATCAGAATCCAGAGTTTTGAGAAGATTGGGGATACTTAATTTTTCGCCCAAAAAAAAAAACGTAAGGGGTAACACTGTCGTTTTTTTTTCGGGTCGAAATTTTGATTTTCGATATCTCAGCTCTGGAAGGGTCTAGAGCCTCCATTTTTGCACTCAGGTCTAAGTCTCATGGCCCTCTATCAGAATCCAGAGTTTTGAGAAGATTGGGGATACTTAATTTTTCGCCCAAAAAAAAAAAACGTAAGGGGTAACACTGTCGTTTTTTTTTCTGGTCGAAATTTTGATTTTCGATATCTCAGCTCTGGAAGGGTCTAGAGCCTCCATTGTTGCACTCAGGTCTAAGTCTCATGGCCCTCTATCAGAATCCAGAGTTTTGAGAAGATTGGGGATACTTAATTTTTCGCCCAAAAAAAAAAACGTAAGGGGTAACACTGTCGTTTTTTTCGGGTCGAAATTTTGATTTTCGATATCTCAGCTCTGGAAGGGTCTAGAGCCTCCATTGTTGCACTCAGGTCTATGTCTCATGGCCCTCTATCAGAATCCAGAGTTTTGAGAAGATTGGGGATACTTAATTTTTCGCCCAAAAAAAAAAACGTAAGGGGTAACACTGTCGTTTTTTTTTTTCGGGTCGAAATTTTGAGTTTTCGATATCTCAGCTCTGGAAGGGTCTAGAGCCTCCATTGTTGCACTCAGGTCTAAGTCTCATGGCCCTCTATCAGAATCCAGAGTTTTGAGAAGATTGGGGATACTTAATTTTTCGCCCAAAAAAAAAAACGTAAGGGGTAACACTGTCGTTTTTTTTTCGGGTCGAAATTTTGAGTTTCGATATCTCAGCTCTGGAAGGGTCTAGAGCCTCCATTATCAGAATCCAGAGTTTTGAGAAGATTGGGGATACTTAATTTTTCGCCCAAAAAAAAAACGTAAGGGGTAACACTGTCATTTTTTTTTTCGGGTCGAAATTTTGAGTTTCGATATCTCAGCTCTGGAAGGGTCTAGAGCCTCCATTTTGCACTCAGGTCTTGTCTCATGGCCCTCTATCCAGAGTTTATTCGCCTCTGCCATAACGACCTATCGTTTTCATTAAACCGAAAAAAATGGAATTTTGTTTTATTTAACGATCACTGAGAAATGTTCTATTATTTAAAATGCAAAAAAAAAAAAAACATTTATTATTTTCAAGGTGAAAAGGATTCTTTTGCCTGGATCCACGCCGAAGAAAACGTCTAAATGTCACATTTTTAATGAAGCAGCCTAATGAGTAAAATGTCTATTTTCTTGGGCGTCCCCCAGCTCCTCGTTTAAGCAAAAGGTACGCTAAAACAACGTATTACATCGACGTTAAACCACGTTAACGGTGTTAACAATAACCTTTTAAATACTCAACCTAGTTCCATTGCTTAGCAACGGGAAGAAACTCCTGTAACTTCAGTGCCCAACCCGTATCACGACAAGACGTGAAATAATCATGTTGGTCCACTTTGGAAAATGTGTAGATGTCACGGTTTAGTTTAAACTCAAAACCATAAATAGGGCTATACTGCCCTCTTGTGTCAAATTATATTTCTATATTTATTTTTCCAACAAATAAAGCCAAACCGTCAATAAAAATTCATTCAATACACCTTTGAACTCAACAGATTCAGTGGCTCAATTGATAAAGCATTGGGCTTTAATCAAGAAGATCTGAGTTCAAATCCCATTCTTGCTTACGTTAAATTGTTGTGATTATATCTAACAAAGTGGCCAAAACAACATTTCTTCAACCCGGTATCACGACAAGACGTGAAATAATCACGTTGGTCCACTTTTGAAAACGTGTAGATGTCACGGCTTAAACCCCCTCAAACGTGACACTTACACTTAAACTGAAACTTACCATCACGACCTATTGGTTTTCATTAAACCGAGAAAAATGGAATTTTGTTTTATTGACGATCACTGAGAAATGGTCTATTATTTAAAATGCAAAAAACATTTATTATTTTCAAGGTGAAAAGGATTCATTTGCCTCGATCCACGGCGAAAAAAACGTCTAAATGTCACATTTTTAATGAAGCAGCCTAAATAGTCCACTTTGGAAAATGTGTAGATGTCACGGTTTAACCCCCTCAAACGTGAAACTTACACGTTTGCGTTAACACGCTCCAGTGGAGAGATATCCAGATATTTATTCGCCTCTGCCATAACCATAGATATATACACTAGACCTCACCTTGGGGGTCTAAGCATGGAACAGGGGTCTTGTCATAAGAAGTAGCTAGGTAATGCTGCTATCTCTGCCTTTA
The DNA here is from genome assembly GCF_016745375.1 of Pimephales promelas. Next base: position 7,069 of record NW_024121755.1, read on the forward strand.
CTTCAAATTCATTGATGGTGGCGGACTTTTGTGCAGCGTATGATGTTCACGGATTAAATCTGAACTAGAAAGAATGTTTTTTTTAAAAAAAAAAATTTTTTTTTTCTTTCTGGACTCAATGATAAATACATGTCTGACCGTTGGAACAAACCAAAAAAACAAGAAAAATCGCATTCATGATGATTTATGTTGATTTACTGTGTCTACTACATTGACGCTGATGCATTAAAGTGGAGGGGCTCCCCTGTTTCAAGATGGCGGCTCTATTGACGCATTCGTGCCATAATGTGCCATAACGACCTATCAGTTTTCATTAAACCGAGAAAAAATGAATTTTGTTTTATTTACGATCACTGAGAAAAGTGCATCTGTCCATCATAAAAGTGCATCTGTCCATCATAAATGTGCATCTATCCATCATAAAAGTGCATCTATCATCATAAAAGTGCATCTGTCCATCATAAAAGTGCATCTGTCCATCATAAAAGTGCATCTGTCCATCATAAAAGTGCATCTATCCATCATAAAAAGTGCATCTGTCCATCATAAAAGTGCATCTATCCATCATAAAAGTGCATCTGTCCATCATAAAAGTGCATCTGTCCATCATAAAAGTGCATCTGTCCATCATAAAAGTGCATCTGTCCATCATAAAAGTGCATCTGTCCATCATAAAAGTGCATCTGTCCATCATAAAAGTGCATCTATCCATCATAAAAGTGCATCTATCCATCATAAAAGTGCATCTGTCCATCATAAAAGTGCATCTGTCCATCATAAAAGTGCATCTATCCATCATAAAAGTGCATCTGTCCATCATAAAAGTGCATCTGTCCATCATAAAAGTGCATCTGTCCATCATAAAAGTGCATCTGTCCATCATAAAAGTGCATCTATCCATCATAAAAGTGCATCTATCCATCATAAATGTGCATCTATCAATCATAAAAGTGCATCTGTCCATCATAAAAGTGCATCTGTCCATCATAAAAGTGCATCTATCCATCACATAAGTGCATCTGTCCATCATAAAAGTGCATCTGTCCATCATAAAAGTGCATCTATCCATCATAAAAGTGCACTCCTCCCAGGCCCGAGTTTTTGCCTCCACAACCACCCGGGCTGGAGTCCGCTTGGCCTGCCGGTACCAGTCAGCTGCCTCAGGAGTTCCACAAGCCAGCCAGGCCCCATAGGCCTCCTTCTTCAGCTTGACGGCATACTTTACTTCCTGTGTCCACCACCGGGTTCGGGGATTGCCGCCTCGATAGGCACCGGAGACCTTACGGCTGCAACTCTGAGCAGCCGCTTCGACAATGTAGGTGGAGAACATGGTCCACTCGGACTCAATATCTACAGCCTCCCTCGGGATCTGGTCGAGGCTCCTCCAGAGGTGGGAGTTGAAGATCTCTGCCAAACGTTTCCAGCAGACCCTTACAGTACGCTTGGGTCTGCCGAGTCTGTTTAGCTTCCTCTCCCGCCATCTGATCCAACTCACCACCAGGTTGTGATCTGTTGACAGCTCTGCCCCTCTCTTCACCCAAGTGTCCAAGACATACGGCTGCAGTCAGATGAAACGACCACAAAGTCGATCATCGACCTACGCCCTAGGGTGTTCAGGTGCTGCATGCACTGATGGACACCCTTTTGCTTGAAGATGGTGTTCGTTGTGGACAAACTGTGACTAGCACAGAAGTCCAATAACTGAACACTACTCGGGTTCAGGTCAGGGGGGCCATTCTGTCCCTAGAGCTAGTTTCCATGTCCAGGGATCGGGTTGTTGAGGCCCCGCCTTCGACTGCCGCCCGATCCTCTCAGCACAGGCCCCTTACGGTCCCTCCTGAAGGTGGTGAGCCCACGGGAAGGAGGCCCCACGTTGCTTCTTCGGACTGAGCCCTGCCGGACACCGTGTGGGAGGCCCTGCCACCAGGCGCTCACATACTGGCTCCAAGGTGGGGCCCCGGCTGTCCTTGTTTTCACTTCACTCATAAGGTTTTTTGAACCGTTCTTGGTCTGACCCGTCGCCTAGGACCGGTTTGCCTTGGGAGACCCTACCAGGGGCATATAGCCCCGGACAACATAGCTCATAGGGTCGTTCGGGTACTCAAACCCCTCCACCACGTTAAGGTGGCAGTGCAAGGAGGGGTTGATTAGAATCACTTTTTTTCTATTTCAGTTTATTCTAATGGGGATTTGTTATACCCTATATGAAGAGTTCAGATGCAAAAGCCTCTAAGTGCCATTTGAAATTTTCTTCTAAAATTATCATTTTTATCAAGCTTGTATATTTAAGTTCAGTAATTTCACTTAAATGGCAATGAAGATTACCTATTAATGGTCATTTAAGTGAAATTGCTGAACTTAAATACACAAGCTTGATAAAAATGGTCATTCTAGAACCAAATTTCAAATGGCACTTAGAGGCTTTTGCATCTGAACTCTTCATATATACATTACACATACAGTATACAGTATTTGATTATATGAGTGGTTTTCTGTTTTGTTTCAATAAATATAACACCAATATAATGGTTTGAATAGTATCTACTTATTATGGGATGTTCATTTCGACCAACATGTTTCAGGTGGGGATCATCAAAATTTGCTTCTTAGACATCATAAAGACTGTAAAAGTACAAAAGTTAGAAAACATATATCAATAGGGTCCTAAGGGCAGGAGTTCCAGTGATCCAATGTCACAATTTATTTTTACATTTTTTGGTGTTCATTTGAGTGTTTATGCACTATACATCATCTAATCATGACTTGATGATGAATTTAGGGTGGGAGCGCGTCTTGTTCATTCATGGAATTTCCAGAGAGTTGGCGGCATCAAATTCAGGTTTCACCTCCTGTATCATGATCCCATTGGTCCAGTTCACCACACTTGAGCCATGAATGTTTGTTGTTATTTTGTTCAGATTGTCCCACTCGAGATGAAACACATTCCCTCACCAGTAGTAATAATAATAATAATGAAAGTATAATTAATTAATTATTAAGCATAACATTTTTTTTTTCAACTCAACAGAAATCTGGAGAGACCATTATCTGCCAGTTAATGTGGGCTTCCATAACGCTAAATGCTCTTCACCAAGAAAGACCTTTCTAATTGTGTGTTGGTGCATGGTGTAGGCTATGTATTTGTGTAGTTAGTTTAAAAATGTTAAATAAACCTCACATTACCAGTGAATCCTAATTACATGATGTGATTTTTAATTAATGCATATTTTTGAACACGTTGTATCTTAAAATGTATTATTTAATTAAAATATCTATGTTATATTTTTAATGTGCAACAAGTGAACATTGGGAACAAGCTCAACATGTGCTCAACAATAATTTACATAGCCAGTTATGAAAAATGGAGGAGATTTATCAAATCGAAAACTAAAGGAGAAAAACAGACTGCCTATGTGCTTTTTTGGATATCCAGGGTGGCAACCAATATAGCCAGAAAATACATACATGTGACAATATTTCAGGTGGGGATCATCAACATTTGCTTCTTAGACATCCTAAAGACTGTAAAAATACAAAAGTTAGAAAACATATATCAGAAGGGTCCATAGGGGAGGAGTTCCAGTGATCTAATGTCACCATTTTTTGACATTTTTTGGTGTTTATTTGAGTTTTTATGCACTATACATCATCTAATCAAGACAATCCTCATATCTATCAATTCCTCATGCAAAGACGAAGAGAAAATGGGGTAGATTGTGTCTGTAGGATGTATTGTTCAGATTCTATGTAGGTTTAAAGTTTTCATTTTCCGCAGCCAAAAATCAAGCACGGACACAAAAGATGATACAAAAAAATCACATATGGGACAAAAATTTGCGCGGGGAACATCAAAATTCCTTTTCCAGACACCTTAAGGATTACAAAAAACTAGGTTAAAAAAATATATCTTTCGGGTGCAGGTGACCCAGGTGAAAAAGACGTTGTATTAAATGTATTAAAAATATATTTGAAATACAAATAGTGTGTTTATAATACATTTGTATTTACAACATGCTTATTTAAAGTGTACTAAAAATGTATTTTATTGCATTTTAGTATATTTCTAAAAAGTATACTAGAAGTACATTGGTAATAAATATATATTTAATTACACTTTTAAGAAATATACTATAGAAAAGCATACTTTTAATGTATTTATAAAAAGTATATTAGTAATATATTGGTAATAAATGTATGCTTTATTATATTTTTAATAAATATGCTAATGATAATTATACTTTAAATGTATTTCTAAAAAGTATATTAGAAGTACATTGGTAATAAATATATGTTTAAATACACTTTTAAGAAATATACTATAGAAAAGCATACTTTTAATGTATTTATAAAAAGTATATTAGTAATATATTGGTAATAAATGTATGCTTTATTATATTTTTAATAAATATGCTAATGATAATTATACTTTAAATGTATTTCTAAAAAGTATATTAGAAGTACATTGGTAATAATATATGTTTAAATACACTTTTAAGAAATACACTATAGAAAAGCATACTTTTAATGTATTTCTAAAAAAGTATATTATTAGTACATTGGTAATAAAATGTGTGCTTAATTATATTTTTAATAAATATGCTAATGACAATCATGCTTTAAATATGTGTTTCTAAAAAGTGTACTAGAAGTACATTGGTATTTATTACATTTTTAAGAAATATGCTAAATACAAACATATTTTAATTATATTTAAAAATGTTTTACTAGAAACGCAATGCTAATAAATATACACTTAATTACACTTTTAGAAATATGCTAAAAACAAACATAGTTTTAGTGAAGTTTTAGTGTATTTACAGAAAGCATACTTGTTGCTAAATTAAAGTATTTTTTGTGTTCACTTCAAGTTTAAAAATTCAAGTCCCTTTAATTCCCTTCCTAACATGAAGGCAATTAAACATGTATCGAAATTAATTGTATATTTCTACAAAGACTAGAAGTAGCACTTTAATTATAAATATGTGCTCAGTTAAGCTTTTAAGAAATATACCAAAAACTAACACACTTTTTGTAATACTACCAACACTTAACTCAATGCATATGTATTTCACACTTTATATTATGTGTTTTAGGTTTAAACTTTTTTAAATTAATTTGTTATTAATTATGAAAAGCACTAAAATTTGACTAACAAGTAATGCACTTCTATACTTCTGCATTAATTAATCAAATAGTCTTTTCCACAAAACAAGTGAATACCAGTACTTGCACACATCAACATAAAAGATCAGGTGTACATACTAGAAAAACAAAATAAATTTCTTAAAGCTTGACTCTTACATTTGTTTAGCCAAAATTAATTAAAAAAACTTGTTAATAAGCATGTTAGGTTTATATAAACAGAGTTTGTTCTTTTTTTGTGGATGTTAGTTAATATTTCCAGTTGCATTCATTTGGACCAATCAGAGCCAATCTTTTCAAAACAAGCTTGCCGCAATTGTCCAATCACACACAGTGCCATTTTGAACTTACATGTTGGGCGGGCGCGGACAGCGGATACTGACTGTCTGTGGTATCCATTATAGCTTCGGATATTTCAACAGAAATCATGTATTTTCCAAATTTTGCTTTGTTATTTCACTGGCTCGGACCTAGTGAATGTGGATAGCACCGATCTAATATTGAGAGAACACACGAGCAGATTACCAGGTCGTCAGCTCCCGCGAACAATTAGCAGTGAAGAGGACAACGCAGAGCTGCGCCGCCACGACATGGACAGAGCAAGATACTGCCAGAAAAGATCTTACTTCTTGGTGGTAAGTTTATTAGTTTAAGTGATTAGTATAATTGGCTTTATTCTCACTTTGGGGTTAGAAAATATTTTCAGAAGTTGATGTCGATGTTCTGTGGATTACTGGCGTTTCTGTTGATTTGACACTAAAGCGAGTTAATCCATTGACGTCTATCAACTTAATTGTTATAGATCTAGACAGTGACATAATACAACTATAAAAACATTGCACACTGTGTTTGCAGAAAAAAGTTATTAATGGTGATTTACACGACAGGCTTGATTGTCCCTAAGTAACTTCTTGTGTTTTAAATATTATAATATATTTAAGCTCTAATAAACTTTCACATCTGTGATATTTAATTCATAGTAAAATCTAATTAATTATTAGTAGGCTGTCAGTTTTCATGTCAATTCGATAAATAAATTAAGTTGTAATCACCAACTATAAGCTTTCACAAAACCAATTATTAAATATCTTGCACTGAGAAATTAAAATGATGTTAAATAATGAAATGAGAGATTTTATATTTAATATTTAGCCTAGCCAAGGAATTTGCACATTGCAAAGACATTGAGTAGATGAGGTCAAGTCGAGTAAGTAGTAGTTGATCCTCTTGATTTGTAACTTTTTGTTGGTGAAAAACAACAAAAAAAGGCAATAGTGTGTCATGTAGCAGCTAAGTAACTAAGTGACCTATATATATTAACACGTATTTGAAAAATGAATATGTATTTTGCCTGATTATGCATTGAATTATGCAATCACATAATCGTGTTTTTCTCGAGGGACTGATTTATATGATTTTATGAGTATTTCAGCTTTTTTACATTTAATCAAGGCGTTATCAGCTGTCACAACTTGTAACTTTCAATAAGAAAGTTCTGTCTTTATTAATAATGAATAATTACTTTTAATAATAGGGTGGAAGTTACAGTAATGGTTCATTAAATATGTTTCACCATTTAAACAAAATACAAATTATATATGAAGAACACAAACTAGTGTTTTTTCTGCCCTAACTTTTATAACATGCGACTTTATTTTTTCTATAGAGCTTCCAGGGATATTAGCATCTCTCAAAGAGGCCCTGGAGTCCATGAAACGAGGTTCATTCAGCTCAAGCCCAAGATCATCTGAGCTGTGTCTTCCTGAAACCTCAGAAATGGTTAGAAAATTCTTTATGATAAAGAAAAATCCTATTTGTTATAATAATATATCTGACTTTTTGTG
>NW_024121756.1:0-14043 GCF_016745375.1 Pimephales promelas
TATTATTCATCAGTTTAAATGCTTCAATTTGTGCACATAATATATTATTATAATATGAAAACAAACTGAAGCATTTAAATAGATCTAATAGCTAAATATTTTCAAGAAAAGTAAATATGCAAACTCTTTAATAGTAATCATACCTACCCGCCCCACACACAAACACACAAATCATCGATTTAAACTAATGATGTATTTTGACTCACGCATGGGTGTTTAATTGTTACTGGTTCTATGTCCATCAACCATTATTTCCACCACTTTTATCAGTTTTCACTCTATAGCGGTTGACCAGAGCACTGAAATTATTTCTCAATTAAACTACAATCAAATGGATTTCCACACATTTCGCGTCAGTCCTCTGCGTGGTATTTTCTTATTTCGCTGCGCGGCAGCGGCTTCAGAAGTGCACGAGCTCAGAGGAAACTTTAACACAAACACACACTTCGACGCGCGCGCCTCTCTCTCTCTCTCTCTCTCTCTCTCAAGCTGGAGTGTGTGTATGCGCACTAGAGAGAGAGAGGCGCGCACGTCGAAGTGTGTGTTGAAGTTCCCTCTGAGCGCGTGGACTTCTGAAGCCGCTGCCTTGCAGAAAGTGTGTGTGTGTGTGTGTGTGTGAGAGAGAGAGAGAGAGAGAGAGAGAGAGAGAGGAGGGGGAGGGAGGTGCGATTGAACTGAGTGTGTGTGTGCAGTGTTTCCTCTAGGATTTTTCCAAGCTGTGGGGGCAGGCCCATTTCCCCGGTGTGGGGGCCTTGTCTCCCCAAAGTATTATAATCGATCATGCGCATCCCGTGTGCAGAATGATGCACTTGAAGCAACACCAAGTCACAGCAAGCAATGCTTCACATTGAAAAGAACATAGCGAAGGGATTATATCTATAATATGCTTAGTAGGGCTGGACGATTTGGGGAAAATGTCATATTGCCATTGCAATTACTGAGGTCAATATTGCAATTGTGATATGCGATTCCGATATAATAAAATGGTTTCATGAGTCCAACTTGCTTGGTTCTAAAGTAAAATGCACACACAGATTAGTGATCATTCTGTATATTAATGTTTATTTCTCAACTCAAACTACAGACAACAACTAAATGATTGATAACACCTATAATGATCAATAAACCATCAACCAAACCATCATTACAGTGAAAGCTATCAACTTTTTAAAAAAAATTATTAGGCTAAAAAAAAAATTTAACAAATTTTAAATTAAGTGAACTTCAAACAATCCCCACATAAACCCATAATAAAAACCATATTTACCTGTGCCCTTCCTGTCTTAACAGGTAGGATACAGAAATTGAATAAAGTTATCAAACAGTATGTGCTGCATGAATTATAAATTATATATAGAATAATCCTTATTAAAGCTACAAAAGTTCTTTAGTCAAGATCAGTGAGTAATTTTCTAATTTCCCTTTGTTCTTTTAACTTGACTGACAGAACGCTTTATTCGCTGCTGGCCCTTTAAGAGCACTCGTTGCCGAGACGCGGATCTCACATGCGCCTCATAGCACAACTCTTTTCGTCCTTAAGACTTTTCTTACGTTATGAAGATACTCGACAAAACGACATTTTGGCATAATTGTGTGTGTTATTGTTCGTTCAAGCTCGAAAGAGAACTGTTTATTCTGGGCTGGCACACGGTCAGTGCATGCGCATTATGCGAGTCTCATCTATTCTAGGCACTCACAGGCAGCTTTTCACTTCTTGTCGTGCAAAATGCGAAAAGGCATTTGAACCAATTAGAGGGGGATCTTGTAACACTAGTCAAAGGATGACAAAAAAGAAGAGATGCTGCGCTAATAGCCCTACTTTGTTTATTTCATATAAAATCGCGGCATTTTGCGTTATATAATTGCATAGGTTTGAGATCGCTATTACGACTGCGATATAATTAATCGTGCAGCACTAATGCTTAGTGTATTCTAAAGGGCAATAAACTCCACTCCAGCAAGATAGTCATTTTATGCAAATCATAGACCTTTATGCCTTATCTACAAATAAAGTATAATATTGGGAACATTGATCTTGAAGAGAGTGTCGTCGTGTTACTGTCGCAACCGAACGCGACGCGCTAATGCTGATGCATGGAGAATGACTGAGGCGAGATGACTTTCCGTTAACTTTAACTTAGAGACTAAAATATTAATTTTACCACACATTAAGCTATTGAATGACTTTAGAAGTCTTGGAATATAGTGTGAAAACTTGATTGTGCTTTACAGTTTTTTATGCCTTTAGTGGGGCTTAACAAAATAACACAATATGCAGAATGTCGGACGTCACTTATAGGCTAAACTGTTTTTATAGATAAAACTATTTACATTCGGCAGTCATGAAAACAAATCTCAGATAACGGTTGACTAGGTAACAATGTGTAATTTTGCGCCGGAGTTCTCCTTTAACTTACATTAGCTAGCTAACTACGAACGAGCTAACCAGATAACATTAACAAATTGACAAGCACTTACTGGGCAGAATATGGCTCTTCAAATGACGGACGAAATTGGAGGTTGACTGTCCGCGATCTTAACGTTGCATGTCTTGCAAAGCGCTGTTCTTTTGCCATCTTGTTGTAAGAAATTCTTGAATCCAAAAGCGACGACGACCCTCGTTATCCCTCCGGCTGACATGTTGATGTGATCTGATGTAAGTGGGCGTGGTGTGCGCGTAAGGTATGAGAGGGCATGACTGATGATCTCTGATCCAGTCATGACAGCGCTATTCTCAGCCTGCGCTCCAGCTGGATCAACTTTATTTTTTTTACATAATTTATATATTTTATATTCAAACTGAAAACATGATGTGATTAACACTCAAGTCATATTATTACATGCAAGTGTGTTTGATTTATGGACCAAATTTTCAGATCAAGTTTATGGACCAAGTTAATTTAATTAATAAACTAATTATATAAAACTATTAATGCACTACAATTAAACTGGTTATATGCCTTTACTTATAAAAAATAAAAAACTTATTTAAAAAAATACCAGGCTTAAGGCATTTATTTTTTATGCAGGCCATACACACAGGAGTGAAATGGTTAAGACCCCTCCCCCTACAAACACACACACATACACAGACAGGCAAAGACATGTAGGCTCAGATTGAGCAAGACCACATTCAAACAAACATATCTGACTTTCTGTGGGTCCTAGCTAATGAGTGTCAATTAGAAAGTTGTCCGGCTCGAGGAGTACAATATACATACCGATTTTTGTAACTGTAGATAAAACTAACAACCCCACTTTTGTCAAAAGGTGGCGCTACTGAGCCCTCACCACGCCCGTTTCTGAAACTTTGCACGTGTCTACTGGCTAATAAATGTGATGTGTCTGTCGAGTTTCATGCAATTTCAAGCATGCTAAGGGTCTCAAAAGCATCCTAAAAGAATGGTAACGTTTGATGCGTCGCCACGGCAACAGTTTCAAAGATATCAAGAATCCATTCACAGGTCTACATCTGCCGTATGTTTACATTATACAGATGACGTTTGAAGCAAATCGGGTAAAAATAAAAGGGTGATATCAAAGCATTTTGAAAGTGACACACTTCCTGCTGCCAGTTGGTGGCGCTATAACTTTGACTCACAATAGTCACATCCATGTGATCGTCCTCTTACAGCGAACACACTGCTGAAGTTTCATCAAGATCAGTTAATGTATGCTGAAGTTATAACACACTTCCTGGTTCACGTTTCTCGCCATGATTTCGTTTCCTCGCCACGGCCAAACCGTTCGAGATATCAAAAATCCCCTCGCAAACTTTCATCCTCAATGTCTTGACTTCATGCTGACCGAGTTTTGTCGAATTTGGATCAAAGCTCTAGGAGGAGTATTTAACATTCCATTGCGAGCATTTTACAAACAAACCTCAATAGCCGACTTCCTGTTGGGCTGGGGTAAAAAGTAAAAGCGCGAGGTATAGATGAAACTATGAGATCAACATGTGCACAGAGTTTCATATTATTACATACAAGCGTGTTTGAGTTATGGACCAAGTGTTCGGACCCCGTTCCAGGGGGCGCTGACGAGCCGCCCTGCCACGCCCGGGTACCAGCTTCAGCCCGGCTCTGATGGCCGCGGGTTCTGACCCGTGTGCAAAGTTTCAAGAGTTTTCGAGCACGTTAAGGGCCCCAAAAATGCCCAAAAGGTTACAAAATAATAATAATAAATAATCCTTAGGAAAACAATAGGGCCTTCGCCCTTTCAGGGCTTGGGCCCTAATAATACTAAAGAAGAATAATAATCCCAAGGAAAACAATAGGGCCTTCGCCCTTTCAGGGCTTGGGCCCTAAATATATGTGTGTGCTAATATTCTGTAGTGTAAGCAGCATAGGAAAAACTATACCGGTTGATTAAAATTATTTATGATAATACCATTTTTCTTATAAAATTGGTAAGTAGACACAATTGTTTATTGCAGTTTCTGGTTGCCAAGACGATGACAACACCACACGGGCCATAGAAAAAACAAGAGGGTCGTATGCGGCCCACGGAGTGCTTTTTGAATAGCGGTCTATGGCAAATAAAATAAAAAATATAGCTGCGAGCAGCGATGAAGGGCCCAAGCCGGTGGCACCGCAACCCCGGTTCCTTAGTTACCTAAAAGCACCAGGGTGGCCATGCCACTGGCTTTGGCCCTTCATCGCGGATCACAGCTATATATATATATATATATATACTGTATATAGACATATATATATGAAGCCGGTGGCACCGCCCCCCTGGTGCCTTTAGGTTTATTGTGCACGACATGCAAAATGTAACCCTGCTTTGACTGATGCAAGCTCTACAGCACAGTTTATAGTAAGAAAGAATATAGTAAGAAAGAAAAGTAAGCTGTTACTCTGAGATGGTTTGGGAAACAAACATTCATCATGTCGCATTGGTTTTAGTTACTTGTCCTCAAACAGAGCCCTAATCTGTTTATATTTCAGTTACACATTCTACATTGATTAAAAAAGAAAAATCAAATGTGTTTTTAATTCATACAGAAATAAAATATTTATAATTCAGCTGAGAATAAAGTTAGTTCAAATTTTAAGAAAAACAAATATATGATCTGAAATATAGCACATTCATTTTTAAATTCATTCAGGTTCAATTACCAAAAATACAATCTTAATTTAATTTAAAGCAAATAATAAATCTAAAATATATGGGTTATATGCATATTTTGTAAAAAAAGAAAAAAAAAAGAAAGAAAGATATATATCCAAAAACACAAGGCCTTAAACTTTAACAAGGGTGCAACTCTTATCACTACAACAAACATAGTCACACACACAAGTCAAGTCACTTACATTTTATATGCAATATTGACTTTTTAGATGCAATATTGACTTTTTTCTGTTTCAGCAGAGAAAATAGTTAAACAAAGATCACAGCGACCCATCGCGCATCTCAAAGCAATGTGTTTTCTCATTACTGAATGATTCAGCATTTTGAATCCATGACTCGTTCATTAAGACGGTCATCTGGCGACACCTTATGGTGATTTAGGGTTATGTTTAAAAGTATCGTTCTTTACAGCGATTTTTAATTGACTCCTGTTAAACCAATCTCGTAACATTATTGTGTAACCGATTTAATTTGATCAGCCTTACCTAGGGTAACAGCCCTATAGTGTCTTATTATTCTAAATTATTGAATTTATTGATCAAATTTACTAATGAAAAATGAAGCATACATTTATTAAGACTAGGCTGCCCTGCAGATATTAGGCTACAATATGCAGATTTAAATATACCATTTATCAAATAATCTGTTTATTTTTAGGTTACACATTACATTGTTTAAAAAATAAAAATCAAATGTGACCCGCTCTGGCGAAATGAGTCGGAAGTTGCAACCTTCCATTTTAAGATATGGGCCGATTATGTGGAAAAACCATGAAATAAAAAAAAAAAAATATATATATATATATTTTTTTTTGCTAATTTCAAAGAACAGACATTCAAAAATAATCTCACAGGGTTTCGTAGTCGAGATAATTGAGTAAAGGTATTTAAATAACGATTAAAGTTGTCAAAGCTTTAAATTCGCTGAAATAAACATTGCTCTTCTCAACTCCCCTCGTCACCTCTGAGCATTTCCCGGGTATCCCCTGAAACGTTGAACTCACTGGAGGCTTCTAACCTAAACTGCGTGAGTATATTTATCTGCAAGAAGAATATAGCCTATGTAAGGCTGTAACGATCGCGACACTCAGATCCACGAACCTGTGTCGCGGTGTGAGAAGACAGAATCACGACACCGACACGTCCCTTCAACTCCCGAAGTTATCCTTCACGTCCAGACCCAATGCTAGCTACAACATCTTTAAATTACTATATTAGTATTATTTGAAGTTAACATTATAAAATACGTAGACTTACACCACAAAACTTAAATTATTACTATTTTTTTTTAAATTGGGCAATTTCAGCATTATGGAGGAGATCCAATTCCCAGATAATTAAATATTTTAATAAATTGGCCTATGTGAACCACACTGCACAAACCAAAAGTAATACTCACCCGATGAAGAAGGGTTGACTCTCTCCAGAACATAAAATCTTTATTTTATTTTCCGTGTTCGCATTTATGAGGAAAAACAATCCGAACGTGACCGTTCTCTGGAAGCAGCACTAAAACTTTCACATAGCTTAAACATGCAAGCACAAAGCCTTTCTTTAAAGTAAATTTCGTTTTAAAATAATTATCTTAATTTAAATCAATGTTTCATCAACCAATTACTAGGATTTAATAATAAGAAATAAATTGCAGACAATAGGCTAGGCCTAATCACGACGCGGAGACGCGCGGCACGTGAACTGAAGCTTGTCTCATGAACCGAAAGTCAGCGTATAAGGTATCCTCACAGACATATATATTGAAATGTCTACTTTTAAACACAACCATTCAAAATGAAAGAAAACAGACTGCTCTCTGCTTATGTGGGCTAATCCGTATGAAAACTGAATTTCTCTCTGACTCCTCTTTAATCTTTCTGATTTTAGAACATTTTTGTAAAAGTGACTTTTTAATTATTTATTTCAAAAAAATTAAAAATAAGTTGAGTTTCAGCCTCGTTAAATTGCATTTATATATGTTAATCTATTTGGTCAAATTAAGCTATATAAAATAAATAGTTTATCCCTTAAAATGCTATGGATTTTGAAAGATATCAAAAAAAAAAAAAAAAAAAAAACGGGCAAAAAAACTTTAAAAGCGATTTTCTTAGGTTTTCAATTGGAAAAAAAGGGCAGACGACCAGAATTCAAATCTGTATATCGTTACAACCATTCAAGGTATGACCAAGGTATCATTTGAAAGCTTACAGTGTCCTCTTTCCATTAATATCAAAATCTCAATTTTTAAATTTGGGTCACTGTGACTAATTTTGCTGGATCAGGTCGGTCACAAATGTGTTTTTTATTGTAGTATTATTTTATACAGAAATACATTATAATTATATATAATATACAAAATATAACCGTGGGCGCGATTAAACAGTGTTACAATAAAACTCAACATTGTGTTTTTTAAAAATAAATTCAAATAATACAAATCCCGAAATTGCGCTAATTTTAAAATTAAACTAAAACTCATGGCTGCACAAGCATTCATAACTGTGCGCGCCAACAGCGAGGAACCAGCAGAACAGAGTGAACGTTCATTCTGTTTAGTTCAATCCTACTTAATAGGAATTTATTTAAAATGCTTGCTCTACTCCACAACATTAATGTCTTGTGCGGATATCTGTATTTTGACTTTCGGTTTTAAGTAAGCGATTTAAAAGTTCCCGAGTCCCAGCGGAGTCACACGTTGATTAACCGGTGGGAATATACACAATAGGCCTACCTGATATTGAACACAAGAGGGCAGTATAGCACTACGTATGACTCAGATTATTTTTTCTTCTTCTGAATTTTAAAACCATTCTGGCTGTTTTTGAACGTAAACATAATTCTTAAATGAAAAAAGGGAAAAACTGGTTTAATTATAATATTTGTATAATTTAATTTAGAAACAAATGATGTATAATTACATTTTTAGAAGATATGAGGCTTTTAGTGTTTACTGTTTACTTTTTTGACATTACTTTAATCTTTTGCCAAAGTTGCACATGCCTACTGGCTAATAAATGTGATGTATCTGTCGAGCTATCTGTATCTATCTGTTTCAAGCAATTTCAAGCATGCTAAGAGTCCCAAAAGTATCAAAAAAGAATGTTAAAGTTTGATTTGTTGCCACAGCAACAGTATCAAAGATATCAAGAATCCATTCACAGGTCTACATCTGCTGTATTTTTACATTATACAGATGAAGTTTGAAGCAAATCGGTTAAAAATAAGAGGGTGATATCAAAGCATTTTGAAAGTGACACACTTCCTGCTGCCAGTTGGTGGCGCTATAACTTTGACTCACAATAGTCACATCCATGTAATCAGCCTCTTACAGTGAACACACTGCTGAAGTTTCATCAAGATCAGTTAATGTATGCTGAAGTTATAACACACTTCCTGTTTCACGTTTCTCGCCATAATTTTGTTTCCTCGCCACGGCCAAACCGTTCGAGATATCAAAAATCCCCTCGCAAACTTTCATCCTCAATGCCTTGACTTCATGCTGACCGAGTTTCGTGCCGTGTGTTTGAATTCTCTAGGAGGAGTATTGCACATTCCATTGCGAGCGTTTTACAAACAAACCTCAATAGCCGACTTCCTGTTTGGCTGGGGTAAAAAGTAAGAGCGTGAGGTATAGATGAAACGATGAGATCAACATGTGTACCGAGTTTCATATTATTACATGCAAGCGTGTTTGATTTATGGACCAAGTGTTCGGACCCCGTTCCAGGGGGCGCTGTCTAGCCCCCCTGCCACACCCAGGTACCATCTTCAGCCCGGCTCTGATGGCTGTGGGATCTGACCTGTGTGCAAAGTTTCAAGAGTTTTCAAACCCGTTAAGGGCCCCAAAAGCCGCTAAGAGTCTCAAAATCATAAAAAAAAAGAATTTTAAAGTTTGATGCGTTGCCACGGCAACAGTATCAAAGATATCAAGAATCCATTCACAGGTCTTCATCTGCTATGTATTTACATTATACAGATTAAGTTTGAAGCACATCGGGTAAAAATAAAAGGGTGAGTTCAAAGCATTTTGAAAGTGACACACTTCCTGCTACCAGTTGGTGGCGCTATAACTCTGACTCACAATAGTCACATCCATGTGATCGTCCTCTTACAGCGAACACACTGCTGAAGTTTCATCAAGATCAGTTAATGTATGCTGAAGTTATAACACACTTCCTGTTTCACGTTTCTCGACATAATTTCGTTTCCTCGCCATGGCCAAACCGTTCGAGATATCAAAAATCCCCTCGCAAACTTTCATCGTCAATGCCTTGACTTCATGCTGACCGAGTTTCGTGCCGTGAGTTTGAATTCTCTAGGAGTAGTACTTCAAATTCCATTGCGAGTGTTTTATGAACAACCCTAAATAACCGACTTCCTGTTGGGCTGGGGTAAAAAGTAATAGTATGAGGTATATATGAACGATGAGATCTATATGTGCACCGAGTTTCATATTATTACATGCAAGCGTGTTTGATTTATGGACCAAGTTTTCGGACCCCGTTCCAGGGGGCGCTGTCTAGCCCCCTGCCACGCCCGGGTACCATCTTCAGCCCGGCCCTGATGGCCGCGGGTTCTGACCCGTGTGCTAAGTTTCAAGAGTTTTTGAGCATGTTAAGGGCCCCAAAAGTGCCCGAATAGTCGTATAATAATAATAATAATAATAATAAATATAGCTGCGAGCAGCGATGGCGGGCCCAAGCCGGTGGCACCGCAACCCCGGTTCCTTTAGTTACCTAAAGGCACCCGGGTGGCGGTGCCGAAGGCTTTGGCCCTTTCATGATTAAATGTTAAAACGGCTTGCCATACTCTGTCATTTCGACTAGTCACAATTATGTTACAGATATCTTAAATGATAATACAAACTATCCAAAATGTAATTACGAATAGACAGAAAGACGTTGTTGATATCTACAATGTTAATTCCGGACAGGCAAACTTAGCTTTTAAATGTTAAAAGGGCTTGCCATACAGGGACGTAGGCTCAGAGAGAGGCTCACCATATTCAAACCAAAATATCTGACTTCCTCTTGGTCCGAGCTAATGACTATGTATTAGAAAGTTGTCCGGCTTGAGGAGTACAATGTATATAGCGATTTTTGTAACTGTAGATAAAACTAACAACCCCACTTTTGTCAAAAGGTGGCGCTATTTAGTCCTTGCACTATGCCCGTTTCTGAAACTTTGCACATGTCTACTGGCTAATAAATGTGATGTATCTGTTGAGTTTCAAGCAATTTCAATTTCAATTTGACTGTTGAAAAGAAGTGCGCCGATTAGATACTCAGGATCGGTATCGGCTCTGACACTGCCATCTTTGACGAGGCTGATTCAAATTCTATATTGTGCATATACTATTCTATGTTAGGCACAAAGGCACAAAAACTTTCTAAAGTACCATAAAGTTTTTGTGTACTGTATTATTAGTGTTCTGAAGCTATTATGTGATATAGAAATTAATATTTAAGTCATTAAATTCAAGAACACAAACTTTTCCCTCTCTGCGCCTGTCAGTCATTCTCCATTCAGCATTCAAACAGCACGTCACATTCGGTTACAGTCAATGATGAAACGATCTTCAAGATGATTGAATGTTAATCCTATTATACTGGATCTTTAAGATAAAGGTCTAAAGGTCTATATTTTCGAATGAAGAAACTTTTTCTTGCTGGACTTTATTGCTGTAACTTAATCGTGTTACTTTCTACCGGGTGTCGGACGCTGTCGGTTAGATCACAACACTAGAGTCAGAGCACTATAATTGTTCTTCACGCACACAGTAACTGAAATTTAAAACCTTTAAAAGAAAAGGCTCAATAAACTATTGCATAGATAGATAATGTATAATACACTGTTCATAAATATGTATTTCCTTTGTGCTTTGAACTTTTCAATACGGACTCACTGCGCTGTAACTTCATGTGGCTTCAAGCACATCATTCTCCGCTCGGGATGCACATAAGTGCTTTGTGCTGCACCGTATTGGAGCCGTAATATCATAATGCAGTGACGTAATGACAGATTATTAATTGCCTTTCAATTATATGTTGCTGCGTCATTAAACATCTGTCCTATGCATTTCAAACATTTATAGCAGCCATGGCTATATTTTTTATGATTTTTGTTATCTTGTTTTTCATGAATGTATTTTTCAAAAATAAGAGCAATGTGTATTATCTATTATTAATATGGTTTATAATAGCATTTTTGTCATAGATTATGACAAAGTAATCATATGATCCACCAGCGAGGAACCAGCAGAACAGAGTGAACATTCTTTCTGTTTAGTTCAATCCTACTTAATAGGAATTTATTTAAAATGCTCGCTCTACTCCACACCATTAATGTCTTGTGCGGACATCCGTATTTTGACTTTCGGTTTTAAGTAAGCGATTTAAAAGCTCCCAAGTCCCAGCGGAGTCACACGTTGATTAACCGGTGGGAATATACACAATAGGCCTACCTGATATTGAACACAAGAGGGCAGTATAGCACTACGTATGACTCAGATTATTATTTTTTTATGAATTTTACAACAATTCTGGCTGTTTTTGAACGTAAACATAATTCTTAAATGAAAAAAAGGAAAAATTGGGGAAGTTATAATATTTGTATAATTTAATTTAGAAACAAATGATGTATAATTACATTTTTAGAAGATATGAGGCTTTTAGTGTTTACTTTTTTGACATTACTTTAATCTTTTGCCATAGTTGCACATGTCTACTGGCTAATAAATGTGATGTATCTGTTGAGTTTCAAGCAATTTCAAGCATGCTAAGAGTCCCAAAAGCATCAAAAAAGAATGTTAAAGTTTGATTCGTTGCCACGGCAACAGTATCAAAGATATCAAAAATTCATTCACAGGTCTACATCTGCCGTGTATTTACATTATACAGATGAAGTTTGAAGCAAATCGGTTAAAAATAAGAGAGTGGTTTCAAAGCATTTTGAAAGTGACACACTTCCTGCTGCCAGTTGGTGGCGCTATAACTTTGACTCACAATAGTCACATCCATGTGATCGGTCTCTTACAGCGAAAACACTGCTGAAGTTTCATCAAGATCAGTTAATGTATGCTGAAGTTATAACACACATCCTGTTTCATGTTTCTCGCCATAATTTCGTTTCCTCGCCACGGCCAAACCGTTCGAGATATAAAAAATCCCTTGGCACCTTTTCATCCTTAATGTCTTGACTTCACGCTGATCGAGTTTTGTCGAATTTGGTTCAGTGCTCTAGGAGCAATACTTTAAATTCCATTGCATGTGTTTTAAACACAACCCTAAATAGCCGTCTTCCTGTTGGGCTGGGGTAAAAAGTAAGAGTGTGAAGTAGGCTATATATGAAACGATGAGATCTATATGTGTACCAAGTTTCATATTATTACATGCAAGTGTGTTTGATTTATGGACCAAATTTTCAGACCAAGTTTATTGACCAAGTTAATCTGATTAATAAACTAATTATATAAAACTATTGTCAATGCACTACAATTAAACTAGTTATATGCCTTTACTTATAAAAAATAAAAATAAAAACTTATTTAAAAAATACCAGGCTTGAGAAATGTATTTTCTTTATGCAGGTCATACACACAGCAGTGAAATGGTTAAGCCCCCTCCCCCTGCACACACACACACACACACACACAGACACACAGACAGACACAAAGACACAGAGACATGTAGGCTCAGAGTGACCATATTCAAACAAAAATATCTGAGTTTCTGTGGGTCCTAGCTAATAAGTGTAAATTAGAAAGTTGTCCGGCTCGAGGAGTACAATATACATACCAATTTTTGTAACTCTAGTTAAAACTAACAACCCCACTTTTGTCAAAAGGTGGCGCTACTGAGCCCTCACCACGCCCGTTTCTGAAACTTTGCACATGTCTACTGGCTAATAAATGTGATGTGTCTGTCGAGTTTCATGCATTTTGAAGCATGCTAAGGGTCTCAAAAGCATCCTAAAAGCATCCTAAAAGAAGGGTAAAGTTTGATGCGTCGCCACGGCAACAGTTTCAAAGATATCAAGAATCCATTCACAGGTCTACATCTGCCGTATGTTTACATTATACATATGAAGTTTGAAGCAAATCGGGTAAAAATAAAAGGGTGATATCAAAGCATTTTGAAAGTGACACACTTCCTGCTGCCAGTTGGTGGCGCTATAACTTTGACTCACAATAGTCACATCCATGTGATCGTCCTCTTACAGCGAACACACTGCTGAAGTTTCATCAAGAT
Source organism: Pimephales promelas (assembly GCF_016745375.1). Next base: position 13,376 of record NW_024121756.1, read on the forward strand.
CAGTTAATGTATGCTGAAGTTATAACACACTTCCTGTTTCACGTTTCTCGCCATGATTTCGTTTCCTCGCCACGGCCAACCGTTCGAGATATAAAAATCCCCTCGCAAACTTTCATCCTCAATGTCTTGACTTCACGCTGACCGAGTTTCGTCGAATTTGGATCAAAGCTCTAGGAGGAGTATTTTCAAATTCCATTGCGAGCGTTTTACAAACAAACCTCAATAGCCGACTTCCTGTTGGGCTGGGGTAAAAAGTAAGAGCGCGAGGTATAGATGAAACGATGAGATCAACATGTGTACCGAGTTTCATATTATTACATACAAGCGTGTTTGAGTTATGGACCAAGTGTTCGGACCCCGTTCCAGGGGGCGCTGAAGAGCCCCCTGCCACGCCCGGGTACCATCTTCAGCCCGGCTCTGATGGCCGCGGGTTCTGACCCGTGTGCAAAGTTTCAAGAGTTTTCGAGCACGTTAAGGGCCCCAAAAGTGCCCAAAAGTGTAGTAAAAATAATAATAATAATAATAATAATAATAATAGAAAAATAATCCTAAGGAAAACAATAGGGCCTTCGCCCTTTCAGGGCTTGGGCCCTAATAATCCCAATAATAATAATCCTAAGGAAACAATAGGGCCTTCGCCCTTTCAGGGCTTGGGCCCTAATAATCGT
>NW_024121757.1:0-14007 GCF_016745375.1 Pimephales promelas
TATATATATGTATATACAGTATATATATATATTATATATAGCTGTATCCGCGATGGTGGCCAAAGCCAGTGCTGGCCACCCTGGTGCTTTTTAGGTAACTAAGGAACCGGGGTTGCGGTGCCTACCGGCTTGGGGCCCTTCATGCTGCTCGCAGCTATATTTATTATTATTATTTATACTGACTATTTGGGCACTTTTGGGGCCCTTAACATGCTCAAAAACTCTTGAAACTTTGCACACGGGTCAGAATCCGCGGGCCATCAGGGCCGGGCTGAAGATGGTACCCGGCGTGGCAGGGGGCTAGACAGCGCCCCCTGGAACGGGGTCCGAAAACTTTCCATAACTCAAACACGCTTGCATGTAATAATATGAAACTCGGTGCACATGTAGATCTCATCGTTCATATATACCTCAAACTATTACTTTTTACCCCAGCCCAACAGGAAGTCGGTTATTTAGGGTTGTTCATAAAACACTCGCAATGGAATTTGAAAGTACTCCTCCTAGAGAATTCAAACACACGGCACGAAAACTCGGTCAGCATGAAGTCAAGGCATTGAGGATGAAAGTTTGCGAGGGGATTTTTGATATCTCGAACGGTTTGGCCGTGGCGAGGAAACGAAATTATGGCGAGAATCGTGAAACAGGAAGTGTGTCAGAACTTCAGCATACATTAACTGATCTTGATGAAACTTCAGCAGTTTGTTTGCTGTAAGAGGACGATCACATGGATGTGAATATTGTGAGTCAAAGTTATAGCGCCACCAACTGGCAGCAGGAAGTGTGTCACTTTCAAAATGCTTTGAAATCACCCTCTTATTTTTACCCGATTTGCTTCAAACTTAATCTGTATAATGTAAATACATAGCAGATGAAGACCTGTGAATGGATTCTTGATATCTTTGATACTGTTGCCGTGGCAACGCATCAAACTTTAAAATTCTTTTTTTTTGATGATTTTGAGACTCTTAGCGGCTTTTGGGGCCTTAACGGGTTTGAAAACTCTTGAAACTTTGCACACAGGTCAGATCCCACAGCCATCAGAGCCGGGCTGAAGATGGTACCTGGGTGTGGCAGGGGGGCTAGACAGCGCCCCCTGGAACGGGGTCCGAACACTTGGTCCATAAATCAAACACGCTTGCATGTAATAATATGAAACTCGGTACACATGTTGATCTCATCGTTCATATACCTCAAACACTCTTACTTTTTACCCCAGCCCAACAGGAAGTCGGCTATTGAGGTTTGTTTGTAAAACGCTCGCAATGGAATGTGCAATACTCCTCCTAGAGAATTCAAACACACGGCACGAAACTCGGTCAGCATGAAGTCAAGGCATTGAGGATGAAAGTTTGCGAGGGGATTTTTGATATCTCGAACGGTTTGGCCGTGGCGAGGAAACGAAATTATGGCGAGAAACGTGAAACAGGAAGTGTGTTATAACTTCAGCATACATTAACTGATCTTGATGAAACTTCAGCAGTGTGTTCGCTGTAAGAGGACGATCACATGGATGTGACTATTGTGAGTCAAAGTTATAGCGCCACCAACTGGCAGCAGGAAGTGTGTCACTTTCAAAATGCTTTGAAATCACCCTTTTATTTTTACCCGATTTGCTTCAAACTTAATCTGTATAATGTAAATATACGGCAGATGTAGACCTGTGAATGGATTCTTGATATCTTTTAAACTGTTGCCGTGGCAACGCATCAAACTTTACCATTCTTTTAGGATGCTTTTGAGACCCTTAGCATGCTTCAAATCGCATGAAACTCGACAGACACATCACATTTATTAGCCAGTAGACATGTGCAAAGTTTCAGAAACGGGCGTGGTGAGGGCTCAGTAGCACCACCTTTTGACAAAAGTGGGGTTGTTAGTTTTAACTAGAGTTACAAAAATCGGTATGTATATTGTACTCCTCGAGCCGGACAACTTTCTAATTGACACTCATTAGCTAGGACCCACAGAAAGTCAGATATCTTTGTTTGAATGTAGAGAAAATCTTAGAATTTTGCCAGTCTCTCAGTGTCTCTCTGTGTGAGTGAGAGGAGGGGCGCCTGTCAGGTTAATTTTAACCCTTTATTTGCTGTGTGCGACTTCTCTGGCATTTTCGGGGGCCTTAACATCCTCTAAAACTCTTGAAACTTTGCACACGGGTCAGAACCCATGGCCATCAGGGCCGGGCTGAAGCTGGTCATCGGGCGTGGCAGGGCGGCTCGACAGCGCCCCCTGGACTGGGATTCGAACATTTGTCCATAAATCAAACACACTTGCGTGAATTAATATGAAACTCGGTACAATTATAGATCACATCAGGCCAAACAACTTTCGTGCTCTAAGTTTTACGACAATTAAAATGGAAGTTGAGAATTATGGGTTGTTTGAATAGTTGTCCTAGGAGAAATACATCAAATTACAACGCATGTGTTTACCAATCACAACCAAACTCGGTGTGCAAGAAGTCAAGACATTGAGGATGAAAGTTTGTGAGGGGATTTTTGATATCTCAAACGGTTTGGCCGTGGCGAGGAAACGAAATTATGGCGAGAAACGTGAAACAGGAAGTGTGTTATAACTTCAGCATACATTAACATATCTTGATGAAACTTCATCAGTGTGTTCGCTGTAAGAGGACGATCACATGGATGTGACTATTTCGAGTCAAAGTTATAGCGCCACCAACTGGCAGCAGGAAGTGTGTCACTTTCAAAATGCTTTGAAATCACCCTTTTATTTTTACCCGATTTGCTTCAAACTTAATCTGTATAATGTAAATATACGGCAGATGTAGACCTGTGAATGGATTCTTGATATCTTTTAAACTGTTGCCGTGGCAAAGCTTCAAACTTTGAAATTATTTTAGGATGCTTTTGAGACTCTTAGCATGCTTGAAATTGCATGAAACTCAACAGACACATCACATTTATTAGCCAGTAGACATGTGCAAAGTTTCAGAAACGGGCATGGTGCAGGGACTAAATAGCGCCACCTTTTGACAAAAGTGGGTTGTTATTTTTATCTACAGTTACAAAAATCGTTATATACATTGTACTCCTCAAGCCAGACAACTTTCTAATTCATAGTCATTAGCTCAGACCAAGAGGAAGTCAGATATTTTGGTTTGAATATGGTGAGACTCTCTCTGAGCCTACGTCCGTGTATGGCAAGCCCTTTTAACAAGTTTGCCTATCCGGAAATTAACATTGTAGATATCAACAATGTCTTTCTGTCTAGTCGTAATTACATTTTGGACAGTTTGTATTATCATTTAAGATATCTGTAACATAATTGTGACTAGTCAAAATGACAGACTATGGCAAGCCGTTTTAACATTTAATCATGAAAGGGCAAAGCCTTCGCACCGCCACCGGCCCGGGTGCTTTAGGTAACTAAAGAGCCGGGGTTGCGGTGCCACCGGCTTGGGCCCGCCATCGCTGCTCGCAGCTATATTTAATTATTATTTTGTAACCTTTTGGGCATTTTTGGGGCCCTTAACGTGCTCGAAAAACTCTTGAAACTTTGCACATGGGTCAGAACCCGCGGCCATCAGAGCCGGGCTGAAGCTGGTACCCGGGCGTGGCAGGGCGGCTCGTCAGCGCCCCCTGGAACGGGGTCCGAACACTTGGTCCATAACTCAAACACGTTTGTATGTAATAATATGAAACTCGGTGCACATGTTGATCTCATAGTTTCATCTATACCTCGCGCTTTTACTTTTTACCCCAGCCCAACAGGAAGTCGGCTATTGAGGTTTGTTTGTAAAACGCTCGCAATGGAATGTTAAATACTCCTCCTAGAGCTTTGATCCAAATTCGACAAAACTCGGTCAGCATGAAGTCAAGACATTGAGGATGAAAGTTTGCGAGGGATTTTTGATATCTCGAACGGTTTGGCCGTGGCGAGGAAACGAAATCATGGCGAGAAATGAAACCAGGAAGTGTGTTATAACTTCAGCATACATTAACTGATCTTGATGAAACTTCAGCAGTGTGTTCGCTGTAAGAGGACGATCACATGGATGTGACTATTGTGAGTCAAAGTTATAGCGCCACCAACTGGCAGCAGGAAGTGTGTCACTTTCAAAATGCTTTGATATCACCCTTTTATTTTTACCCGATTTGCTTCAAACGTCATCTGTATAATGTAAACATACGGCAGATGTAGACCTGTGAATGGATTCTTGATATCTTTGAAACTGTTGCCGTGGCGACGCATCAAACGTTACCATTCTTTTAGGATGCTTTTGAGACCCTTAGCATGCTTGAAATTGCATGAAACTCGACAGACACATCACATTTATTAGCCAGTAGACACGTGCAAAGTTTCAGAAACGGGCGTGGTGAGGGCTCAGTAGCGCCACCTTTTGACAAAAGTGGGGTTGTTAGTTTTATCTACAGTTACAAAAATCGGTATGTATATTGTACTCCTCGAGCCGGACAACTTTCTAATTGACACTCATTAGCTAGGACCCACAGAAAGTCAGATATGTTTGTTTGAATGTGGTCTTGCTCAATCTGAGCATGCTGTCTTTGCCTGTCTGTGTATGTGTGTGTGTTTGTAGGGGGAGGGGTCTTAACCATTTCACTCCTGTGTGTATGGCCTGCATAAAAAAATAAATGCCTTAAGCCTGGTATTTTTTTTAAATAAGTTTTTTTATTTTTTATAAGTAAAGGCATATAACCAGTTTAATTGTAGTGCATTAATAGTTTTATATAATTAGTTTATTAATTAAATTAACTTGGTCCATAAACTTGATCTGAAAATTTGGTCCATAAATCAAACACACTTGCATGTAATAATATGACTTGAGTGTTAATCACATCATGTTTTCAGTTTGAATATAAAATATATAAATTATGTAAAAAAAAATAAAGTTGATCCAGCTGGAGCGCAGGCTGAGAATAGCGCTGTCATGACTGGATCAGAGATCATCAGTCATGCCCTCTCATACCTTACGCGCACACCACGCCCACTTACATCAGATCACATCAACATGTCAGCCGGAGGGATAACGAGGGTCGTCGTCGCTTTTGGATTCAAGAATTTCTTACAACAAGATGGCAAAAGAACAGCGCTTTGCAAGACATGCAACGTTAAGATCGCGGACAGTCAGATGACAACCTCCAATTTCGTCCGTCATTTGAAGAGCCATATTCTGCCCAGTAAGTGCTTGTCAATTTGTTAATGTTATCTGGTTAGCTCGTTCGTAGTAGTTAGCTAGCTAATGTAAGTTTAAGGAGAACTCCGGCGCAAAATTACACATTGTTTACCTAGTCAACCGTTATCTGAGATTTGTTTTCATGACTGCCGAATGTAAATAGTTTTATCTATAAAAACAGTTTAGCCTAAGTGACGTCCGACATTCTGCATATTGTGTTATTTTGTTAAGCCCCACTAAAAGCATAAAAAACTGTAAAGCACAATCAAGTTTTCACACTATATTCCAAGACTTCTAAAGTCATTCAATAGCTTAATGTGTGGTAAAATTAATATTTTAGTCTCTAAGTTAAAGTTAACGGAAAGTCATCTCGCCTCAGTCATTCTCCATGCATCAGCTTCACACAGCGCGTCGCGTTCGGTTGCGACAGTAACACGACGACACTCTCTTCAAGATCAATGTTCCCAATATTATACTTTATTTGTAGATAAGGCATAAAGGTCTATGATTTGCATAAAATGACTATCTTGCTGGAGTGGAGTTTATTGCCCTTTAGAATACACTAAGCATTAGTGCTGCACGATTAATTATATCGCAGTCGTAATAGCGATCTCAAACCTATGCAATTATATAACGCAAAATGCCGCGATTTTATATGAAATAAACAAAGTAGGGCTATTAGCGCAGCTAATGTCATCCTTTGACTAGTGTTACAAGATCCCCCTCTTATTGGTTCAAATGCCTTTTCGCATTTTGCACGACAAGAAGTGAAAAGCTGCCTGTGAGTGCCCTAGATTAGAATAGATGATACTCGCATAATGCGCATGCACTGACCGTGTGCCAGCCCAGAATAAACAGTTCTCTTTCGAGCTTGAACGAACAATAGCACACACAATTATGCCAAAATGTGGTTTTGTCTAGTATCTTCATAACATAAGAAAAGTCTGGATGAAAAGAGTTGTGCTATGAGGCGCGTGAGATCCGCGTCTCGGCAACGGGTTCTCTTAAAGGGCCAGCAGCGAATAAAGCGTTCTTTCAGGAAAGTTAAAAGAACAAAGGGAAATTAGAAAATTACTCACTGATCTTGAGTAAAGAACTTTTGTAGCTTTATAAGGATTATTATAATATATAATTTATGATTCAGGCAGCGCAGACTGTTTGATAACTTTATTCAATTTCTGTACCTGTTAAGACAGGAAGGGCACAGGTAAATATGTTTTTTATTATGGGTTTATGTGGGGATTGTTTGAAGTTCACTTAATTTAAAAGCTGTTATATATTTTTTTTAAGCCTAATAATTTTTTAAAAAGTTGATGGCTTTCAATTGATGGAATCACTGTAATGTTGGTTTGGTTGATGGTTTATTGATCATTATAGGTGTTATCAATCATTTATTGTTGTTGTTGTTTTTAGTTTGAGTTGAGAAATAAACATTAATCTGTGTGTGCATTTTACTTTAGAACCAAGCAAGTTGGACTCATGAAACCATTTTATTATATCGGAGTCGCAAATCGCAATTGCAATATTGGCTCAATAATGGCAATATGACATTTTCCCAAATCGTGCAGCCCTACTAAGCATAGATTATAGATACCATCCCTTCGCTATGTTCTTTTCAATGTGAAGCGTTGCGTGCTGTGACTTGGTGTTGCTTCAAGTGCATCATTCTGCACACGGGATGCGCATGATTGCTTATAATACTTTGGGGAGACAAGGGGGCGTGGCCTAAGGGAATATCACTCGTGATGTTAATTGATGTTACCCCCACCCCGCCATCGCTGACAACCTTTAGCAGTCATGTTTTTGCTTCTTGAGAGAGAGAGAAAGTGTGTGTGTGTGTGTGAAGCAGTGGCGGTTCTAGGTGGGGGCCTGGGGGGGCCAGTGCCCCTGCGACAACAAGCTTGGACCCCTTGTGGCCCCCCTAAATGGGAGTCAGTGTGAAATATTTTTTTTTATAGTGTGTCACGCATTGAGCATGACAGTCACTCGTTTCAGTCTTTTGTCTCACACTCCCGTCACACATTGTATTTCTCATGCGGAAAAACTATTAATAATATATTTAATATACGCAATTTCTCTGGCCGCGCCGCTCTCACGTGAGAATCAAGCGCGTCTCGCCTGGAGTTCAGCAGTCGACCCTGCTACGCATCAGCCAATCAAAAAAAGAGAAGTGCTACTTAATAGCCAATCAGAAAAGGGCACTATTGTATCTGGGTAAAAATTTAACGCAACAACCAAATAAAAAAAGCATATCCTGGAATTGTTCATATGATTCTGTTACAACATCTTCCGAAAGTTTCTTCACCCGTCCCACAGATGAAACTAATCACTGGAGCTCCGAACATCACTTGGAGCACGGAGTAAGTCATGATCTCCTGTTTTAATGTTACAACAAATTCACAACTTGTTTGACAAAAACTATGACAACTTGGCTGATGTAAGATGAATCTTTCGCGTAGCGTAAGCTAGCTTACGCAATGCTCGTTCCCTCATCTAGAGAGAACCGAGGTTACGTTAGGTAATCGATTCGTTTCCCATTTAATTAGTATCAGTCTGTAACTTAGACAACAGTTTTACAGCCTGTTCACTGACAACACCTGCTCAGAACAAGTAGTCTAGGCCTAGTCATCTTATTACACGAATCACGATGACTGACATATTGTCACATTATAAACATCTCTCTCTCCAAATAGGCTTAATAATTTTATTAGCACTAGATAAATTAAAGTGCATTGCATAGTCGATTTTATAGGTCACTTTTAAAATCATGTCATATTTTATAATTATATACTGGCCAAGGATGCATTAATTATTGCTTCTGTCTTTCAAAGATGTCAGGAAAAAAACAATTATAAAAAAGCTCACTCACCCTGAGAGGAAAGCCCCCTAAAAAGGCCAGTTTAGAGGATAATTTGCTGATCTTTTTGCAAAAAAAACCCCCACAAAAATCGTAGATTAATTTGTAAAAATTATATATATATATATATATATATATATATACATACTGTATATTCAATGTAAAAAAATAAAATGGAAATTCAAATACAGACTGATATATGTAATGCAAATGTAAAAAATATAATGGAAATGCAAATTGTTGGATAATTATAAACATGGTATTTTGCTTATTTATGCCTTCAGTGCAGTGCAGAAAATGATAAGGTTTAAATGTAACTGGCCCCTCTAACAGTACAACTGGCCCCAGCTTGGCCCCCCCAGTTGAAATGGTCTAGAACCGCCACTGTGTGTGTGAGAGAGAGAGAGAGAGAGGAGAGAGAGAGAGGAGAAATGTAACAAAGTTTAATATTGTTTGTAAACTGTGTTTGAGAGAGAGGAAGGTGTTCAGAGAGTCTGTAGGATGTTAAGCTGTTATTTGTTTTATGGACTCAATGTTGAAAATTTAAAACATTTCAAACACACTGTTGGCAGAAGTGAAAAATAAATAATTTTATGAAGTTACAATTTTGTTTGATTCCATGGTGTATTTTACTGAACATGAGTATTTACAATGCAAATTATTGTAATTTACTGGCAAATACTTATCTTGTCTTTTCATTTTATTAAGATCAGATTCTGCATGTAAAATTAAAATAATAAGGTGACTTGACTTGCACTTGACTTAACCTACTACAAGACTTGACTTGACTTGACATAGCCTGTGACTTGACTTGACTTGCCCCCCCCCCCAAAAAAAAATACTTGGGACTTACTTGAGACTTGACGGTTAAGACTTGAGACTTGCGTGACCTGCGCCCATCTCTGCTCTAAGTTTTAAGACAGTTCAAATGGAAGTTGGGAATTATGTGTTGTTTGAATAAATCTCCTAGGAGAAATACATCAAATTACAACGCATGTGTTTACCAATCACCACCATACTCGGTGTGCATGAAGTCAAGACATTGAGGATGCTCAATTCCGGACGGATTTTTGATATCTCGAAACGGTTTGGCCGTGGCGAGGAAAATAATTTTATGACTAAAAAAGGACACATAAAATGTGTTAACTTTGCTCGTTTTACCTACAGTTACAAAACATGCCACGTATATTGTTCTTGTCAAGCCGATCAACTTTCTAATTAACAGTAAGAAGCTCAGACCAAAAGAAAGTCAGATATTGCAGTTTGGATGTGTATCTTGTCTCTATCAGTGTCTGTGTGGGGAAGAGGGAGGGGGGGGGTGGCTGGTGTCTGCGTTTATGTGTGTGTGTGTGTGTGTGTGTGTGTTGCTGACTGTAGATTTTTTCTGCAAGTCCTTATCTTTTTGCATAACAATTTTGTATTTTTTTAAATGACAAAATATGCATATAACCCTAATCTTTTAAATGTATAGTTTGCTTTAAATAAAAGTAAGATAAATTGGTAAACTACAAATTGGTAATTGAAGCTGAATGAATTTAAAATTAATGTGCTATATTTCAATACATTTGCTTTCCTTAATATTGTAAAACACTAACCTCATTTATATATGTGTGTGTGTGTGTTTGTATGTATATATATTTTGCAAAGCCCTCACTGATGCAAGCTCTTTCTGCACACTTCTCTTCGACAGTCAATGCGGAGGTTAAGTTTTTGCACGTCGTGCAGAATAACCCTCTTTATATATTATATATATATATATATATATATATATATATATACTTAAAAAAGCGGGGGTTAAGTTTTTGCACGTCGTGCAGAATAACACTAAAGGCACCATATATATACTTAAAAGTGGGGTTGTTAGTTTTATCTACAGTTACAAAAATCGGTATATACATTGTACTCCTCAAGCCGGACAACTTTCTAATACATAGTCATTAGCTCGGACCAGAGGAAGTCCGATATTTTGGTTTGAATATGGTGAGCCTCTCTCTGAGCCTACGTCCCTGTATGGCAAGCCCTTTTAACATTTAAAAGCTAAGTTTGCCTGTCCGGAATTAAACATTGTAGATATCAACAACGTCTTTCTGTCTATTCGTAATTACATTTTGGATAGTTTGTATTATCATTTAAGATATCTGTAACATAATTGTGACTATAGTCGAAATGACAGAGTAATGGCAAGCCGTTTTAACCTTTAATCATAAAAGGGCCAAAGCCTTCGGCACCGCCACCGGGTGCCTTTAGGTAACTAAAGGAACCGGGGTTGCGGTGCCACCGGCTTGGGCCCGCCATCGCTGCTCGCAGCTATATTTAAGTTTATTTCTTTAAGACACATGATTGCTTTACTGTAAGTGTTGGATGAAACTCTTAGGTGAAAAGGTTGTAGATGCTGTGCATTCTAGGCCAAGTATCTTGTGTAAACTGGAATAACTGTTTTACTGGAATTGCATTGCAATTTCAAGTTGCATGTGTGTGTCTATGTTGAATTTGTCTCCTTACTGGAAAACTCTGCTATTTTCCATATAGCTGCAGTAAAACCACGTAAAGGAGCATAGTATGGCCATGTGGCTACAATGTGCTTCACAATTGCATTAACCATGAAAATGCTTTGCTCACAACAGGATTCAGTAACTCTGAACTTTGCACTGTTATCATGCTTCTTAACAAAACATAGGTGTGGGAAGATTTTGAGCCAGATCACATCTCATACTCACATTCTCATGCTGGCTCCCTGTTACAAAAAACAGGACCAAATTTGCATCACAATTGTAAAACTCCCTAATCTTTGTTTTGAGGCATGAAGAATTTACACATAGCCACAGCTAAATGCAGCTACATAGATAACAACCATTTGATCTTTACACACAAAGTCAAATCTGCAGCTGATTCTGCCTCACAAAATTTAATTCATACAATTTTATTCAAGTCTTTCATCTAATAATTGATTGTTTTTTTTTTACTTTGAATTTACTTTATCACTTAAGTAATCACTTGTCTCACCAAGTTAAATTTTAAAATGTATGTCAGTATTACTAATTTTTACCAAAGTACAAATATTTGTATTCTCATCAATGCTTTGGAATATTTCTGAAACTTATTGGGTGTATGCTTATTTGTATTTTGTCCATTTGACATTGATTAAATTGAATCTCTGTGTTTGGTTGCACTGAATATTTTGCTGATACTGTACATGAAATGGGGTTTTAAACCAGGATTTGTTGTTTTGTTGTAATGCAATTTATTTAAATGTTTCCAGAAACAGTGTAACAGCTTGTAAGATCTTCTTTTGTCCTCAACTTGACCAACTTTTAAGTACACCAATTTAAGGGCTTTTTGCCAGAGACACGGCATTTCAATCTAACCATATCAAACCTCTGAACAATGACATTGACAAATGCCATATGTATGCCTTTTCAGTTTGTTGTGCTTCATGCTCTTTTGAATCACAGGATTCCTGCTAAGTTCACACCTGTGTCCTGCCTCTGAAAGAGGAACCAGTGTTTGCTCCCAGATTCAGTACCTTTTCTTGTGGAAGTGTGGGAGTGTTCGATGGATGATTTGCATATCTATGAAAGGTGCAACACCATTTGATAAAGCCTCCTCATGCAGGGCTGAAGGGAGAACAAAGACTCAAGACTGACCTGCTGGTATTGCAACAAGCCTGGACGAAAAGTCTGAAGATACAACTACACACAACAGAAAGCATGTCTTTATAGATTGTGCCACCTTTGGACTCCATGGGTGTGGCCAACGGTGCCAAGGGGGGAATTGTAGGATTGAAAAGAATCCAAGACATTTGAAATGATCTTTACTGTGTTCCATCCCTTCTTTTAACCACAAGGACCATTGGAGGATCAAAGACAGAGGAGCTGATAGTGATCAAGGCCTGTAGGCCAAGATTGTGTACTTTGTGGGGTCAATGAATTGTCACACCTTTAGAACACTGGGGGAAGTGTAATTATCTGATTGGTCAGTTTAAATGTCTCACATTTGGGTTTTAGTCACATGGTCAGGGAAAGGATAAAAGAAGACTGTAACTGTTGCTCTGTCTCTTGTAATGCTCTGCTCTTTCTATGCTCTGGCTCTCTCCCTTTATTGGGGTTCTCTCCCTTTGCCTCCTCTGTTCTTTCTCTCTCTCTCTCTCTCTCTTTCTCTCTCTCTCTCTCTCTCTTTCTCTCTCTCTCTCTCTCTCTCTCTGGTAATATTTTACATGCTGGGTAAGATTATTGGTATAAGTTATCATCATTTCATACATCTATTTTGTAACTATTTTAAGTGTAACCATAACCATATTTTGTCATTAAACCTTTTCAATTACAACTAAGATGCTATCTAGTTTTGATTTGGTATTGACTTTGAAGTGCTACATATTGCAAAACAATACTGTCACTCTCTATAGCAAAGCTCTCCCACATATTAAGCTATTGTAACTGCGCTTATTTCCGTCGTTGGTATAAGTGGCAGTGGTGGAATAGACAAGAAATGTGCATTTTTCTACCATCTTGCTAATAATGTTTCTTTAGTCATTCGGCAGTCTTGCAGCCTGAACCTCTGCAGGAAATACACCCTTACACAGCGAAGCGGAGTGACCGGCCCAAGCGAGGGTGGCATAGCAGCCCTGCGCGTGTGCACGTTCATGCTCCGCGCCCTGACAGAGGAGACCAGGGAAGGACCAGCGTTCCACGGGGGTCTGCTCTGCCAGGGGTCTGGCGATAGAGGGGGATGAGAGTGGTGTGGTCCGGAGATGGCAAGCACTGACATCCGCGCCCTCAGAGACAGAGGAGGACGAGAGTGGCGAGGCACGGGGGCGTCGCGCACTACCATCCAGCTCTGTGTGCTCAGTGATGGTGTCAATTGTTTCTTTAACCACATTAGGGTGCTGCCCAACCGTGGGTGAGCAGCGGGGAGTGGAGAAGAAAAGATTCTCCACTGGGGGGAAGGAGGGGGCCTGCTACCGCCTCCTGAGAAAGATTTGATGGCATCACTGAGCAGCCCGTCTCAGGAACTCCGCTTTGCCTGGCGTTTAGCGGGGCCTGAGGGGGCTGTGGCGCCTTCCTGCGGCTTCCTCCACGACGCGGCCAGGGTGAAGGCTGCTGCTGGGGCCATGCGGGGGGGGGGGGGTGTGATAGGAGGGTGCCCTCGGCGGCGAGCAGGCTGAGGCGTCTGTGCCGACGGCTGGGTGGAGGCAACAGCTGGCCGTCGGGGCAGAATATGTTTTATCGCCTCAGACTGCTTCTGGCCGGTTGAGAACTGCTGGGCGAAGTCCTCAACTGCACCACCGAAGAGGCCGGCCTGGGATATGGGGGCATCGAGCAGATGAGTCTGCTCGGTGTCCCGCATATCGGCCAGGTTCAGCCATAGGTGACGCTCCTGTACCACATTAGTGTCCATCACCTGACCCAGGGAGCGTGAGGCCACTTTCGTCGCTCAGAGAGCGAGGTCAGTGGCGGCACGCAGTTCGTCAAACATCCCTGGGTCAGTCCTGCCCTTGTGCATGTCTCTGAGCAGCTGGGTCTGGTAGACCTGCAAGGTGCTCATCGCATGCAGGGCAGCAGCCGCCTCTCCTGCAGCTCTGTGAGACCTCGCCACCATAGATGACGAGAATCTACAGGCCTTGGACGGGTGCTTAGGATTACCACAAGAGGAGGCGCTCTGAGGACACAGTTGCATCGCAACAGAGTGTTCCACAGGGGGAATCCAGTGTACCCATGGGCAGCTGCGCCGTCGAGGGGAGGAAAGGCGGAGAAAGCTGATGAACGCTCACGGGAGGTCAAAGGAGACTTTCATGACTTTGACAGTTCCTCATGCAGCTCCAGGAAGAAAGGAATTGGGGTTGGCTGTGGCCGTGAGGCGGAAGCCGCACCCAAAAACCAATCGTCCAGCCGTGAGCCTTCGAGGCAGGGCGGAGGGTTCCACTCTAGCCCGATGCTCACGGCTGCCCGGGACAGCATGGCCATCATCTTGGGATCCGATACAGGCAAAGCTT
>NW_024121758.1:0-13868 GCF_016745375.1 Pimephales promelas
TAAATTGACCTGCCTCTCTCTGCTTCCCGCTCCTTCCGTGAATGCCGAATGAAATTATGGGATATTTCTGCGTCAAGTTCACACAAGTTACCAACCGATGCATCCTCGGTAAAATGGGAGTGTCAAGAACACATCCGGGATTTTTAACCGTTCTTGCCGAAATGCAAACTTTTCTATTGGGACAGTACTTGGGCTGCGACTGATGACGTTTCACAAGTCCACAAGAACACAAGTACAAGAAGGCATATTGAGAAACGCCCTAATTCTCAAAAGTGACAAGTGTGCCATTTAGGAGAGTGAATATGGTTGAGTAGAGTTAAGCTTCCTGATGGCTTGAAGTTAGAAGCTGTCTCTGAATATACTTGTGCTGTTTTTGATACTCTTATATCATCTACAAGATGGCAGGGTGGTGAATATATTGTGACGTGGATACCATACTTTGTACAATTTTTTTTATCCATTTTCCATCATCAGAAGGACCACTCAATCCATATAAAGGGTGTATTTGTTGTCAATAATCATACAGGTTTATCTCCCTATGTGACTTCAAAGCATTACCTGGCAGTTGGTGCAGTGGGTCTTATAGGGGATGTCATGGACTTCTCCTCGTAGTGTTGCTGGTGTCATAAACCTCGAACAAAGTTTCTTGATTAATTTCGTCATCTGCAAAATGTAATGTCATAAAAGATTCAAATGCATTATTAATGTAGTGCACAGAATCAACAAATATGTCAGCTGTTTTGAAATTAGATTGCTTTAGATGGCTTAATTGTTTTTCTTGACAAAGTAACACAAACTATATTTCACAGGGGTGTTGCACTTAAGAAAGGAGACCTCAAAATAGACAAAAATAACCCAACCTTCCCATTTACCTCTTCATACAGCTGGAATATGGAGGCCTTTTCTCTCTGGAGAAGGAGGTTCAGTGTAGAGAACACTGGGAATGTGGCCTGAAGGAACAGGAGGTAGACTTCCGTTAGGGGATTGGAGAACGCCTCCACAAGCCTTCTGAACCTTGGTTGTTTCTCATCTGCAAATAGACAGGTTGTTAGTATTGGGTGTCCCATATAACTATATTGAATTAGTGCCAATAATGTTTGACTTACTTAAAGATTTGAAGTAAATGGTGAGTGAGCCATACCGCTGCAGAATGCGGGTGATGCACATCTCCAAACTCAGCCACCTCACAGAAATGTACAGCAGGATTTCCATATAATCACTGCCATTGAGTTCACAAAATTCAGGTAAAATATGTAAGAAAAATAAAATTAACCCAATTTTTCCACGGGCAACTGCCCTGTTCGCCCGTGCCTAAAACCGCTACTGATCAACATTGTAATGTGCTATGTACCTTGACCTCTTGCACACTCATTTCTCAAGTCACTGGCAAGTAAAATTTTTTGACTGTGCCGGTTGATTTCAGTGCCTGCTGTTTGGCCTGATGCCCCTTACTTTCTATGTGCCTTGTCACATCCCGCACATCTTGATGGGTACAGGAGTTCTCTTGGCAGCAGATAGAGCACCAGTAATATGAGCTGCTGCTTCCTGCAGTAATAAATGGCCATTTAGAGGTCCATTCATTATTAAAAGAGCTCTTGTAGGTGGCTTTTTTATTGGTTGTTGTGTTAAATCTTACCCAGATACAGTAGTGCTATTTTCTGATTGGCTAAAATTGTGTAGCCCTTCCTTTTTTGATTGGCTGATAAGTGACAGGTTGAGAGAGTAGGGGGGGACGCGCGTGCTTGAGTTCCACAATGAGAGTGGCCCGGCTAGAGACAATTTGGGTGCTGCGGCATATTATAAATAGTTTTCCAGCGTGAGAAATACAATGTGTGGCGGGAGTGCGTGACAAAAGATTGAAATGAGTGACTGTCACGCTCAATGCGTGACGCTTGAGAGCCCTGCATCTCACTATTTAACACTAAAAAGCTGATTAGTTGAATCAGGTATTAGTAAGTGAGTCATCTAAAACTTTCTGGGAGGATGTTGTCCCCAGGAATTGATTTGAAAACCCCTGGTCTACATTAGACAATTACATATAGCTAATTACACTCACCTAAAGGATTATTAGGAACACCATACTAATACTGTGTTTGACCCCCCCCCCCCCCCCCCTCACCCCCTCACCGTCAAAAACTGCCTTACTACTACGTGGCATTGATTCAACAACGTCCTGAAAGCATTCTTTAGAAATGTTGGCCCATATTGATAGGATAGCATCTTGTAGTTGATGGAGATTTGTGGGATCACATCCAGGGCACGAAGCTCCCGTTCCATGACATCCCAAAGATGCTCTATTGGGTTGAGATCTGTTGACTGTGGGGTAGGGGTGTGCGATATGACGATTTTTAATCGTGGACGATTAAAATGTCTCCACGATCTGCTTTTGAAGAAATATCGTAGTATCGTGTTACAGTGCATTCTATCAGTTCAGTTCTGGCGCCGTCTCAACTGTACAACGCGACGTAGCCTACACATGATCACACGTTAATGAATAGGTAATGGGACACTGCAAATCACAAAAGTTCATTATTTGCATAAGCCTTGCCAGTTAAACATTTAATTCACGCGCTGATGTGCTGTTCTAACGTGCGCTTTCCTGACCGCATACTCCCGACGCTCACAGGCACTAGAAGCATGTCAAACAGCGCCTGAATACTGGACTAAGTTATCTTTCAAGTCTTATTATGCTAATACTGTTAAATACGCATAATGTTTACATAAACAGGCTATGTCTAATGTGAAAGCAAACATTTGAGAGAATATCTGGTGTAATATGCGTCTATATTAAACGCGTCGCGTGCTGGTCTAAAAGCGAATAGTGCCGCATGTCCTTAAAGGGATAGTTCACCAAAAAAAAAAAAATCTGTCATTATTTACTCACTCTAATCAATGTTGTTACAAACCTGTATTAATTTCTTTCTTGTGCTGAACACAAAAGACGATTTTTTTTAATGTGGGTAACTAAACAGTTGCTGGTCCCCATTAACTTCCAGGAGAGAACCTATAAAAAACTATAGGGGGACCAGCAACTGTTCGGTTACCCACATTATTCAAAATAACTTTTATTTTAAACAGAAGAAAGAAACTTATTCGGGTTTAAAACATCTTGAGAGAGTAAATCAAGACATTTTCATGTTTGAGGGAACTATCTCTTTAGAAAAAGAAAAAAACACAAGGAGAAAATCACTCACTGACTGAGAACTTTAATAGTAGCTTTAATAAGAATCAATTCATTCTGTGAAGTCTCTGTAGTGTTTTAATTTCATATTTGTTTAATTTAATTACTTTCTTCAATGCTACTGCTAAATACACCTAGTGCATCTGACAAATAAAGCACTATTTATTTAATTTGAATATTAAATTTGTGTAATGTTTATCTTGTCTTATTTTTTTAATAACAAAGAAAATAATGACAAAGATTTTTATCTTCGCCACTGGCCTAAATGTGTGCCTTTCTTTTTTATTTTGTTACCTAAGGCTTTGTTTTTAACATTAGTTTGGCTGTAATGAACAGCCACTTGTAAAATATTAAAACCAACTTGAAAAAGAATCGTGATAAAAAATCGTGATCGTGATTTTCTTAAAAAAAATCGTGATATGATATTTTTTCCATATCGCCCACCCCTACTGTGGGGGCCATTTTAGTATAGTGAACTCATTGTCATGTTCAAGAAACCAATTTGAAATGATTCGAGATTTGCCCAATTGGCACTAAGGGGCCTAAAGTAAGAAAACATCCCCCACACTATTACACCACCAGCATCAGCCTGCACAGTGGTAACAAGGCATGATGGATCCATGTTCTCAGTCTGTTTATTCCAAATTGAGAAAACAACAGAAAACAATGGAAATCAAGACTCATCAGACAAGGCAACATTTTCCAGTCTTCAACTGTCCAATTTTGGTGAGCTCTTTCAAATTGTCGCCTCTTTTTCCTATTTGTAGTGGAGATGAGTGGTACCCGGTGGGGTCTTCTGCTGTTGTAGCCCATCCGCAAGGTTGTGCGTGTTGTAGAGGTCTTCACGGGTCCAAAAATTCATGCCCGAACTGGAAGAGACCCGAAATGTGCTACCCGACCTGGACCCGTCTATTATTTGAAAACTGGACCCGAACCCGGCAGGAAGACACAAACCCGACTGGACCCGATTGTCACATATTATTTCACACAAGTTGCGAAAAATAAAACTTTTTGTCTTACCTAATTTTAGTAGCCGTCGTCTCACTTCCTTGTAACGTTACCTGACTGACTGTGATGCATTACAATCCACCGACAAGAAAGTTCTACCATGTTATTTCTCTCGTTATTCCAAGCTTAATCCACTCATTATTTCAGCTTTAAAAGTCCACTTGATGTCACGGTGATGGATGACAAATGCAACCTTGCACATGTATAGATTCTGACTCGAGTTAACTCGCATAATAACTTTAACTGTTTGCCCTTTTGAACTATAATAACGATTGCTTGTTCAGCTTGATCATATCTGTGCTCTCTGCTCTTCATTGAGTCTGAATCTGACCACCAAAACTTTAAGATTAAACAAGACGGTTCATTTATATTTTTATAAACATTGGAGAAAATGTAAAGCGCGGTTTGGCGGAAGCTCTGCTCTGGTTGCCATAGAAACATGACGCGCGCTTGAGATTGCACGCCGATCGCGCGGGTATTACACACAATGTTAAACAGACCCGGGACCCGAAGTAATAGATTCTGACCCGACCCGGCTGATCATTTATAAAATATAGACTTCTCGGGTCCTAAAAACTGTACCCGACCCGAAGTGACCCGAATCACTACTTACCCGAACCCGACGTGCATAAATAATTTAAAAAAAAAGAAAAACCCGACCCGAGACAGACCCGATAAAATTAGACCCAAGTCAGACCCGACCTGATGCCATTTCCTTTAGAACCCGACTGGACCCGAACGTAAACGGCATTTACAGTGGGCACAGCCTGCAGCCCTGCGTTTCTCAAAAATACGCTTGACATAGACGCACAAGTTAACACAGTCTCATCCCAAGAGCAAGTGCACGCTGAGTGCTAAAATGTCAATCACACATCACTGTAACCCTTTAAGTTCTATAACATTTGGCATAATGTTGTTTACCGGACCACGATGATTAGAACCACCTCAGGGTAAAATTTACTGATGGCTGTTTTTAAAATAGCCTACAGATTTTCATTCAAATTCTACCAGTCATTGACTTTTACTAAAATTGTGTTATTTAGCCTATCCCGTTGTTGCAAAGTTGTTTAGATAAAATGCAATTAAAACAGGGCATTAGAACCAGTCAAATTGGATGTTCTGAATCAAATCTTAATATGGTAACGTTATTGCATCAACGCATTTAACTGCACGTCTTTTTTCCTTCCTTATCAACAATGATCAAAAATCATTGTTGATAAGGATGACCCTGGATGTTTCTGTTCTACATATTCGTTTTCCCTCACCTTTTTCGCAATATCTGTTTTATCGTCTCCGTGCTTGTCTGACAGTGTCGCGTGTTTTTAAAATTGATTGACAGGCCTAGCTAAAGGACAATTCAAATACTTGCATGTAGTCAAACATCCATCCACATGATGGCGCACTAGTTCTTCTTTACAAACGGAGGGGTTGGTTTTTGTGGAGCGAGCAACTGAGTAAATAAATGCGGAGGCTACCGTGCGCTTATATTCCATTGCACGTAAAAGCGCGGATTCGCTCTCTCACTTAACAAAAAAGTCAGAATGGTCATAGAGTTGTTTTAAATGCTGCAATTTTGTTAAATGCCCAACATTGTTTAAAATAATTCGGGTCTTCTCGGGTCCATTTGGAAAAGGCATATTTATTTTAAGTTACCCGAGACCCGAGGCCACTAATACCGAACCCGACCCGTCTCCGAGACACTCGTCAGAGTTTTGGACCCGAACCCGCTCGGGTCTCGGGTCGGACCTCGGGTTTTCGGATCCAAGTGGACCAGTGAAGACCTCTACTGTGAAGACCTCTAGCGTGTTGTGGCTTTACAAATGCTTTGCTGCATACCTCGGTTGTCACGAGTGGTTATTTCAGTTAAAGTTGCTCTTCTACATTTACATTTAGTCATTTAGCAGACGCTTTTATCCAAAGTGACTTACAACTGAGGATTAAACCAAGCAAGTCATTGTGAAGACGCAAAAACTAGGGATGCACCGAAATTAAAATTCTTGGCCGAAACCGAAAAAGACGAAACCAAGGCCGAAAACCGAAACACCGAAAGAAATTATGCCAATTATTAGTACACAGCAAATTTCAGGAGTTGAAAAATCATGAGTTAGGCAAAAAAGTGTGAAAGAGTTAATTTTTTGGAGTTATTTTTTTAACTCTGACTACGGTTTGTGGATACTCCCCGGCTGTGTTGTATTTTGGAGTTCATTCATTGGTGTTCAGAAGCGTGTTTTAACACTACACCTGGAGTTATTTTTGAGAAGTGCGCCACGACACGACCCTGCCGCTGCACAAAGGAATAATGGACTTACGCTTCGTCGTGAGGTAGGTAAACGTGTAACTTATATAAAACTATTTAAAAAATATATTTTCTGACAAACACGTTTGGTCATCGCATAGCTGTTACGTTACAGGCTAGTTTGTTTACTAATTAACGTCAACGACCATGACAAACTTGCTGTTGAACGCATGTTTAAATTACTTGTTTCAAATTTTGAAATGGCTATTTGCGTGGGTTTTTTGTCGATGTAAACGGGTTAACATTAGCTAACCGTCTTTCCATTCACCGTGTTTCTGAAAATGAGTGTTTTGCCGTGAAATTGATGCATCAATGCATTACAGGCAATTGAATTGTAACAGCTATGTAACGTTAGGCTATATTAGTGGTGACCCACGATGTGCGTGATTTTCAGCTTATATATTTTTGCATTCTCAATGAATGGTGCTAGATTATATTATGCCTCATGCTGTTGTTTTTGTGATCTTCAGACGACTGTCCTGCAGCAAGCGGTTGAAGGTTATATACTCCTCCTCAAGTCTGAACCAAATGGATTTGCTCAAATAAAGGCAGTAAATCAAGAGTATGGTGTCCAGTGTAGTAATTTCCACACAAAACATTATTGTGTTAAATAAATGTTAACTCTAAGAAGTGTTAAACAAACTGGTAACACTGGTAATGAGTTCATATAATTAATTTTAGAGTTACATTTACTCTCTGTAGGATTAGTATTTTAACTCCATTTTAACTCTGAAAAAAGTGTTAAAAATTCAACTCCAAGAGCAGAGTTATTTTAACTCTGCGCTGGAGTCTAATTGATGGTCTCACATGTACACTCAGATTGAGTTGATTTTAACTAACAGGGAGTTTATTCCAAAAACCAGAATTTGCTGTGTATCATTGCATTTATAGCCATGACTGTATACAAACTTTACTAAAATCCAGGCATTGCATTTGCATAAATTAATATAAAATTTTCAAAGAATAAATCAATTATGCAAATATTTATTTAGCACATCACAACAATGCACAATTTAAAATAAAATTCAAACTAAAATGTTTAACTTGACCCCACTCATTTGCACATTCAATAATAATCTACTGGCCTGCAGAAATGTTTTAAAATTAAATGTTTAATACACATGTACACAAAACTTAATGAAATATGTTTAGTGAAATTAGAAAATATTTAAGAGAGCGTTGTATACATACATGTTCCCATATACATATTTTTTTGTAATGTCACAAGTAATAATCTCAGGGTTTACTGGGTTTTACATGATTATTTTTGTATTGGTGGTGGTATACTAAAAAATAAACATTGTCACATGTTTATCTTTCTTCTTCTCACCGATTACTAATGGGATGTCTGTGGAGCGCTGTCTGTGGAGACTCACGCTGTCTGTGGAGACTCACGCTGCATAAACAAGGCTTCTGTCTCCTCGCGGGTTCAGATATACTGAAATGTGTCCACACCGCAGACATGTTGCTTCAGACAAGCAAATGCAGGTCTCGGTTTCTGTTTGCGACATCACAACATTTTGGCCGTATTGTTTCGGTGATAAAAGTCTTTCTATGTAAAAGTCTAAACTATGTAAGAAATGTACATTTTTAGAAAAAAAAAATGTACTCTTACATGTCACACGTTGCCCCACAATCAGCAAATAGTAGACTCGGCTGTCCGTCCAAACCCTTTGTGACTTTGTCCACAGACTAGGGTAATCAGAACTGAACCAATTGTCTTGAAGATATCATTAATGTTTAAACTTTTTTATTGTACAACATCTAAAATTAGAACATCTGTTGTTCTCAAATATTATCACCAGGACAGTATTTTTGTGAATGATATGGAGTAATCTATAGATTATTCACTTTTTTTCCAGATCTGGTTCTCCATACCACAATGAGCTGTGACATTGTAAAGATGGAGTTTATTGAAGAGGAGAATGAAGCATGCAGATTAAAAGATGAAGATACTGAGGAACAAAGTGGTTGGTGTCCGTTCTTGATTCTTTATCAATGACTTTTTTTTTTTACTAGAATCATAGGCCTTTACACATTTATAGAAGCAACAAAATAAAACAATAAGCTAAAAAATAACAGTTACAGATAAAAGTGACGTTTGAAAACTACATCTAAAAAAAATCCATGACAGTTTTATATTTTCTTTTTAGACTTGAAAGTACACAAGAAAATTGAAGAATTACAGGAAACGGAGAAGACACATCAGAATCAGGAAGCTCAAGATGCTGTAAAAGAACAAAGAACAGAAGCCAAAAAGTCTTTTACCTGCCCTCAATGTGGAAAGAGTGTCACACGTAAACAAAGCCTCAAGGATCACATAAGAATTCACACTGGAGAGAAACCTTTCACATGCCTTCAATGTGGAAAAAGTTTTAAATGTAAAAAAGGCTTTAGGTTGCACACAAGACGTCACACTGGTCAGGAGCCGTTCACGTGCCCTCAGTGTGGAAAGATTTTATTAAGTAAAAGCAATCTTAATTCTCACATGCGAAATCACACTGAAGAGAAGCCATTTACATGTGATCAGTGTGGAAAGTGTTTCAAATGGTCAAATAGTCTCAGAGTTCACAAGTTCATTCACTCTGGAGAAAAACCATTTGATTGTGATCAGTGCGATAAGAAGTTTTTTCAAGAATCAGATTTAAAGGACCACATGAAAGTTCACACAAAAGAGAAGCCTTACTTGTGTTCTGTTTGTGGAAAGACGTTTTCATGGCTGGACCGTTTTAAAGAGCATCAGAAAATACACACTGGTGTGAAAGATTATTTGTGCTCTGATTGTGGTAAAGCTTTTACTACAGCCACTCAGTTGAAAGTTCACCGAAGGATCCACACGGGAGAAAGACCTTACAAGTGTTCGTATTGTGGAAAGAGTTTCAAACAGTTTGGAGCCCTTCAATCACATGAGAGAATTCACACTGGAGAGAAGCCGTATCAATGCCATCAGTGTGGCGGGAGATTCGGCCATTCCAGAAGTGCACAGATTCACAGAAAGAAGTATTGCCCAAAATTAAATGGAAAGTCAATAAGATTGGAGAAAAAAAGACCATAAGAGCACAATGATTAATAAGTGCTAAATTATTGCCCTTGTTTTACTTTATCTTTTTTTTTTAGTAGTAGTAGTAGTGTGGTTAAGGTTCAATTATTGCGGTCTTATTAAAATAATGAATAAAGGGTTTCCATACTGCAAAAAATGATCAGTCTTACTTTTTAAGGAAAATCTAATCTTTTCTAGTTGAAGGTGGTGCATAACATCTCTAATCAGGGCAGAGCACATTTTTTTGTTTCCAGTTGAGCAAAATCAATCTACGTGCCAAGAGTGTGACAACTCCAAGCACAATACACTGTTTTTTTAGATAGCTCCACACTGTCACTATTGACACCAAAAACAGCCATAACTGGGTCTAGTGGTTTTCCCAACACCTTTGACAGTAATTTAAATACTGAGATCCAATAATTACGAATATTAGGACACTTCCAAAACATATGTCCTAGTGATGCTGGCGTTGACTGCATGTATCGCATAATGGGTCCACAAATGAAAACAACCTAGAGAGCTTTAATTTAGACAGATGAAGGTGGTGCATAACATCCATTAGCAATGATTTGAAGTCTACAGTATGTAAGATCTTGATTTGTATTAAAGGTGGAATACCTAAGATTTTTGCATTAAAATATCCCAAAATCACAAGGCCAGTGTTGCATATTTAGTTAAGATGATAACTTACAATATTGCAAATGTTTCAAACAATGTTTAAATCGCGAGAAAATTGAGATTTTAACCAAGGAAATGGGGCGTGTGAGCAGGGGTGAGCTGGGAGTCGCCAGTCACTCGGGTCATATCCGCATTACCTCGGTTTCCGCTCGTACTACGTGTAGTCCTGGACAAATATGGAAGTTGTAGTTGTGTGTTAGCGTCTATCAAGCAACAAACGTGAGCTTGTTTCGCGCATTTGTTATGGAATGGAGCACAATTATTCTTTAGCGATTGCACCTGGTCGACAAAGACAAGTCTCATAAACGCAAAGGTCAACGAACGGGTCACCCAAATCCCGTTACAACTCCAGGTATCGCACACCGGACTCGCACTTTCTCATCAGTGTATGGCCAGTAGGGCTGGGCGATATATCGCACGATATTGTTATGCGCATCTAATCAGTAAAGCCGGTTCCTTGATTAGTAGTAAATCATCTTCACCTGCTTTCAAATGGACGATATGAGTGTTAAATTAACACTCATATAATTAATAGATAATTAAGTGATTAATTTAGTGATGATTGAGCATTATTGAAGACACCTGATGATCACAAGCAGAATCACTGAAGGACAAAATCACAAATTGTAAGTCACCATTATAGATACAGTCGGTTGGTCTGGGAACGCCCCCGGGAACGCCCCGTCACGTGATGTGAATTTAGCCCGTGGGGGAAAACATTGCCTTGGCGCTCATTGAAATACATGGGACAATCATGCCGCAGAGTTGCTGTGTCGTTTTCTGTACCACCAATAAACTAACAAATTATAATTTGAAGTTCTACAGCCTTTCTTACATACATACAGAACCGGATAGGAGGACAAAATGGCAAAATTAATCATATCTTATTAGATTACTGTGTGAGTAGAGGTCCCAGTGTGATATAGTAGTAGATGTTTAACTCGTATTAGGCAGTGGGCCAGATTTGTCTGACGTTTATCCCTTACGAAAAAGAACTATAGTAATCCTATGGCTATTAGTATTCTATAGTAGTGTATAATCGACTGTGATGTTCTTTAATACCTCTATACTTCTAGGCTATGTCCCAAAATACTATAGTATTCCTATAGGATTAACGTTACTATAATATTTGGCCTAAAATACTACAAGATTCCTTTAGTTGTTTTTCATAAGGCATGTCTCATTCACATTAGCGTTATCAGCTGAAGGTTATCAGACTGCAGTCTGTGAGAATTCGGAAAACTGTCAGCAAAGTCCCTCTGAAACTTCGTAGCTACTACTACTGATCACCGTTTTACAAAAGGATTAATAGTTTGGAGTGAAGCATACGTACAATTGGTAAGTGACATGGTTTTATGGACTTATAGTAACTTATACGCAAGTTGTTTGAGTAATAGGCTTGTGTTGGCTTGTGTTGTCTTACCTGGAGATTCAACCAGATAACAATAGTCTGGAAACGACACCTCCGGCCATTTGGTGGGCCATTGACCCAGTTTTTAATTAAATAAGGGCAATCATAACCTATTACAGTTAATTTTGCAATGTACCGTTGCCGGTCGGCAGGCATAAATGACTCGCAATATGACAATTTTGTCATTCAAATACACACGATGGTCGCGCTGCTTTCCCCCACGCCGACCACGCCCCCCAACTATGACGCGTTGCCGACTGTATGTATGGAGATCAGTGTTTGCTTTAGTTGGGCTCTTGACACTTATACTTTCACTTTAAATTTTGTATGTCTGCTGCTATTGATTTAATAGCTGTCAAATAAGACATCTGTGATCTGATAGTGTTGATTATGTTTTGACATAATCATGCTTGATCTGAAAAATGAATTCTATTCAGGTGATTTGCTTTAATTTGTTAGCAACAGTTTTGTGGTTGTATTGGATATCTATATTTTTCTCATAACTTAAATTTTTTTTTTTTTTTTTTTAAATTCTTTATTTATATTCAGCAAGAAATAATTACAGAATAAAAGTGATGATGAAGAACTTTACATTTGCTGTTGTTTTTTTAGAACAGTACATATATATACTTTGAACAAATAGGGAGAGATAAAGTTGTGCATTACAAAGTATACAAATTATATATTTAAACCACTTTGTGGGAGCCATGATAGAGGAAGATAGATAAGAAGACAGGACAATAAAGCATCGGATCATTAAATCAACACCTCTACGAAGTCTGGTCTTAAGGGCTTTACAAATTTAACCCTATAACTTAAAATTTTTAATATATATTCTGATCAAATCACTCTCATCTTTATTTAGAAACACAGATATCAATAATCAGCCTGTGTATCTCAATTGTGGTGACAAAATTAATCATTGTTGCCACCAATCACAACTCATTAATGGCTCCCATCATGCATTGCGGTTTGAATAAATTACGACCTGAATTGTCTATGTCAGGGGTGCCCAACCCTGCTCCTGCCGATCGACTGTCCTGCACATTTCATCTCCAACCCTAATTAAACACACCTGCCTTTAATTTCAAAGTGACCCATATACACTCACCGGCCACTTTATTAGGTACACCTGTCCAACTGCTCGTTAACACTTAATTTCTAAGCAGCCAATCACATGGCGGCAACTCAGTGCATTTAGGCATGTAGACATGGTCAAGACAATCTCCTGCAGTTCAAACCGAGCATCAGTATGGGGAAGAAAGGTGATTTGAGTGACTTTGAACGTGGCATGATTGTTGGTGCCAGAAGGGCTGGTCTGAATATTTCAGAAACTACTAATCTACTGGGATTTTCACGCACAACCATCTCTAGGGTTTACAGAGAATGGTCCGAAAAAGAAGAAACATCCAGTGAGCGGCAGTTCTGTGGGCGGAAATGCCTTGTTGATGCCAGAGGTCAGAGGAGAATGGCCAGACTGGTTCGAGCTGATAGAAGGGCAACAGTGACTCAAATAACCACCAGTTACAACCAAGGTGGGCAGAAGAGCATCTCTGAACGCACAGTACGTCGAACTTTGAGGCAGATGGGCTACAGCAGCAGAAGACCACACCGGGTGCCACTCCTTTCAGCTAAGAACAGGAAACTGAGGCTACAATTTGCACAAGCTCATCGAAATTGGACAATAGAAGATTGGAAAAACGTTGCCTGGTCTGATGAGTCTCGATTTCTGCTGCGACATTCGGATGGTAGGGTCAGAATTTGGCGTCTACAACATGAAAGCATGGATCCATCCTGCCTTGTATCAACGGTTCAGGCTGGTGGTGGTGGTGTCATGGTGTGGGAATATTTTCTTGGCACTCTTTGGGCCCCCTTGGTACCAATTGAGCATCGTTGCAACGCCACAGCCTACCTGAGTATTGTTGCTGACCATGTCCATCCCTTTATGACCACAATGTACCCACTCTGATGGCTACTTTCAGCAGGATAATGCACCATGTCATAAAGCTGGAATCATCTCAGACTGGTTTCTTGAACATGACAATGAGTTCGCTGTACTCAAATGGCCTCCAAGTCACCAGATCTCAATCCAATAGAGCATCTTTGGGATGTGGTGGAACGGGAGATTCGCATCATGGATGTGCAGCCGACAAATCTGCGGCAACTGTGTGATGCCATCATGTCAATATGGACCAAACTCCCTGAGGAATGCTTCAGCACCTTTGTTGAATCTATGCACGAAGAATTGAGGCAG
>NW_024121759.1:0-13761 GCF_016745375.1 Pimephales promelas
ATATATCGAAACTCAAAAATTTCGAAAAAAAAAAAAAACGACAGTGTTACCCCTTACGTTTTTTTTTTTTGGGCGAAAAATTAAGTTTCTCCAATCTTCTCAAAACTCTGGATTCTGATAGAGGGCACTGAGACTTACACCTGAGTGCAAAAATGGAGGCTCTAGACCCTTCCAGAGCTGAGATATCGAAACTCAAAATTTCGACCCGAAAAAAAAAAACGACAGTGGTACCCCTTACGTTTTTTTTTGGGCGAAAAATTAAGTTTCTCCAATCTTCTCAAAACTCTGGATTCTGATAGAGGGCATGAGACTTAGACCTGAGTGCAAAAATGGAGGCTCTAGACCCTTCCAGAGCTGAGATATCGAAACTCAAAAATTCGACCCGAAAAAAAAAACGACAGTGTTACCCCTTACGTTTTTTTTTTTGGGCGAAAAATTAAGTTTCTCCAATCTTCTCAAAACTCTGGATTCTGATAGAGGGCCATGAGACTTAGACCTGAGTGCAAAAATGGAGGCTCTAGACCCTTCCAGAGCTGAGATATCGAAACTCAAAATTTCGACCCGAAAAAAAAACGACAGTGTTACCCCTTACGTTTTTTTTTTTGGGGCGAAAAATTAAGTTTCTCCAATCTTCTCAAAACTCTGGATTCTGATAGAGGGCCATGAGACTTAGACCTGAGTGCAAAAATGGAGGCTCTAGACCCTTCCAGAGCTGAGATATCGAAACTCAAAATTTCGACCCGAAAAAAAAACGACAGTGTTACCCCTTACGTTTTTTTTTTTGGGCGAAAAATTAAGTTTCTCCAATCTTCTCAAAACTCTGGATTCTGATAGAGGGCCATGAGACTTAGACCTGAGTGCAAAAATGGAGGCTCTAGACCCTTCCAGAGCTGAGATATCGAAACTCAAAATTTCGACCCGAAAAAAAAACGACAGTGTTACCCCTTACGTTTTTTTTTTGGGCGAAAAATTAAGTTTCTCCAATCTTCTCAAAACTCTGGATTCTGATAGAGGGCCATGAGACTTAGACCTGAGTGCAAAAATGGAGGCTCTAGACCCTTCCAGAGCTGAGATATCGAAACTCAAAATTTCGACCCGAAAAAAAAAACGACAGTGTTACCCCTTACGTTTTTTTTTTGGGCGAAAAATTAAGTTTCTCCAATCTTCTCAAAACTCTGGATTCTGATAGAGGGCCATGAGACTTAGACCTGAGTGCAAAAATGGAGGCTCTAGACCCTTCCAGAGCTGAGATATCGAAACTCAAAATTTCGACCCGAAAAAAAAAACGACAGTGTTACCCCTTACGTTTTTTTTTTGGGCGAAAAATTAAGTTTCTCCAATCTTCTCAAAACTCTGGATTCTGATAGAGGGCCATGAGACTTAGACCTGAGTGCAAAAATGGAGGCTCTAGACCCTTCCAGAGCTGAGATATCGAAACTCAAAATTTCGACCCGAAAAAAAAACGACAGTGTTACCCCTTACGTTTTTTTTTTTTGGGCGAAAAATTAAGTTTCTCCAATCTTCTCAAAACTCTGGATTCTGATAGAGGGCCATGAGACTTAGACCTGAGTGCAAAAATGGAGGCTCTAGACCCTTCCAGAGCTGAGATATCGAAACTCAAAATTTCGACCCGAAAAAAAAACGACAGTGTTACCCCTTACGTTTTTTTTTTTTGGGCGAAAAATTAAGTTTCCCAATCTTCTCAAAACTCTGGATTCTGATAGAGGGCCATGAGACTTAGACCTGAGTGCAAAAATGGAGGCTCTAGACCCTTCCAGAGCTGAGATATCGAAACTCAAAATTTCGACCCGAAAAAAAAACGACAGTGTTACCCCTTACGTTTTTTTTTTTGGGCGAAAAATTAAGTTTCTCCAATCTTCTCAAAACTCTGGATTCTGATAGAGGGCCATGAGACTTAGACCTGAGTGCAAAAATGGAGGCTCTAGACCCTTCCAGAGCTGAGATATCGAAACTCAAAATTTCGACCCGAAAAAAAAAACGACAGTGTTACCCCTTACGTTTTTTTTTTTGGGCGAAAAATTAAGTTTCCCCAATCTTCTCAAAACTCTGGATTCTGATAGAGGGCCATGAGACTTAGACCTGAGTGCAAAAATGGAGGCTCTAGACCCTTCCAGAGCTGAGATATCGAAACTCAAAATTTCGACCCGAAAAAAAAACGACAGTGTTACCCCTTACGTTTTTTTTTTTGGGGCGAAAAATTAAGTTTCTCCAATCTTCTCAAAACTCTGGATTCTGATAGAGGGCCATGAGACTTAGACCTGAGTGCAAAAATGGAGGCTCTAGACCCTTCCAGAGCTGAGATATCGAAACTCAAAATTTCGACCCGAAAAAAAAACGACAGTGTTACCCCTTACGTTTTTTTTTTTGGGCGAAAAATTAAGTTTCTCCAATCTTCTCAAAACTCTGGATTCTGATAGAGGGCCATGAGACTTAGACCTGAGTGCAAAAATGGAGGCTCTAGACCCTTCCAGAGCTGAGATATCGAAACTCAAAATTTCGACCCGAAAAAAAAAACGACAGTGTTACCCCTTACGTTTTTTTTTTTTGGGCGAAAAATTAAGTTTCTCCAATCTTCTCAAAACTCTGGATTCTGATAGAGGGCCATGAGACTTAGACCTGAGTGCAAAAATGGAGGCTCTAGACCCTTCCAGAGCTGAGATATCGAAACTCAAAATTTCGACCCGAAAAAAAAACGACAGTGTTACCCCTTACGTTTTTTTTTTTGGGCGAAAAATTAAGTTTCCCAATCTTCTCAAAACTCTGGATTCTGATAGAGGGCCATGAGACTTAGACCTGAGTGCAAAAATGGAGGCTCTAGACCCTTCCAGAGCTGAGATATCGAAACTCAAAATTTCGACCCGAAAAAAAAACGACAGTGTTACCCCTTACGTTTTTTTTTTTGGGCGAAAAATTAAGTTTCTCCAATCTTCTCAAAACTCTGGATTCTGATAGAGGGCCATGAGACTTAGACCTGAGTGCAAAAATGGAGGCTCTAGACCCTTCCAGAGCTGAGATATCGAAACTCAAAATTTCGACCCGAAAAAAAAACGACAGTGTTACCCCTTACGTTTTTTTTTTTGGGCGAAAAATTAAGTTTCTCCAATCTTCTCAAAACTCTGGATTCTGATAGAGGGCCATGAGACTTAGACCTGAGTGCAAAAATGGAGGCTCTAGACCCTTCCAGAGCTGAGATATCGAAACTCAAAATTTCGACCCGAAAAAAAAACGACAGTGTTACCCCTTACGTTTTTTTTTTTGGGCGAAAAATTAAGTTTCTCCAATCTTCTCAAAACTCTGGATTCTGATAGAGGGCCATGAGACTTAGACCTGAGTGCAAAAATGGAGGCTCTAGACCCTTCCAGAGCTGAGATATCGAAACTCAAAATTTCGACCCGAAAAAAAAACGACAGTGTTACCCCTTACGTTTTTTTTTTTGGGCGAAAAATTAAGTTTCTCCAATCTTCTCAAAACTCTGGATTCTGATAGAGGGCCATGAGACTTAGACCTGAGTGCAAAAATGGAGGCTCTAGACCCTTCCAGAGCTGAGATATCGAAACTCAAAATTTCGACCCGAAAAAAAAACGACAGTGTTACCCCTTACGTTTTTTTTTTTTGGGCGAAAAATTAAGTTTCTCCAATCTTCTCAAAACTCTGGATTCTGATAGAGGGCCATGAGACTTAGACCTGAGTGCAAAAATGGAGGCTCTAGACCCTTCCAGAGCTGAGATATCGAAACTCAAAATTTCGACCCGAAAAAAAAACGACAGTGTTACCCCTTACGTTTTTTTTTTTGGGCGAAAAATTAAGTTTCTCCAATCTTCTCAAAACTCTGGATTCTGATAGAGGGCCATGAGACTTAGACCTGAGTGCAAAAATGGAGGCTCTAGACCCTTCCAGAGCTGAGATATCGAAACTCAAAATTTCGACCCGAAAAAAAAACGACAGTGTTACCCCTTACGTTTTTTTTTTTGGGGCGAAAAATTAAGTTTCTCCAATCTTCTCAAAACTCTGGATTCTGATAGAGGGCCATGAGACTTAGACCTGAGTGCAAAAATGGAGGCTCTAGACCCTTCCAGAGCTGAGATATCGAAACTCAAAATTTCGACCCGAAAAAAAAACGACAGTGTTACCCCTTACGTTTTTTTTTTGGGCGAAAAATTAAGTTTCTCCAATCTTCTCAAAACTCTGGATTCTGATAGAGGGCCATGAGACTTAGACCTGAGTGCAAAAATGGAGGCTCTAGACCCTTCCAGAGCTGAGATATCGAAACTCAAAATTTCGACCCGAAAAAAAAACGACAGTGTTACCCCTTACGTTTTTTTTTTTGGGCGAAAAATTAAGTTTCCCCAATCTTCTCAAAACTCTGGATTCTGATAGAGGGCCATGAGACTTAGACCTGAGTGCAAAAATGGAGGCTCTAGACCCTTCCAGAGCTGAGATATCGAAACTCAAAATTTCGACCCGAAAAAAAAACGACAGTGTTACCCCTTACGTTTTTTTTTTTGGGCGAAAAATTAAGTTTCCCCAATCTTCTCAAAACTCTGGATTCTGATAGAGGGCCATGAGACTTAGACCTGAGTGCAAAAATGGAGGCTCTAGACCCTTCCAGAGCTGAGATATCGAAACTCAAAATTTCGACCCGAAAAAAAAACGACAGTGTTACCCCTTACGTTTTTTTTTTTTGGGCGAAAAATTAAGTTTCTCCAATCTTCTCAAAACTCTGGATTCTGATAGAGGGCCATGAGACTTAGACCTGAGTGCAAAAATGGAGGCTCTAGACCCTTCCAGAGCTGAGATATCGAAACTCAAAATTTCGACCCGAAAAAAAAACGACAGTGTTACCCCTTACGTTTTTTTTTTTGGGCGAAAAATTAAGTTTCTCCAATCTTCTCAAAACTCTGGATTCTGATAGAGGGCCATGAGACTTAGACCTGAGTGCAAAAATGGAGGCTCTAGACCCTTCCAGAGCTGAGATATCGAAACTCAAAATTTCGACCCGAAAAAAAAACGACAGTGTTACCCCTTACGTTTTTTTTTTTGGGCGAAAAATTAAGTTTCTCCAATCTTCTCAAAACTCTGGATTCTGATAGAGGGCCATGAGACTTAGACCTGAGTGCAAAAATGGAGGCTCTAGACCCTTCCAGAGCTGAGATATCGAAACTCAAAATTTCGACCCGAAAAAAAAACGACAGTGTTACCCCTTACGTTTTTTTTTTTGGGCGAAAAATTAAGTTTCTCCAATCTTCTCAAAACTCTGGATTCTGATAGAGGGCCATGAGACTTAGACCTGAGTGCAAAAATGGAGGCTCTAGACCCTTCCAGAGCTGAGATATCGAAACTCAAAATTTCGACCCGAAAAAAAAACGACAGTGTTACCCCTTACGTTTTTTTTTTTGGGCGAAAAATTAAGTTTCTCCAATCTTCTCAAAACTCTGGATTCTGATAGAGGGCCATGAGACTTAGACCTGAGTGCAAAAATGGAGGCTCTAGACCCTTCCAGAGCTGAGATATCGAAACTCAAAATTTCGACCCGAAAAAAAAACGACAGTGTTACCCCTTACGTTTTTTTTTTTTGGGCGAAAAATTAAGTTTCCCCAATCTTCTCAAAACTCTGGATTCTGATAGAGGGCCATGAGACTTAGACCTGAGTGCAAAAATGGAGGCTCTAGACCCTTCCAGAGCTGAGATATCGAAACTCAAAATTTCGACCCGAAAAAAAAACGACAGTGTTACCCCTTACGTTTTTTTTTTTGGGCGAAAAATTAAGTTTCCCCAATCTTCTCAAAACTCTGGATTCTGATAGAGGGCCATGAGACTTAGACCTGAGTGCAAAAATGGAGGCTCTAGACCCTTCCAGAGCTGAGATATCGAAACTCAAAATTTCGACCCGAAAAAAAAACGACAGTGTTACCCCTTACGTTTTTTTTTTGGGCGAAAAATTAAGTTTCTCCAATCTTCTCAAAACTCTGGATTCTGATAGAGGGCCATGAGACTTAGACCTGAGTGCAAAAATGGAGGCTCTAGACCCTTCCAGAGCTGAGATATCGAAACTCAAAATTTCGACCCGAAAAAAAAACGACAGTGTTACCCCTTACGTTTTTTTTTTTGGGCGAAAAATTAAGTTTCTCCAATCTTCTCAAAACTCTGGATTCTGATAGAGGGCCATGAGACTTAGACCTGAGTGCAAAAATGGAGGCTCTAGACCCTTCCAGAGCTGAGATATCGAAACTCAAAATTTCGACCCGAAAAAAAAACGACAGTGTTACCCCTTACGTTTTTTTTTTTGGGCGAAAAATTAAGTTTCTCCAATCTTCTCAAAACTCTGGATTCTGATAGAGGGCCATGAGACTTAGACCTGAGTGCAAAAATGGAGGCTCTAGACCCTTCCAGAGCTGAGATATCGAAACTCAAAATTTCGACCCGAAAAAAAAACGACAGTGTTACCCCTTACGTTTTTTTTTTTGGGCGAAAAATTAAGTTTCTCCAATCTTCTCAAAACTCTGGATTCTGATAGAGGGCCATGAGACTTAGACCTGAGTGCAAAAATGGAGGCTCTAGACCCTTCCAGAGCTGAGATATCGAAACTCAAAATTTCGACCCGAAAAAAAAACGACAGTGTTACCCCTTACGTTTTTTTTTTTGGGCGAAAAATTAAGTTTCTCCAATCTTCTCAAAACTCTGGATTCTGATAGAGGGCCATGAGACTTAGACCTGAGTGCAAAAATGGAGGCTCTAGACCCTTCCAGAGCTGAGATATCGAAACTCAAAATTTCGACCCGAAAAAAAAACGACAGTGTTACCCCTTACGTTTTTTTTTTTGGGCGAAAAATTAAGTTTCTCCAATCTTCTCAAAACTCTGGATTCTGATAGAGGGCCATGAGACTTAGACCTGAGTGCAAAAATGGAGGCTCTAGACCCTTCCAGAGCTGAGATATCGAAACTCAAAATTTCGACCCGAAAAAAAAACGACAGTGTTACCCCTTACGTTTTTTTTTTTGGGCGAAAAATTAAGTTTCTCCAATCTTCTCAAAACTCTGGATTCTGATAGAGGGCCATGAGACTTAGACCTGAGTGCAAAAATGGAGGCTCTAGACCCTTCCAGAGCTGAGATATCGAAACTCAAAATTTCGACCCGAAAAAAAAACGACAGTGTTACCCCTTACGTTTTTTTTTTTGGGCGAAAAATTAAGTTTCTCCAATCTTCTCAAAACTCTGGATTCTGATAGAGGGCCATGAGACTTAGACCTGAGTGCAAAAATGGAGGCTCTAGACCCTTCCAGAGCTGAGATATCGAAACTCAAAATTTCGACCCGAAAAAAAAACGACAGTGTTACCCCTTACGTTTTTTTTTTTGGGCGAAAAATTAAGTTTCTCCAATCTTCTCAAAACTCTGGATTCTGATAGAGGGCCATGAGACTTAGACCTGAGTGCAAAAATGGAGGCTCTAGACCCTTCCAGAGCTGAGATATCGAAACTCAAAATTTCGACCCGAAAAAAAAACGACAGTGTTACCCCTTACGTTTTTTTTTTTGGGCGAAAAATTAAGTTTCTCCAATCTTCTCAAAACTCTGGATTCTGATAGAGGGCCATGAGACTTAGACCTGAGTGCAAAAATGGAGGCTCTAGACCCTTCCAGAGCTGAGATATCGAAACTCAAAATTTCGACCCGAAAAAAAAACGACAGTGTTACCCCTTACGTTTTTTTTTTTTGGGCGAAAAATTAAGTTTCTCCAATCTTCTCAAAACTCTGGATTCTGATAGAGGGCCATGAGACTTAGACCTGAGTGCAAAAATGGAGGCTCTAGACCCTTCCAGAGCTGAGATATCGAAACTCAAAATTTCGACCCGAAAAAAAAACGACAGTGTTACCCCTTACGTTTTTTTTTTTGGGGCGAAAAATTAAGTTTCTCCAATCTTCTCAAAACTCTGGATTCTGATAGAGGGCCATGAGACTTAGACCTGAGTGCAAAAATGGAGGCTCTAGACCCTTCCAGAGCTGAGATATCGAAACTCAAAATTTCGACCCGAAAAAAAAACGACAGTGTTACCCCTTACGTTTTTTTTTTTGGGCGAAAAATTAAGTTTCTCCAATCTTCTCAAAACTCTGGATTCTGATAGAGGGCCATGAGACTTAGACCTGAGTGCAAAAATGGAGGCTCTAGACCCTTCCAGAGCTGAGATATCGAAACTCAAAATTTCGACCCGAAAAAAAAACGACAGTGTTACCCCTTACGTTTTTTTTTTTTGGGCGAAAAATTAAGTTTCTCCAATCTTCTCAAAACTCTGGATTCTGATAGAGGGCCATGAGACTTAGACCTGAGTGCAAAAATGGAGGCTCTAGACCCTTCCAGAGCTGAGATATCGAAACTCAAAATTTCGACCCGAAAAAAAAACGACAGTGTTACCCCTTACGTTTTTTTTTTGGGCGAAAAATTAAGTTTCCCAATCTTCTCAAAACTCTGGATTCTGATAGAGGGCCATGAGACTTAGACCTGAGTGCAAAAATGGAGGCTCTAGACCCTTCCAGAGCTGAGATATCGAAACTCAAAATTTCGACCCGAAAAAAAAACGACAGTGTTACCCCTTACGTTTTTTTTTTTTGGGCGAAAAATTAAGTTTCCCAATCTTCTCAAAACTCTGGATTCTGATAGAGGGCCATGAGACTTAGACCTGAGTGCAAAAATGGAGGCTCTAGACCCTTCCAGAGCTGAGATATCGAAACTCAAAATTTCGACCCGAAAAAAAAACGACAGTGTTACCCCTTACGTTTTTTTTTTTGGGCGAAAAATTAAGTTTCTCCAATCTTCTCAAAACTCTGGATTCTGATAGAGGGCCATGAGACTTAGACCTGAGTGCAAAAATGGAGGCTCTAGACCCTTCCAGAGCTGAGATATCGAAACTCAAAATTTCGACCCGAAAAAAAAACGACAGTGTTACCCCTTACGTTTTTTTTTTTGGGCGAAAAATTAAGTTTCTCCAATCTTCTCAAAACTCTGGATTCTGATAGAGGGCCATGAGACTTAGACCTGAGTGCAAAAATGGAGGCTCTAGACCCTTCCAGAGCTGAGATATCGAAACTCAAAATTTCGACCCGAAAAAAAAACGACAGTGTTACCCCTTACGTTTTTTTTTTTGGGCGAAAAATTAAGTTTCTCCAATCTTCTCAAAACTCTGGATTCTGATAGAGGGCCATGAGACTTAGACCTGAGTGCAAAAATGGAGGCTCTAGACCCTTCCAGAGCTGAGATATCGAAACTCAAAATTTCGACCCGAAAAAAAAACGACAGTGTTACCCCTTACGTTTTTTTTTTTGGGCGAAAAATTAAGTTTCTCCAATCTTCTCAAAACTCTGGATTCTGATAGAGGGCCATGAGACTTAGACCTGAGTGCAAAAATGGAGGCTCTAGACCCTTCCAGAGCTGAGATATCGAAACTCAAAATTTCGACCCGAAAAAAAAAACGACAGTGTTACCCCTTACGTTTTTTTTTTTTGGGCGAAAAATTAAGTTTCTCCAATCTTCTCAAAACTCTGGATTCTGATAGAGGGCCATGAGACTTAGACCTGAGTGCAAAAATGGAGGCTCTAGACCCTTCCAGAGCTGAGATATCGAAACTCAAAATTTCGACCCGAAAAAAAAACGACAGTGTTACCCCTTACGTTTTTTTTTTTGGGCGAAAAATTAAGTTTCTCCAATCTTCTCAAAACTCTGGATTCTGATAGAGGGCCATGAGACTTAGACCTGAGTGCAAAAATGGAGGCTCTAGACCCTTCCAGAGCTGAGATATCGAAACTCAAAATTTCGACCCGAAAAAAAAACGACAGTGTTACCCCTTACGTTTTTTTTTTTGGGCGAAAAATTAAGTTTCTCCAATCTTCTCAAAACTCTGGATTCTGATAGAGGGCCATGAGACTTAGACCTGAGTGCAAAAATGGAGGCTCTAGACCCTTCCAGAGCTGAGATATCGAAACTCAAAATTTCGACCCGAAAAAAAAACGACAGTGTTACCCCTTACGTTTTTTTTTTTGGGCGAAAAATTAAGTTTCTCCAATCTTCTCAAAACTCTGGATTCTGATAGAGGGCCATGAGACTTAGACCTGAGTGCAAAAATGGAGGCTCTAGACCCTTCCAGAGCTGAGATATCGAAACTCAAAATTTCGACCCGAAAAAAAAACGACAGTGTTACCCCTTACGTTTTTTTTTTTGGGCGAAAAATTAAGTTTCTCCAATCTTCTCAAAACTCTGGATTCTGATAGAGGGCCATGAGACTTAGACCTGAGTGCAAAAATGGAGGCTCTAGACCCTTCCAGAGCTGAGATATCGAAACTCAAAATTTCGACCCGAAAAAAAAAACGACAGTGTTACCCCTTACGTTTTTTTTTTTTGGCGAAAAATTAAGTTTCTCCAATCTTCTCAAAACTCTGGATTCTGATAGAGGGCCATGAGACTTAGACCTGAGTGCAAAAATGGAGGCTCTAGACCCTTCCAGAGCTGAGATATCGAAACTCAAAATTTCGACCCGAAAAAAAAACGACAGTGTTACCCCTTACGTTTTTTTTTTTGGGCGAAAAATTAAGTTTCTCCAATCTTCTCAAAACTCTGGATTCTGATAGAGGGCCATGAGACTTAGACCTGAGTGCAAAAATGGAGGCTCTAGACCCTTCCAGAGCTGAGATATCGAAACTCAAAATTTCGACCCGAAAAAAAAAACGACAGTGTTACCCCTTACGTTTTTTTTTTTGGGCGAAAAATTAAGTTTCTCCAATCTTCTCAAAACTCTGGATTCTGATAGAGGGCCATGAGACTTAGACCTGAGTGCAAAAATGGAGGCTCTAGACCCTTCCAGAGCTGAGATATCGAAACTCAAAATTTCGACCCGAAAAAAAAACGACAGTGTTACCCCTTACGTTTTTTTTTTTGGGCGAAAAATTAAGTTTCCCAATCTTCTCAAAACTCTGGATTCTGATAGAGGGCCATGAGACTTAGACCTGAGTGCAAAAATGGAGGCTCTAGACCCTTCCAGAGCTGAGATATCGAAACTCAAAATTTCGACCCGAAAAAAAAACGACAGTGTTACCCCTTACGTTTTTTTTTTGGGCGAAAAATTAAGTTTCTCCAATCTTCTCAAAACTCTGGATTCTGATAGAGGGCCATGAGACTTAGACCTGAGTGCAAAAATGGAGGCTCTAGACCCTTCCAGAGCTGAGATATCGAAACTCAAAATTTCGACCCGAAAAAAAAAACGACAGTGTTACCCCTTACGTTTTTTTTTTTGGGCGAAAAATTAAGTTTCTCCAATCTTCTCAAAACTCTGGATTCTGATAGAGGGCCATGAGACTTAGACCTGAGTGCAAAAATGGAGGCTCTAGACCCTTCCAGAGCTGAGATATCGAAACTCAAAATTTCGACCCGAAAAAAAAACGACAGTGTTACCCCTTACGTTTTTTTTTTGGGCGAAAAATTAAGTTTCTCCAATCTTCTCAAAACTCTGGATTCTGATAGAGGGCCATGAGACTTAGACCTGAGTGCAAAAATGGAGGCTCTAGACCCTTCCAGAGCTGAGATATCGAAACTCAAAATTTCGACCCGAAAAAAAAACGACAGTGTTACCCCTTACGTTTTTTTTTTGGGCGAAAAATTAAGTTTCTCCAATCTTCTCAAAACTCTGGATTCTGATAGAGGGCCATGAGACTTAGACCTGAGTGCAAAAATGGAGGCTCTAGACCCTTCCAGAGCTGAGATATCGAAACTCAAAATTTCGACCCGAAAAAAAAACGACAGTGTTACCCCTTACGTTTTTTTTTTTTTGGGCGAAAAATTAAGTTTCTCCAATCTTCTCAAAACTCTGGATTCTGATAGAGGGCCATGAGACTTAGACCTGAGTGCAAAAATGGAGGCTCTAGACCCTTCCAGAGCTGAGATATCGAAACTCAAAAATTCGACCCGAAAAAAAAACGACAGTGTTACCCCTTACGTTTTTTTTTTTGGGCGAAAAATTAAGTTTCTCCAATCTTCTCAAAACTCTGGATTCTGATAGAGGGCCATGAGACTTAGACCTGAGTGCAAAAATGGAGGCTCTAGACCCTTCCAGAGCTGAGATATCGAAACTCAAAAATTCGACCCGAAAAAAAAAACGACAGTGGTACCCCTTACGTTTTTTTTTTTGGGCGAAAAATTAAGTTTCCCAATCTTCTCAAAACTCTGGATTCTGATAGAGGGCCATGAGACTTAGACCTGAGTGCAAAAATGGAGGCTCTAGACCCTTCCAGAGCTGAGATATCGAAACTCAAAATTTCGACCCGAAAAAAAAACGACAGTGTTACCCCTTACGTTTTTTTTTTTGGGCGAAAAATTAAGTATCCCCAATCTTCTCAAAACTCTGGATTCTGATAGAGGGCCATGAGACTTAGACCTGAGTGCAAAAATGGAGGCTCTAGACCCTTCCAGAGCTGAGATATCGAAACTCAAAATTTCGACCCGAAAAAAAAACGACAGTGTACCCCTTACGTTTTTTTTTTTGGGCGAAAAATTAAGTTTCTCCAATCTTCTCAAAACTCTGGATTCTGATAGAGGGCCATGAGACTTAGACCTGAGTGCAAAAATGGAGGCTCTAGACCCTTCCAGAGCTGAGATATCGAAACTCAAAATTTCGACCCCGAAAAAAAAAACGACAGTGTTACCCCTTACGTTTTTTTTTTGGGCGAAAAATTAAGTTTCTCCAATCTTCCCAAATTCTGATAGAGGGCCATGAGACTTAGACCTGAGTGCAAAAATGGAGGCTCTAGACCCTTCCAGAGCTGAGATATCGAAACTCAAAATTTCGACCCGAAAAAAAAAACGACAGTGTTACCCCTTACGTTTTTTTTTTTGGGCGAAAAATTAAGTTTCTCCAATCTTCTCAAAACTCTGGATTCTGATAGAGGGCCATGAGACTTAGACCTGAGTGCAAAAATGGAGGCTCTAGACCCTTCCAGAGCTGAGATATCGAAACTCAAAAATTGGACCCGAAAAAAAAAACGACAGTGTTACCCCTTACGGTTTTTTTTTTGGGGCGAAAAATTAAGTTTCTCCAATCTTCTCAAACTCTGGATTCTGATAGAGGGCCATGAGACTTAGACCTGAGTGCAAAAATGGAGGCTCTAGACCCTTCCAGAGCTGAGATATCGAAATTCAAAATTCGACCCGAAAAAAAAACGACAGTGTTACCCTTACGGTTTTTTTTTTTTTGGGCGAAAAATTAAGTTTCTCCAATCTTCTCAAAACTCTGGATTCTGATAGAGGGCCATGAGAACTTGACCTGAGTGCAAAAATGGAGGCTCTAGACCCTTCCAGAGCTAGATATCGAAACTCAAAATTTCGGCCCGAAAAAAAAAACGACAGTGTTTACCCTTACGTTTTTTTTTTTTGGGCGAAAAATTAAGTTTCTCCAATCTTCTCAAAACTCTGGATTCTGATAGAGGGCCATGAGACTTTAGACCTGACTGTGAGTGCAAAAATGGAGCTCTAGACCCTTCCAGAGCTGAGATATCGAAATTCAAAATTTCGACCCGAAAAAAAAACGACAGTGTTACCCTTACGTTTTTTTTTTGGGGCGAAAAATTAAGTTTCCCCAATCTTCTCAAACTCTGGATTCTGATAGAGGGCCATGAGACTTAGACCTGAGTGCAAAAATGGAGGCTCTAGACCCTTCCAGAGCTGAGATATCGAAACTCAAAATTTCGGACCCGAAAAAAAAAAACGA